>OY804595.1:32398319-32816582 GCA_963680895.1 Fragum sueziense | reverse complement strand
TGCCCTTTTCTCTGAATATGGCTATGAGTAGTGTTTCATGGTGTTGCTTTGCCTCGTTCTTGCACAGTCCCTTTTTTTGTAGCACCATTGTATTACTGTTTGTATCAAGAAGCTTTATTCTTTTAACATAAAAAGTTGTCATCAAACATGCTGAAACGTTGAGCAATTTCAGGTTTTGTCCCAATACTTGGACATGATATCTACGCCTGAAGTAAAATTTCACAGAATTCTTTTGTTGGCTCACTGACTAGAGTTCGATCCAGTACTTGACATGATACAATGGCTCAATTTGGTAGATATCATTGACTTCTTCGACAGATAGTCTCCTCGGAATTATATTTACAATACAAAAACTAATGTGCATGCGTATAAACACCCACAATAACGTACGCAATATAGTCCATGAGCCAGACACTTTTTTGGTACCACTCGGAGGGAGTAATTCTAATTGCACTTTCTGAACAGCTTGATATATGTAGTTAACTAATTGATATGATAGCAGTCTGAAATTGGTAGCTTATGCTGAGAAAATCGCCGTTTTCTGAACCTACCCCATTTTCACATGTCCACAAATTGGTCAGTAGGTGCGATTTCTTTTGGAAGAATGTGACTTATCAAAAGACTTGTCGTGATTATTTTCTCTGCCAAAATATTCTTCAAACGCTAGTTTTGAGGACTATTTAATCTGTTCTCAGGTATGATGCCTCTGTAGGCTGTGAAATAGAAGACAATTTGTCGGCCCCTACACCGAACGAAATGCACATTTTTTCGAGTGAATTTTTCAATTCTTTGAAGCAGAAATGCAAGTGGCTACATATTTATACACTTAGATATATTTCTAAATGCGTATTCATCGATTCATGCCAGTTTCGTGACACAAAATACTCGGAAAAGGCTGTAAATGGCAAAAACATTTGGTCGATTCGGACCCTGAAATGTTCGTACCTAAAAACTAAAACGCGTATTATGAGTGTTCTAAGGCTTCTAACTGTTGCTAATCTATTGACAGCATTTTGTTTTTATCCAAAACAATTGGATTACCTATTAGATAGCTATTTCATGCATATATGTGTTATGTGAATATGAAATGGAGAATTTTACGTTATGCCTACTGAAAGAATGGTTAACTCAATAGCATTTTCACTTTTAATATAATGAAGGGCATTATATGTTCAGTTGAATGTCCAATCAATGCAATTTAGAAAATTATTAGTGGAAATATATTCAATTGCAGTTTTCGACGGTTCGTAACTAAATTGAATGACCAAATGAAATAAATGAAGCTATACTTTACGCAACAAAATATAGCCCAATGCCAATATATACGATTATACGATATATAGTGAACATCATGTAGCAACCAAGGTAAAACCTGATAGTCCCCTATTCAATGATAAAATGAATGTGTGAAATAATTTGCTGCCTTTGTCATATATAGTACAAAAACTTTCTTCGTCGGATATATTGGTCTTCATATAAATCTAATCATAACCCAATATAATACATGTACAATATAATGAGGCAGGATATGGAAAAAAAGGTCCCTTAAGGCTTTTGAGCCAAATATGGTTCCAAATAAGCCTGTGTATACACGCAGTCTGATCAGGAACCATTGCTGTTCTCCACTAGATCCTTAATAACCTGTTGCAATTGTAATATAGCAGCATGGATGTCTGCCTGTCTTCACTAAAAGCATGCACTGATCTTGAAATGTGACTGACTGAAATGCTATAAGGGACCCTTTTCCAGATTCGCGCTCAATATTATGTAAGTATGACAGAATACAATTGTTTCTGCTTTTAAGTAATATTATAACATTCTCATTTCCTAAACCTAGTTTGTATAAACTATGATGATTAGACAAAGATTACTTATGCAAAGAATGATAATCAAAGTGTACGGAGGGAACTTATTTCTATGTTAAAATAGATATGAGACACATGACGTACTTTTGCAATTTTATTTCGTTTTGAAAATATATTGCAGTGTTCATGAATGAATGCAATCCCCTGACCTCATAAAAGGCAGATTCTATATGTATTTCGACAGCGAAGTCCGTATATGTACATTGCATACTTACAGACAAGATTTATCAAAAACAAAGTAATTTTATAAGCCAGGTGATTGTATAACATGTGTGTCGTCCTTTTCCCATTTCCAAGTCTCCTTGTCTGTATGTTCTTTTTTTAAATTTCTGCTATATATTATCATATTGCATACATGTGCTGATTCTGGTATTCGTGATTTTGATTCAGTCAATGGTTCCTGACATACCTATTGTTAGTGTAATGGTTTTTGTCACTGAAAATCACTTTAGGTAATGTGTGTCCAGCTCACCAGGAAAAATGATAAACATATAGATAGAATATATGCATATATACTAAGATAATCATTTGACTTAGATTTAAACTTCTTCTGTCGTGCATATGCATTAAAATGTGATTCATACGTATATAAGTTCTAGTTTATTTGGCATGAATCATAACAAAATGCATTATGATACATACTCAAATGGTTGGGTAAATCTTTGTTTTCATTTTGTAAGGGTCTAAAAGTTCTCTATGATCCATATCACCACAAAAATGCTAACAACAAATTGATTGAAATATAATTGATAACTAATGGTCAAAGTGATTGAAGTTGTGGTAACAAAAGCAAAAACGGCACCCCCTGTCTTTATAATCACAGTGGCGTAATTTTTAACCAAACATATCTCATTCACCCTCTCTTTTAGACAAATGCAAACATTTCATAGAATCTGCGTTGTGAGCGACAGATTCATCAGATCTATATAAGTTGAAACTCGATTTAATAATCCTCTAAATAGTTACCATAACTTGTCACTACTGGTGTGGCTTTCATCTGTGTAGGAGAGAATGCAAGATGGTGGTTGTTTAGCGGTTTCGTTTATGATCCCATGCTTCAAAACAAGTCGTTTTATAAGGGCATATCAAAAGCTTTTGATTCTTACACCTGCTGTAATTTTCATATAATAGTCCCGTAGCCTTTCCAACCCCACACACTCCTTCCACCTTGTTAACAGTTCACTGATATCTGATTTTTAGGAATCAACGTCTTGTTACCCTAACCAGTCTCATCAGCAGCAGTCAACTAATCTTCTTAACTGTCTCAGTCTCACTGGAAGCACTTTTCCAATATCAGATTGTTGCAAAAGAAAGGATAGACTCCCCATACACTTAGGTAATCTTGTTTAGCACTTTAAGCCTCCAGGACAAGAAACATTACCATGAATAACCATGTTCTTAGTATTATCCATTTTGGCCAATAAAACCGGGAGGGGTAAGTCGGTTTAAAAGTTTTGAAAAAGCTCGTAGCAGCTAGCCATATTATCCTACATACAAAATAAATTGAAAACATTCATTTACACTAAGGTGTAAAAACCTTTACTACGCATAAACTTGACTAGTAGTTACGTAAATGCACCAGCGTACTTTAAAGTGCCGAACAATTTCGAAATTGTCATTCTCATGGGTAATTGGACTTCTAAATAACAACTGATGATGTGTGCCATTCTTCAACGTCACAAACCTTATTTCGCTTATAATTCAGTAATGATGGTCTAATCTAATTGAGATTAAAATACTACAATGTGTTTGTAAGTTGATAATGTCCGTAATGCGGAGAAATTAAATTTCAAAAGCTCGCTTTTCAATCACCGCGTTATACTTCTTTTCTTACATTAACACCTAAATCATTGAAAAAAATATTGATGCTAATTAAAATAGGTACTTAATTTATCAATGAACAGAAAAAAAACTTTGGATCGTTTTTTCAAAGGTTTTTTTTTCTTTTTGAATTGAGTCTGTCTAAAGCACCAACTGACAATTTGCTGATGACTTAGATACATGGAAAATCTCTACCTATGATTGACCATATTCTTTAATATATTTATAACCGAGACCACTTTTATCGTGATCCCGTTCCTTCTCATATTTGGATATTTACAATAAATGAATCACATGCTTGAATTATTTAATAAACGAACTTCAAATGTCTAATCTTCATAACTATGAAGTGCTCAAAAGTCACAAAACACATTTCCCAGTTTTGCATACTAGATTCTTACTTTTTTCTTTATATCAACATGTCCGCATTTCTTCATTTGAAATACCAATTGCTGTAAGGCTAAATGCTAGTATGATTTCGATTGTTTTGTTATGATTACGGCCTTGCTAATGACAGTTCCAAGCTTCGGGTAGAAGTTGATTAATATCAATTAGCAATTCTTGCTTTATGTTGTAATTGCAATTCAACACATCTGTTTTGGTACCTAAATACTTACATTTGCTTATTGCTCTCTTTGTGATATCATTTTTACTTCGCATAAATAAATTGTGAATGTCTACGTACATTGTATAACCGTCCATGTAGTGATTATTTCTTCCTTTCTAGCCCGTTTTACTTACGGTATGCATCATTCACGAAAGAGTACAACTGAACATTGCTATGTTGATTTGACATGGAATTAGGTTCTTTTATTCAGAAAGGTAGTGTGAGTTTTTTTCAACAGCTTTTGTATCAATGTAATCAATCTCTAGTCTCATCGTTTATTTAACACTTTGCTTGATTTTTTTACTCGTAAATATTTCTTTTGTACTGCATTATATCTTGTATTCTAAAAGACTATACTGCTGTAGTGATATGTCCCCGCTATAGAGTATAGTGCACTAAAGTGAACCCGGGACAACTGCATCTTCGTCCGTTAGTTTAGCGTCTTTCTTAAGAAATCATGACCGAAGCAGGGTCAATACATATTCAGATGTCCTGGGTTAATTTTATTTCTGTTGCACAACAACGCTTTTAATACACTTAAGATGTATTTAATTCTTGCTAGGTCTCTAATTATAGATTAGTTTCGAGACAGTTTTGCTGAAAATACCTCCTTTGTAACATTTGTATACGTACACACGAAAAGCGATAGCCTTGTAGTTAACTACACATGTTTCCTAATATGTTGTACATACAATATTTTGTGTACTTTTTCCTGGAATGCATGAACTTCCATTTGCAATCCAAGTGGTTGTATTAAGGCAATATTTACGTAGAAAGAATTTGTACATTATATTAGGAAACACTACCGATTTGAATGTCAGTGTTAACACCAGAAGTCCTCATAATTGTTTTTTTAAAAGCATGCCAATAGCGAACAAAAGGCAAAAGACGAAGATGTGCACTCTAGAGGGACTCTTTATTTGTAAAGAATATCTTAGTCACTTGAATATCCGCATTGGATTTCAGAAAAGAAATATCATACATTATATAGCAGTATTGATAACCCGTCTTTCTTCACGAATCAACTGCACATGGAAAATCGTTTTTCTTCAATACTTTATGGATGTACATTTGTCTGGACATGTATTCTAATGACTGTCCGACAGTAGAATAACATTAAAACAATGACTTTGTGTCATCCTCTCGAACCAGAAACACAAATACAATATATCCGGCTTTAACCCCACCCCTTTCTTATCTTGTGAGAAGCTAGCTTCTCTGCGTACACTTTCAAACCAGGCCAAGTTTCTACATGTTTATCATTAAAGAATTGTTTGTAAGCATTATTCATTTGAATTATTTGTACTTCGAATTAGTTTTACATTAAGAAAATGAATGAAATGTAAATGATAAGCGTTTATGCTTTTTTGACTTTCTGGTAGTGTGATGAGTGGCAATTAAGTTGGCATTGCTATCCATGCTATTTATATATATGTATATCTATTTAGCATCACCTGATATCAAGATACTAATTACAGTCCATTTTCATCAGAAAGCGGACTTTATGTGACCAAAAACACTATAATTTTCATTTTTTCCTTGTAATTCGTATCATCTATAGATAGTTCTCTGTGTACACTAAATCATCCTCCAGATGACACTTCAGACTAACATAAAACCTTACAATATGCTACTCTGTACTGTATCTCGGTTATGAAGAAAGACTTTTGTATTTGAATGAGTTTAAGGGTTGGAGAAATGTATGTGTTGTTTCACTAGAAAAACAATTAAAATTTTGTGTGTAAAGGGTACCCTTGAAAAGAAGCGTTTTTCGGGGCATAAGCTACCGATCTGAGATTGCTATCATACTGAAACATAAAGTATAGATACCAGACTAATCAAAAAGTGCAAAAAGAATTACTCCCTCCGAGTGGTACCAATCGGCCAAAATTTGGGTCCTGGCTCATGGACTAATACATGTCTTTGTACAACAACCATGTAGTTGTAAATTATTTTGTATATAAGAACTAAATACTTATGTAATTGAATACTAAACGTACAAAAATATAAACCAGATACACAATATTTGGGATTCAATACATGTATGCTCGCACGAGGACAGTTTCGACTGACAAAATTACCATAATATTCTGGTTTTCTCAGAAAATGATTGAAATATGCCCTCGTGCTTGCCGGCGACACAAAATTACACAATATGTTCAAAATTCCTTTGATTGTGTTAATTCATTGCGCAAAAAGAAATGAGGCAATTGTCAATGAAAGAAGACTGTTTGGAAAATTAAAACACCATGATTTACCCAACCCACCACTTTTCTCTTTTTGCTGTAGTCATCAGCAATGCAAACGTGTCATTCATTTTTTGTTTTTCTCCATTGATTGGGTTCTGCTAAAAATCTATGTAACTTAAATTTATTATAAATACATTATCTGAAGCTCTACGACGATTTAGAGGTTGTTAAGCTTTGCTCATATAACAACCTTACATGCAATGATAGCTGACAACAAATCATGAAAATTAATCTAATTGACACTTATTAATTCACATATAAAATTTCATAAAGATATGATAATTATTGAAATATATATTATAGTCATTTGTAATGTGGCGCTTTTGAACTTTCGATCAGTATAGCACACACACGTGGGTCAAGTGCATTTGCGGCTCGTGAAATCTATGAAATCGATATTTCTCTACCCGACATATCGTCGAAGACGTCCGATAAATAAGGTTGTAACCACTACAACACCCGCATGATTAAACTTAAATGTCAAGATAGATGTCAAGTAGTGCAAAAGCAAAGAACGTTGAATACTTCATTATTTGTCTCAATATTGTTAACGATGGCATATCTATGCATCATATGGGGTATTCATTTCAAACATTTTATATCTATATCCAGATATCTGTTAATAGAAACACACATAAATAAAAACAACATCATTTTCATATGTTTCACTAAAGTCGGTTTGCAATTAATAAGCAAATGGACAACGTTATGTAATCGGTGGAATACAATGTACGACGTAATGACGCGTTTCCAGATATGCCAACAAGTGGTTCATGAAAGTTAAGATATTGGTGCACACAAATGCAGTTGTTGGCATACTTAATACTCTAATGCATACGGGACGTGATTTCCGGACATACCATCACAGACTATAACCCGTCCCAAACAAAAGGCAAGAAATTGTCTTTTCCAAATTCAAAGCTTCGATATACGAGAAAAATGGTGCTGTTAAGACATCGTTGCTTTTCAAGTAAAACCTCGTAACTGCAGCTTGTTTATAGCTGCAGTTACGAGGTTTTTGATGAAAAGCGACAATATGATGATTTATGTATTGCAAAATATATATCTGAAAATATCGAGGCAAAAGGGGGTCTGCTATCTCAACGATTTACCAAATTGTCTTCTAATTGGAACGTCAAACATCGTTGCTTTGATTAGAAAAGGGTCGTTTCTAAGGATTTTCAAAGATTTTTTTGTTGTTTTTTTTTTCTCATCAAAATGAAAACGGAACGAAAACAAAATATCAAACCATTAATTGTTCTAAATAGACTTAAACTTTTATCAAACGGTCAAAAATTGAACTATTTCAATTCAAACCTTGCTGCAAACAACAAAATGTATGTAGATGAACACGGAACTTGTGTCCATTGTAGTACAGAAAACATTGAGACAAAAGGAGAAAATCGTCGTTGTAAATGCAAAACCTCGTATCTCGTTTTTGGAAAATTTTAAAGGTGAGGGAAAAGAGTGTAATAACTTTTCCCAACCTGAAATGTTTTTCTTGAAATTTGGACATATTGTTCACAAATAATGTGTCATTGATACTGATCAGTAAAAATATCTCAAAACCATCGAGAATTGTCTAAACTGAGCACACAAGTTTGTACCTTGAAAATCAAAAAAATCGACATACGAGGTTTTGCATTTACACCGACGAAATGCTGGTTATCAGCATTTCCTTCTTTTGTCTAAATGTTTTCCAAAGCCTATTCTCATAGGGACGTCAAAAGCAGGCCTTGTTTGGAAAAGGGTTACGTTGAGCTATGCTAAAAAAATCCAGGGAATTTACGAGAGAAGTTTAACTTTTTTCCTTTTAATTTGAAAACACGAATTCTTTCCCGAGAAACGCATGGACTGATATCACGGTGTGTAATCACGTGACTTAGAATTTCCAATAATCTTCAATAACTTTGTCAATACATGTACTTGACCAACTTGAATCCGGTTTGGAGCAAAGAATGTACATGTAGAAAAGTGTCAGAAATAACATGGTCGTAGTGGATTTTTAAAAAAAAATCAACTGATAAAAAGTTATTTAAGATAAACAATAAATTTGGTTTGTCTTCAATAACTTTTTAACAGTTGATTCTGCAAAAATCAATCTCGTCCATGTAATGCCAACGTCTATCCACATTCTCTGCTTCAAACCGAATTCAATTCGGTCACGTATTAACAAAGTTATTGAAGATATTCAGTAATTATTGCATCACGTGATTATCCACCGTGGATATATCCGGGGGACTTACTCGCAATGAAAAGTAGGCATATCTCTCGTGGCAGACATTATTTCTCCAAGAAAGTACGTTACAACAACTTATTCTATTTCAAAATCGTTTAAAAAAACAACAAAAAGCACAATAATTTGCAAAATAAGATTAAATAAATGAAAACATAATTATGATGTGATAAAATAGATGAATAGAAAATGCAAAATTAATTAATCAACAAACAAATATAAAATGAAATTGTGTCAACTTATCATTGTTTATCATTTTCCCGAAATGAATAAGCCCCACTTATGACTTTCTATGAAGGAAACGTTTGAGAAAGCATTGAGGTAAAAGAAAACAATGTTGATAATCACCATTTCTCCTTTTCGGTCTACGTTTCGCAATAATTATAGACCTACCTAAAATACATTTCAACACATTTATTCTTCTACAACAGCTTTCAAATTGGAACAGTTTAAAATTCTGTCGTTTAAGAAATGGTTAATAAAAGAAAATAATACACCTATCGATCCTCAAGAAGACGTTTTTTCTTCTTTGAATAATGTGATAGGTAGAAAATCTTAGCGTAATATGAATCATTCGGTAATCCCATAAGACTGAAAAACAACTTCAGTAGAATAATTGGTTCTTTTACTTTTTCTTCATATCTACACGAAGTCGTTCCTACAAATTGACGCTGTTTGACTCCCCTCAAGATAAAGACTTCGGATTGGATTGTAGGGAGTTTTACGTCCCACTCAACAGCTAAGGTCATATGGAGACGGGACCTCTGTTTAAAGTCTCATCTGAAAGACTGGAGAAGCAGGGGATCGAACCAGCGATCCCTGTGTTTAAAATCTAGCGCGTTACCACTGCACCACATCCGGAAACCACTGTGGAAAAAGAACAAAATGATTGTGACTAGCAATTTCGTCATTTGTCCACAATGTTTTATATTCAGAAAGAATTGTAAAGGTCCTTTTAATCTTCAACCCTTTTAATCTATAACAACGTTTAGTTATGAATAGTCTAAAATTTTGCCGTCTTGTAATGGGTTAATCAGGGCTAGGGGGCGGGGGTCTTGGAAAAAAGAAAGTTACCGCAAATGTATCATGAATGCAAGATTCTACTTCATCACATACACACTGGTGGTGAACTCGACCAAAGCGAGGGACGTTTTTCGCTACAACAAGGTACAGATATTTTGTGTTTAAATGTGAGTTTAAAAGTCTGATTGGATAGCTTTTCTAATAACAATGATTTTTTTCTAAAAGTAGACCGGGTTTACCGATATGTATTGACAAACCGTCTGTGTTGTTATAAAATCTCGAAACTACGGCTTTATCGAAGCCGTAGTTACGATATTTTATAACAACACCGACGGAATACTATGATCGCGAAAAAATCGTCCCATGCTTTGGCCGAGTTCATCACCAGTGATACAAACGTTCTGGTTTTCGTGTCAACATTTTGTGAAACATGCCATTAACTGGGTACTTGTAATGCTTAATTGTGTCTCCCAATTTGGATGATAATTGGTATCTCACTTTTTTGTCATTCCATCCAAAAGCTTTTAGAGACGACGGAAAGAAAATGATTACATTCTTCCCTGAAATCGCCGCTCACTGTATCAATGTTGTTGTAGTTGTTGTTTACAGGATTAGAACTTAGATCCTCGTACACAAAAATATTTTAACAAAATCAATGTGTTTCGTATCATAATGAATCTGGTGATTTATCCTGTTGTTTTGTTATCAAAGTACGTACATGTATATGAAGATAGAACTTGACGTATAGTATGACTATCGGGAGAGGCAGATATTTACATTTTGTTTTTATAAATTATACCATAATTAACCTGATCAATTATGTATGAATGATATACATCGTCTTTAACAGGTAATTTATCTCATAACTCAATTTAAATCTCAAGTAAATAGCCTGATATCCTTTTGTAAATGAAATAGCCTATTGTTTATCTGCCACTCATTTTAGACCATCTATAGATGTATAATCTACAGGGACAACACAAAAATTGTGTGTTTCAGTTGCGTGTAAAAGGTAAAATTTAAAGAATTCGTAGCGTAACGTCAAATTGCATATTTTTCATTCCGCACATTGAAATAAAATTTGTCAAAATTTGATGAAATGCACTAGTAGATCTACTTTGAGAAGCCATTTGACCTCCAGAAACTGATATATCAAAATGAATAAGCGATTTGTACTTCTCAGTTTTTGGACACTGCAAAGCAAGTTCCAGACACCAGAATCTAATTATTACGGTAGTCTTGTTTCCTATTTAGCGTGGTAAATCTATCATTCACGTATAAAGCCTAAGTGACGCCAAATTTCACCCAATTACAGATCAAAATGGCTATCGGTCAGTGTTAACTTTCCCCTATTTGTCAGCCGTAAAATGTCATTATTCCTAACATGGGAGCATTTTATCTTTGATCCTTTCCGTACGGCAAGTGACGCCTCTAATGGAAATAGTTTTAAAGAATTATTGAAGGGACAGAGGACAAAGTAAATCGTGGATGTTATTGCAAAACCTCGTAACTCCAGCTTGGGTAAAGCTGGAGTTACGAGACTTTGCAATAACATCGACGACAAGTTTATGTGAACAAAATATCGTGATCTCAATACAGTCTGGCAGAAACTTTTGAACGAAACAAAGTGTTTAATACTCTCTTCTTTTATGTAGGAATTAATAAAATGTCGAATCGTCCATATATGGCATTGCTCGTGAAATAATTGAATTTCGATGGTGTTATTGCAAAACATCGTAACTCCAACTTGATTAAAACTGGAATTATGAGTTTTCGTAAGAAGACATGCGATTTGTCGTGTCAATACCAAACTGTCTAGTTTTACAAGCCAGTACTCGGATCCTCCACCTCGACCAACAACTCTTCCTCTAACAGGTTATCTGTTTCCTCATTACCCGTTCCTGATAAATACACAACCATTTGTTTAGCTTCAGATGTCTCTGATATTGGAGATACATCACGTGACCTCACCATCGTTAGGTCACTTCCGCTTCCGTTCTGATAACTAACATGGCCACCATAATTGTTTAGATTTTCACAAACTGCTTCGTCATCGTCCATTTCCGCGACGTCAGCGTCGTCGTCCGTGTTGTCGTCTGAGTTGTAGGTCTTGTTCATTATCTCGTAAGTCTCAGTTTCGTCGAAATCAGGATCGACCAAACATTGTTCGTTTGTGTAATACTGCTCGGTAGGCTTGGTGACGGTAACTTCCGGTACAGCGGTCACCATTTGTGTTTCTATAGAAAAGAAAATTAAGCTACATAGGCCTATATTCTTAATTATAATTTTGAAATTATTACTCACCAAATTACTTTTCAATTTATGATGAAAATATTTGATACAAAGACAGAGGAAATATGTTTATTTAATATATATTTACACCCCTTACTTTATTTTTATAGCATCGAATGATAACCTTAACATTGCTCGGTTAAGATTTGGCATGAGGATTAAATGCAAAGTCAATATTTCATGCTTATGGGAGACACTTTGGCTATCAACTTTCAGCAATACAAGACAAATAAAAATCAAGAATATGAAACAATGGTTACCTGATACAGCATTGTTATGTTTACAACAGCGGCACACTGTGAGCACCTTTCTCAATGCCCTGCTATACCCACGACGGTAGGATTTGTCGAAGAAGGCGTACACCAGTGGATTAATGAGGCCGGTCATGATGGTGCCCAGCATGGCGTACACGATAGCCTTGTCACTGATTGGGGTACCAGCCAAAACTAGCGTCAACATCACCTGAAATTACATGTAGATTAAACAAGTTTTTTTATTCGAACCTTTTTACAATAAAGTACAATTTTACTTTCTTCCTATTGGAAAGCTGATGCAGACGACTTAACCGTTTCCCAAACGACAAAATTGTAGGGGGATCCACCTTAAAAAACTCCCACAAATGACAAAATGGATGTTATTAAAGTTGTAAGTTGTGTGAGATATGGCATGGAAAATATTGAGACAAAAGGAGAAACTACTGGTTATCAGCAGTTTCTTCTTTTGTTTCAATGTTTTCCCAAACCTTTTCTATCAGGGACGTCAAAACCAGGTCTTGTTTGGGAAAGGGATGAAGGAAACTGATAAAGGAAGGGATTGTACATAGCAAAGACCATTATTAAGGCATATTGCCATCAGTGACACTTGCATATGAATAGAAGTGATCATAGGCTACTTTAGCAATGTTGAAAATGTGGTTTCAACCTAGACAGAGTGAATCCAAATGAAGGAGTTGGTCTACATTCAATTTAACACTTGTCATAATATTGGTGTTGTTTTTAGTATAATGAAATGGTGTGTTAAAACCTTTTTTTTAATTTGAAACCGTGCAACATTTAAGTTTTGTGAATTTATTGGTGCATTTTCAAGAAAGTTCCTGTTCGCATGACATGCAATATAAGCCAAATACAAGCGTACATATTAGTATTCATATTGAATGTCTATAATGTAGCTTTTTATTAGACTTTATCAGACAATATGCTTTTAGACTTGGCGTTATTAAATTGGACAAAAACCATTATATCTAATTGGAATGGAAGATAACAGTTTTTTAAATGATAGGAAAGGAAATGGGATACCAATGTTAAGAACAAATTTTAAAGACGACCATTCCTGTGTGAATTGTTTTTTCTCTTCCAAGGGTGAAATGTGTTTCTATATTTTATGGTCATGTTGGAAATAAAGCACGACGTACTATTATGGATGGTTTCTGTGCGGATATGCAATATATCACAATTCGGTCATAAAAAGACAAATCATAGCAAATCAATTCAGGATATTATTACATGTATAGAGTCATTGCAGATGAGTTATTGTAGGAGATACATAAAAAATGTTGTTCATCAATAACAATTCCAGTAAAAATAAACACACATGCATTATACATATGAAGGTAATTGACTGTCATTTAGAGATTAAGGTATCCCATCCATCATTAGAAACCTAACATTTTTTGGAAGTTCAGGCGCCAAACGGAAATTGACGAGTTATCCCAAACTGGTATCTAATAATGGATGGAATACGTTAATATGATTTGATCTGTATCAGTATTTCGACCGTGTTTCTAAGTAGACGGTCTTTCATGACCAAGATAAAGTGATGCATATCGTAAAATGAGAATAAAAGTCATAATACTATTACATAATGGCAGGATGGTTTCTTGGAGAAGAGCTAATACATCAATGCATTATTAACCCTTTTCCAAACAAGACCTGGTTTTGACGTCCCTAATAGAAAAGGCTTGGGAAACATTGAAACAAAAGAAGAAACTGCTGATAACCAGCAGTTTCTCCTTTTGTCTCAATATTTTTTCTGCTTTATTGTACACTAATTTTATCTTTAACAAAATTCATTTTGTCGTCAGTTGCAGCTTTCAAATTGGAACATCCACAAATTGTCGTTTGGGAAATGGTTAAGTTAATCCCTTTCCCAAATGGGCAAATGTTAGACTCTTTCCATTGGAATTTTTTTTTCAGATGATAAGCTGGTTGTTACAAGGATATGATGCATAGTAAATATAAAACAAAAATATCGTTGCTGTTTTCACGGTGGATAATCACGTGATACAATATTTTCAGAAAATCTTCAATAATTTTGTAAATACTGGACCGATTTGAATTCGGTTTGAAGCAGAGAATGTGGACAGACGGCATGCATTAGATAGGCGTGGTTGATTTTTGAAAAAAAAACTGATAAAAAAAGTTATTGAAGATAAACCAAAATTTTGGTTTATCTTCAATAACTTTTTTATCAGTTGATTTTTTTAAAAAATCCAAAACATCCAGCGTATTCCTGGCATTTTCCCACCTTCTCTGTTTCAAACCGAATTCAAATTGGTCAAGTATTAAAAAATATATTGAAGGTTATCGGAAATTCTGAGTCACGTGATTATACACCGTGAAAACAGTAAATATTTCTTTTGTCTGTTGAACATCTCTAACGTTTCCTAATGGGGGTGTCAAAACCAGATCTCTCCGAGTATTCGGTAAAGGCTAGATTTACACTTATACGATACATAAGCAAGCCGTATTTTGAACAAATTCTAGATTAAAATGAATGTTTTTGTTATGGTCAATAAAACGTAAAGTAGGACTTAAGGGGGAATGCTCCAGTTTTTCGGAACACTCGGTCTTTACTGTAGTGAATTAAATGTTTCGTACCAATATGTTTCGCTACCATATTTTCAATAATATAACACATCATTACAATTTACCATTTTTGACGGTAAAATTGTATTTATTATGCGAAACTGATTTCCTCAAGATGGAAATCGATTATTTAGAGCAAGACAGTCGTAAGAGTGCATGCATTTACCACTGTTTTGTGTCATTTTACTTATGTGTAGCTGATAAAAATTGCTGTAATTCACTAATAAGTGCGATGACCTATACTTTTTCTTTTTGAATTATTATCAGGACATGTTGCTTAATACAATGGGGGAGTTTTATCAAATTCTATTATGTAGAACTTGAAATATTTCCAAAAATATGCACATTTTCACATAGAACATTCCAGCTTCGTTGATCCAATCGCGCACGTGAGCATGCTGTTTTATACATTTACGCGTTTATACTAGCACATATTTTGGGGTTTCTGTTCTTATTAAATGTAAGACGTTACTTTAAATCCGTTTTCGGGACTAAACGATGAATATACAGCACTTTATTAACATTTTAGTGACCTTTGACAGGTGCAAGCAATTGTGCATTTTTTCGATGTAGGGGTATGTGATATGGATGCCTATAAAATTCAAACAAGATCGCTGACCATACATTTTTATTTTATTTTTCAATTGGTAATAACATGTAATTTCAAAATACAAAATATAAATAAATTCTATTATTGGAAAAAATTTTAGGAAACTGGAGCATTCCCCCTTAAAGGTACAACAAAAGCGAAACCAAGTAATATCAGGGCACGAAGAACAATAATGAATGGTTTCTGGCATGAAAGGAGGTGATGTTCATAAATTATTCAGTGTTATTATATTAGTATAGGCTAAACATTTAAAGGCAGGCGTATTTAACTTCTTTGTCCGAGATTTTGGAAGAATGTGGAGATTCCTAATCTTCTGCTTTCTCACACATTGGGGGGGGGGGGGGGGGGGGGGTAATTCTTTTTATAAAATAAAAATGAATAAATGAATATAATCAAAATACAGCATTTTATTTTTCTGTGTGTCAAATCTTGTGTTTGTCAGACCTCTAACGGCTTAGAATGCGACGGAATGTTAAACCCATATCAAATCGGTTTGTAAGTTTTTGTTTACGGGCTGTACACTTGGTTTATTTTATAAACATACAATTTTAAGTCATTTTCAGTATTGATCTTATTCTTTGTGATCCAAAAGGTTATACTGTGCCCAAATAAAAGCTAAAAGCCAATGTCTGCGGTTGAACTTTTTTAACATGAAATTAGGTCTGGGAATTAAATTGAATCTTCACCATGTTTTGTTATGGTCAAAATATGTGGTGTAGGTCATAAAACGAGTACACTTAAAAGTCATTGCAAATAATTGCAAGATATGAATATAATTACGGATTTGGGGGACATGCCACATATCAATGCATTCTTCAGTTTTTGTAACTAAGGTTGATGTAAGCCGTGTAAAGTTATCTTGATTTAATTTTGGTTGTGTTACTATGAGACAATTTGTTATTGCCAGGAAATTTAGGTCGGTCATAAAAATGAGTACAAAAGTCATAACAAATGATTACAGGATATGAAAGGCAATTATGGAGGGTTTCTTGGGGGAAAGGTTATATATCCATACATTATTCATCGCTGTTTGGTTGATATAGGCTACGTGAAGGAGGGACGAAATATTAGACGTCTATGATTCCAGATTCATAACACCGCGCTTTTTTGTTTCTGTTAGGGCATTATGAAAAGCGGAAATAGTGGTGTAATCGATTATGTAAATATGGTCGGATTGTGTCTATCGTTGTGCAAGAACTCCGAATGAAATTTTATCAAATATAAACTTCTTTGATTCGATTGTACCAAGTGGGTCTTTTTAAACTTCGTTCCATGATAAGTAAATGATACTTGTTAACACATTAAAAGACGGCAAAATTCAAAGGTATTGCAGACAATAATTTATGTATAAATAGCGGATGAAATTTTATGTTTCTGGTCTTTCTTGATAGAGAACACTGTGGAAATGAAGAAATTGCTTGTCACAAGTAATTTCTTCATTTTCCACAGTGTTTTCCAAAGCCTAAAATTTTGTGGCGCGTTAAAAGCGTCAATATGTGGGAATTGGTTAAAGTCCATCTAAAAGTAGACCTGGTTCTGTAACGAGTGATATTATGTAGACATACAAGTGCCATATATACATTAGACCTCATTTGTTTTCATTTTCTTATAACGAATTGCATGTTTCACTGAGAATCCCGTCAATTAAACAGACAAAACCATAAAAACATAATGTACTCTATTGCAATCGTAAATGCGACTGAAAAGGAAATAAAAAAATATTCAATTTCGATCCCCATAATTGAATAAATGGAAAAGTTTGTGTTAGCTAGACAAATAAATATCGAAATATGGAGATAATGAAGGGGATACAATTTAGGATAGTTTCCTAGCGGCAATTTTTACGGTAGTCAAACTTCAAAGCTGTTGCAGAATCTTGACAAAATGAATGTCGTTAAAAAAATGGAATTGCTGTATAATATAGCATGGAAAATATTGAGATAAAAGGAGAAACTGCTGGTTATCAGCAGTTTCTTCTTTTGTCTAATTGTGTTCCCAAGCCATTTCTACTATGGACGTCAAATGTCTTGTTTGGGAAAGGGTTAGGATAGTTTCCTAGCGAGAGACTCTGGTAATTGAGTTGATAGAACATCTTGAGGCAATAGGTCCGCGGATACATCCTTTATCTCTTTCATGTGTTATAGATGTTCTAACCTCACGCAACAATAGATATTTTCCTTTTCTGAAAAGACCTATTATTTAGTTTGCAATCAGAGAATGATGACATGTAGCATTTTCTCGTCTGTATTATTTATTGTCCGTACTAAAGCGGATGAATTGTGGTCAACCTTATCTTTTAACTTTGATCAGTCTAAAAATTTTGATTGACAAAGAGGTAATAAGTCCAACAAAGAAAAAAATGTGGCGTTAGGAAGGCGAATATTTTTTGACCATTATTTGCCTGTGTGGGACCTATTTTATAAACATTTACTGTGCAATAAAACGAATTCTTGTACGCTGATTTTTTCATCTCATACGAAATCAATGATTTTCCTTAGACTGTTTTCACATGTTTGATGATCGGCAATTTTTAGAAAGAAAACTAGCTCAATATTTGAAATGCTTTTTCAGAATACATAATGGGTGTAAATCGGGGCAAATGGGAGAAATATTATCTATATATGTTTTAGAAAAGGAGAAGCTTTGGCTTGGAGTCGTCCCAAAGTTTATGGATGTACGTAATATGTAAAAACAAATTCAAGGCTTCACCCTCACCCTCCCCTCTTACAGAAATATTATGTTATTGAGAAGCAAAATAGGACGAATAAATGATATATAAATAAATGAATTAATCAATTTACAAATACGTAAGTAAAACATCACACGTTCAGATGCTATGGTTTAAATCCCATATTAGGGCTAAAATACGGATGGCTACCAGACTGCACCATTTTTGACCGGTCTTAATGCAAAAGAGTTGCAGACGTAAATTTCAAATGAATAAAAGTGCACATTTATGTATAAAACAACGTAGTTTAAAATTAAGAAATTACTTGTGGCAAGTAGTTTCCACAATGTCTTCCTAAAGTTTTTGCTTTGGGGTACATCAAAATGCGTCATTAATATGTGGGAATTGGGTGTATTACCATACAAGACGACACATACCAAATTAGGAATCCAAAAGAAGTAGAAAAACCCGGCTACCGTCTGCACCAATCTTGAAGTGCCCAAGTATGATATGACTACGAAATCACTGTCAACTAAAAGCTCATTCTCTTGATTTGAAACGCGTAAAAGCACGTGAAGTTTTATCTTTTGACGTAGATATGACGTTAGAAACATACACGTCATCACACAAGTTAAATTCAGTAAGCCTATAACTAAGTAAATGAATAAAGCAATTGTATTTAAACTTGTCATAACGGATTCGATTTCTGGATAGATATGGCAAGAAGTCACATTGACGTCATAACTCCCATTAATAAACATGTAACTACTGGAAATTCTTGAGAATATTAATGGTGTGAAAGATATTCCAAAACACGAGACACAAATAAGAACCACGATCACAGTCGTAACTTTTCTGCTCCACTTCCGGTGATAATTGGAATGCTCTTGTTTCACAAAATGGTACCCCTGGTAAGCCACAAACACGCACATTACAGATATGAGAAACGCGGAGAAGACCTGGAACCAAACCACGGCGCACTGATACATGTTACACGTCAACGTAAAGACGTCATGCGCGTTGTTCGAGTACGGAATCAAGGCAAACGGCATCGAAAACAGGATAAGTGACACAGTCCCACAACTTAGAATGAATATCACATCATCAATGGTGGTCTTTTCACGTGGCACTTTGTAGAAGGATATCACATAAATAGGAAGCACGTTAATAAAGATCATGATAATTTCTGTGATGGTGGTAAACACCTCGGTCACGTCTAAAACAGCCATCTTGTGTATGGAATGTCGCAAGCGAATGTCACAATTACAGAAAATCATCCGACCATCTTGAACTTCGGATAGCAAAATGGAACGTCACCATAAAGTCATCTTGAATAAGCGATAGCAAATACGAATGCCAAAGACTGCTTTTAATCTGTAAATACAAAACAATGATAATGATAATATACGTATTTTTTAAAGAAAAAGTTTGGTGACTAGACTAAGTGTTCTTTGCATGTAAAGAGAAAATGTGTACATTTGATATTTTATTAGCATTTTATATTTCTTTTCACTTTAACTGAACAAAGATTACATAAAAGCGTATCAGGTACGTCATTGTCATAGAATATATCCGAAAAAGTATAAAGATACGATTATATCTTAAAACTCTGGCATTTTTGTTCTAAAAATGTACCAAATAACAAATTGAAAGCGTTTTAACGAAAACATAACCGTTTGGGGGGGGGGGGGGGGGGGGCAATGAATATTTCTCAAAACCTTTACGAAATTTTTCCATACTTTTCGAAGAAAATAAAATTACAAATTAATAGAGTATCCTTTATTGTAAGAAGCCGAATGCATAGTTTCTATGTAATCTTTTTTCGTATAACAATTAGGCTACATAGCATACACTATTGGGCCATTATATGACAAGTGACATTTTCTGTCGACTTTGAATTGTATAAAATGCTATTTATATTGAAAAGAAATTCGGAATTAAAATTTTCCAAAATAAGGCCTGTTTTTTCTGCCCTTACTAGAACAGAAATAATCACCAGTTTATTTTCTTCTTTTTCACCAATACATTCCTAGAAACTTCCCTTTTATTACTCTAAAATGAAATGTTATTAATTGTGAACGGTAAACTTCTGATAACCATTTTGCACATACCGGTATGTAGTCCTTTTCATGAAAATGAAGCCAGAAATACCACTTTACTACTCCACAAGCCTTATCAGACTATCTTAACTTAAATCACAGACAATATGACGAAAATACTAGAAAAAAAAGCTCAGAAGAATTCTTGAGACGAATCGAAGTCTAGCGTAGTAACAGATACATTGACGTAATGATGTTATCTAAGCATTATTGCAAATCCAAAACCTATGGTGTGGGTACCCATTTGAATCGTCTCGAAGAGACGATTCAAATGAGTACCCACAACATATGGTTTGAATGACAATGATCGATAAATTTCATATATTTGATTTTCTAATCTCACAATTTTCTGCCATCTGTAGCTATGGTATAGAATCTGAAAACCAATATCAGAAAACCCCAGCTGTATGACGCCGTATCCTTAATCATTGCTATTGACATTTGTTGTGCTCTATTTTATGGACTTTTAAATGCCTTCTTCCTGCTTTACAAGGCACTTTTATCTAATTTATAGGCTATCCAATGAACATATTCCAATTTGTGGTACAAATTATTCAATATGTTATACTCGTTCTATAAAAATGACGCCAAGAAACTGTTGATATTACAGTACACATAGTTTTTTTTTAGTTTTTTTGTTTCCTTAAATTTGATAATGATTACATAATCTGTTCAACGACAGAGTTACAGAAAAGAGGAGGCGGGTGACTTTTCAAAATGGAATCTTTCACGTTTAATCGAACCATATGTCGAGGGTATTCATTGACATCATCTCACCGTGACAAATCAAATGAGCACCAACAGCATCATGGTTTTGATTTGATATAACAAACTCAGAAAGCCTTTAACTCCTCTTATCTGTTGTTCTACAATGGTATGAAATGGCTAGATACTATATGGCCATAAGACAGAAAGAAATAAGATTGTATCTGACTGAAGGGCCTTTATTGTATTTGATACAAACATACATGTATAAAGAGCATTGAATATGTACAGTCTGACCAAGATTCATAATGTCTTTAGGGTACATTATATAGTCTACCCCTACGACGTCGGATTTATTCGGGCGAAGTCAAAAACATTCGGCGGTGGAACTTTCCACCGCCGAATGTTTACGACCGCGCCCGAATAGGTTCCGAAACATAACGACGCCGCTCGAAAAACCCGATATTTTATGAATCCCAAAATGGCGACATTACGGGTATTCTACCTTATTAATCTGAGTGACCTGTAGAAACTCCGATATTAGAGCTAGTATCCCGATAAGACTCCACCGAGTGCGGATAGCTCAGTCGGTAACGTCGAAGTCTGTCAATTCAGGGGTCGTGAATTTGAACCCCGGCTCACACGGTATCTATCTGACAAAATCATTAGTCTCTCCCAAATTGGGCTGGCTTCGATTAGCATTATAGTTAGCGCCATCGTTGGGGACCAACACTGTTCTATCTATCAGATTAACCCATGTTTTGGTCAACCAATCAGAATATTTGTTTACTTGACACTGATTGGTCCGCTGTTTGTCCTAGGAGTTCCAAATGACGTAACGGCTCGGATGGCCTGACCACAGTTTTCCGTTGGTCATACTATTGATGCGGAAACGACGCCAAATAGCTCGCACTATTGATGTTCGATTGGAGTGATTGCTAAAATAACTCTATCTTTAATCCCAATCAAAGTCAGCCTTGGTGTAAATCATTTATGTAAGAGAGCAGCTGGAAGCTCAGTTTGGATATTGTGGTAGTACTTGTGAGAGAAGTACCAGGAATCCACGGATGGTTGCTCCTGCCTCCGCGATATGACCATAGCAGTGGAAAACAGCGTTAACCCTAACAAATCAAACCGTTAAGACTCCACTAGGTCAGTTAGCTGATATGGATTCATCATGACACTCAAATACTATTAGAGGCTTTTTCCAGATCATGGCTCAAATTTATCAAAGTACTTATTTCATGATATGTGGAAACGGCCAATCAAAATATCTTGCAAAAAATGGGAACAATTTTTGTAACCACAGAAAAAGGAAGTTGGTGTGATTTGATTTTTTACCAAAATATGTTTGGACGGATTCCGTCTCTCACAATGCATGGATAGTCTATGAATATTAGATCACAATAATGCAAACTGACAACCATATAGGCGCCTGTGCTTCGTATGGGTTCCTAATGCAAGACGACAGAATTGAAATGAACTTTCGTTTTTCAGGGAATTCAGGGTACGTTTGTAGCCTGTTTTCCCCAAGTACTAAAGTTTACGAACTGAGAATAAAAACACCACTTTCTGGCATGCATCAAATTACACACACTTGTAAATACACTTCACATAAGTTGATTCACTATGCCGGATTTCAAGATTATGCTTCAAGAATAAAATAATTTACAAATATCATGTTACTCTATATTAATATGCAAGGGAGGTAATTTGAACATTTTTGTCAAATATTTCCATCATAAGTATGCATTGATTCAAAATTCTAAACCATACAAAATGCTTATGCTGGCATTTGGAATGGAGTTCGTTAACCTTGAGCCAAAAAGCCAACTTATACCAGATCAGGCTACGCAGTTTTCTTTCACAAACTATGTGTATTGAAGACGGACTACCACATATATGTAACTTTAAAGCTAAAAGATAATTGAAAGCTTCGCATGGCGTTCTAGTCTCTTCATTGGGACAACTAGAACTGAAATCAACAATATGTTACTTTTTTACGTTTTAATACATGTCACATTACCATTTTCTTGCTTACGACGTTGTGTCAATAAGAAAACAGTAAAATGTATTTACGACCGATATCAGCATCTTCATAACCACGTTTCAAAGTTAGTTTCCGTTTTGAGAACAAAGGAACGAGGGTACCTATCAGTTGACACACTCTCCAACTACCATCGTGGGCGACTCGGGCGACTTCGCTTGGGGCTAAAGCGGCGATAGCTTGTTCCATCAGTTTGATTCACTGTCGCATATTGCGTTATCCAATGAAAATCTTTATTTGCTCTGACACTGATCGGTCCGTTGCTTGCATCAGGTCACTATGGTCCAGTTTCGCCACGGTGTGGAAGCGTGAACCGATTATTAACGAACGCTGGATGTTAAAGTAGTCCTCTTGGAGATTCTAAATCGAAAGAATCCCAACTGTTAAAGTCTTGGGCCTATATATAAAAAAAAAACATTACTATAGTCGTTGAGTCACATTTAGGTTACGCCATATAAAAGGTTAATAATCTAAATTGTCGTCAAATAAAAGACAGATTGGAAAATGTTGGACAAAAATTCCAATCAATATTCTGGTTTGAAAAAAACTCATAATTTGATAAGATAAGAACCAGGCACCAGGGTTATCTAGAAACATTTCCAATTTGTCATCATTTAGTCTCCTAAAGAGACAGCTTGCCACATTAAAACAAAATAAACCAGTTCTCAATGGAAATATTTCATAATGCTATATAGACTAATAAATCAGGCAATAGTTGAAAACCATCTCTTGCCACTTAGCAGTAGAAGAAATTCCTACATCTAGGCCTACGTACAATGGTGCAAACAATTCACTTATTGAAGAGGTTTAAATAAGAAGTAATTTGAAAGAAAAAGACATTAATTTTTGAGATCTTCGTCAGCATATCGACATAATATTATTTATGTGAAGAACACGCGCGAAGTACATCATATCATAGGTGAGAGACCAAAACCTCGTTACCCCAGCCTTTAAAAGTTTGATCTCACAGCGACTATAGCATATTTGTATGTATGCAAAAAGGAGCAATGGGCACTTGGCGACAATTTATACCATTACAAAAACAAATAAGTCTAGTCTATTGATTGTGAAATATTGCAGTCCATCTATTTCTGTCTAGACTTGAAATAAGAAATGGCCTATCATCCTATGTAATACTTAGTGTTATCTAATTGTCTTCGAACTTTAATCTCTTTATGACAGGTCGTCAAACTCTAATACCCACACCCACACACTAAAAAGTATACATGAATAAATAAATAAATAAATGAATGAATGAATAAATGAATAAATAAAAAATAAGCCATAGTGTTAATGTTTCATCTAGAAAATAATTAGGGAACATTATTGCCACGAAAGAGGTAAACGCCGATTATTTTGACTATTTATACTGTAAACTATTATACATGTACATATGCCATTTGTGACGCATCACATGATCAAAGATCCTTATGGGAAATGCAAAAAGCATCGATCCTAGTCAGTCTGCACAGGCCGCGCAGACAGACTAGGATCGAAACTTTTCACTCTTAGGTTACTATAGTATTATCTGAATCTAGAATTTTTTCCCATATTACTTTATCTACATTTCTTAAATAAAACAACAGGTTGGCCTCTACTGTATCTGGTCTATGTTTTGATGTTTGATATCATTGTCTTCACATAATGTCCTTTTTAAGCATGCTAAGGTGACGGGTCACATTTTCATAATAATCCATTTTGTCACATGTAGACCCCTTCGAGCTTTTCGATGAAGAATTCATAAATAAATGGCGAAGTACACATAATATATAAAATGAAAGATAAGAGAAAAATTATGATTTGGTTGACGAAAACTGATTTTTGAAAGTTTCAAACTAATATCAATTATGATTACTGCACGCTCAATTGAAAACTCTGGTGAACACATTTTTGTCTTGTTTTTGGTTTCAATCAATAGGCTTATACTGATATCAATGTTAAGAATATCAGAGAATGAATCATTGACCAGGTTAGATGTGGTAAAATAGAAATAATGCCCCATATGCTTACACATCAAGGAGGATCAAAGAGCTACGTACACACCCACAAATCAACAGTCTACTATCATTTGAAGCTCGAGATAAGAAGAACATGATATATTTAGTTTTTATCCTCTTTTCAAAATTCTTTAGACAGTGTGTTCGTCCAAAAGTAGACTGTACGTAAGAAACTAACGGGAGTATGAAACAGACTACGTACCTTGCGTAGTTAAACATATTCATTTATACACACCAGACCAGATTCCACGAGTGCTTTTAAATTATTTTCAAAAAGCTCCCAGACTAGATCTTGTTTTGGCGTCCCAATACAGAAGAAAATAATGGTAAACTATTAGGACAGAAGAAGAAAATGCTGATAATCAGAATTTTTTCCTTTTGCCTCAATATTTTCATGACTATTTTATGCACAAACACAATCTTCATCAACACCCATTTTGTGCTCTGCAACAGCTTTGAATTAGACCACTATAACATTTTGCAGCATATCATAATCCATTGTGTTGAGTTTCAAGTCAACATTGTCTCGAAGCCGAACTTAGCATCATTTTTCATCCACTACGGGAAGTCGTTTTGTAAATTCGCAGAAATCCGTAAATTTAGATTCGAACAAAGTGAAGCTAATATTCTTCTGACGTCGTTTTTCTGTCCTCTGAGATTTGGTATTTCTTTCTTTTAACGCTTAGATTTTCTGCTTATCTAATTATTCAAACAAAGTAAAAGACTCATTTAATCCTTTCTCAAACATTGAAGCGTTCTGAAGAAACCAATAGAAAATACATTAGGAATTATTGATCTAAAAGAAGAAATTTGGTGATAATCAGTATTTCTCCTTTTGTCTCAATATTGTCGGAAGTATATTGCTTATAAAGTTAATATTTACCAGCCTTTCTTAAGTTTTGAAATCTACAATAGATGTTTTAATAGACTTGCCTATTCTACCGTTCAGGAATGGGTGAAGATCACCGTTACATCTTGCTGTATGAACAGATATAGGGCTATACAAATATCAGAAATTGACATTTAAAACATTAAGATTTGCAGTTACATGTATAAGAGAATTTGAAGGCATTTCCATTGTCTGCTATAAGGAATGGCATTCAATGCGAAAAAGTCCCTCTGGATTTAGCGCTTCATGTGTTTCACGGGAAAGATTTCTTCCTGTCAAATTATCTAAGGAAAAAAGTCACATTTCTCTCCTAAATTCTGGGGATTAGTTCCAGACCAACCCGACCATTAACAGTGTGGTATTTCGTTGTTTTGTTGTTGCATTTTTGTTTGATACAAAGAGATGACATTTATGTTAAAACAAAATACCAAGCTTTTATGATAGGCGGTTTCGTTCAAATCTTTGATTTTCACAAATTCTGCTTTTCTATGTGATTAGAATTAAAGTTATCGGTACTACACTGAAAGACACTTCTAACGTAACACTTACCCTTTTGGAAATAACTCAAAATTTAATGAACCATTTTTATCAATTTTTTAACAAATTTATATTGGCCAAGGATCTGTAATTTCCATTAAGAAATGTTGAGTAGAAGTTATTAGATATGCAGTTGATACCATATCACTAGAAAACAAAAAGTCACAATTTAGCCGCGCGAGCTGTCCACGTAAATTCTGGTTGTTCATGTAACAGAAGTAAAGTTTATAACAGTCAGCTAACATTGGATGGGTCCATTATGGGCCTAGATGACACGGAGACATATCCTTCTCATTGACAAAGCATAACTTATGATAAATCTCTGCGGGATAGTTCTTCACTCGTCCCTAAGTGCCTGTGGTAATCACAGAAAAGATAAGTTTAATAATAAATATGTGATTTGATTTTTTACCAAACTATATTCCAAGGACGGATGCCGTCTCTCATAATGCATGAATAGTCCATCAATATTAGATCACAATAATGCAAACTGACAACCATATGGGTGCCTGTATTTTCTGGGGGTTCCTTATGCAAGACGACAGAATTGTAATGAACTTTCGTTTTTCAGGGAACTAAGGGTACATTTTTAGGCTGTTTTTTCCCAAGTATTAAGCCAAAAAGCTACCAGATCAGACCAGGGAGTTTACTTTCAAAAAATATATAAATTGAAAATCGGATACCACATCTACGTAGTTCAAAGATAATTCAAAATTCTTATGGCGGTCTAGTCTCATCATTTCGACACCTATAACTAAATTCAACAATATGTCACATTTTCACTTTTAAATACACGTAATTTGTCCATTTTCTGTCCTACTTAAGACGTAGTGTTCATAAGTGATCAGCAAAACTGTTTACGATCGATATCCACAACTTCATGTCGGGAACGAAGGAATGAGCACAGGCCCTATAAGTTGACGCACCCTTCAAGTACCATCATGTGTGCCTCGGGCGACGTCGCTCGGGGCTAAAGCGGATATAGTTTGTTCTTTCAATTTTATTCACTTCCGCATATTAAATGAGAATCTATACTTGCAATAAATGATTGGTCAGTTTCTTTCATACGGTCACTATATGGTTCCGTTTCTCGACCGTGTGTGTAAGGGTGAACCAACTACTAACGAGCACTTGGTGATATAGTAATCTTGGAGAGAGAATTTAAGAATTTAGATCGAAAGTATCCCAACTGTTTAGTTTGGGGGTATATGATAAAATATTACTTTAGTCTCTAAGTGGCCCTCTATATAGGTCCCACCACAATGAATGTGCCATATAAACGAATTATCTAAATCTCCGTCAAATAAAAGATAGTTCGGAAAATTTTGGACAAGAATTCAAATCAATATTCTGATTTTTTTTTTAAAAAAAATGGCATAATTTAATAAGATAAGAACCAGGCGCCAGTGTTTTCTAGAAACATTTCCAATTTGTCTTCATCTACTCTCCTAAAGAAACCGTTTGTCACATTAAAAACAAGATATACCAGTTCTTAATGGAAATATTTCACAATGATGTAAAGACTGACAAACCAAGCAAAAGTAGAAAATCATCTCTTGTCATTTTGCAGTAGAAGAAATTCCTACATCTAGGCCTATGCCTTAACGGTGCAAGCAGTTCAGTTTCAGGGAAATGAGACACTGCTGATTATCAGCATTTCTTTCCTCTTAAAATACTTGTTCAAAGAATCTCAGCATTGGAACTTGAAATTAGAAGTAATTCATTTCTACGAAAACCTTGTATCTGCAGATTTTTTTAAGCTGCAGATACGTGGTTTTCGAAGATAAGCAGTGATATCGATATAAGCATTTATGTGAAGAACAGCGCGCAAAATACAGCATATTGCAGGAGACCAAAACATCGTAACCCCATCTTTTAAAAGTTTGATCTCCCAGCGACTATAGCATATTTGCATGTATGCAAAAAGGAGCAATAGACGTGAGACGAGAATTTATACCATTACAAAACAAATAAGTCTAGTCTGTTGTTTGTGAAATATTGCAGATCATATATTTTTGTCTAGACTTGAAATAAGAAATGACCTATCATCCTATAGATGTAATACTTATATGTATCTGTTTGTCTTACTTTAATCTCTTTACAAGAGGTCGTCGTCAAACTCTAATCCCCCCAAAGAAAAAGAATAAATAAAACAAATGAATAAACCCTAGTGTTGATGTTCCTAATAGCAAATAGTTTGGGAACGTTATTGAGACAAAATAGTAAACGCTGATTTACTATAATTGTATATTCTGGTGGTAATTTTGTATACAAATACCATTTTCAGGATTATCCATTGTAAAGCTTGTAACAGTCTTTGGTATAGAATTCCGTCATTTGGAATAGAATTGGGAGATAAAGTACACATCAGTCGCTTTTGAAATGGTGGAAGATACGAGAAAATGATTTGGTTTGACGAAAACTATTAAAAGTAGACAAAGATCAATCCTTGTTTTTTTTTGCTGTTTTCTTTAAAAACATTTTAGGAAAGCCAAAAAATTGCAATATCAATCACCAATAAAAGTTTGAGAAAAGATCTCACTCTGCAAGCATCTCGTTAATGTCTTGTTTTACAAAATGATGACACGACAAAGAAAATTTTTAGTTGTGATGAAGTGACAATTTGCATGATTCTGCATTCTTTCCATAACACTGCACGCTCTATTGAAAACTCTGGTGAACACATTTTGTTTTTGTTTTTTTTGTCTTTTTTTGTTTTCAATCAATAAGCCGATATCAATGTTCAGAATATCAGAGAAAGAACCATTGATCAGGCTAGATATGGTAAAATAACGATAATGTACAATACACATTTAGAATAGCTACATGTATGTACACACCTGCAAATTAACAGTCGACCGAAGCACGAGTTAAGAAGAACACGATGCATAAAGTTTGTGTCCTCTTTTCAAAATTCTATAGACATTGTTGTCACCCAAAAGTTAAAAATACCTTGGCAATTATAGAGCTAAAAGAAGAACTTTGTTAATAATCAGTATTTCTCCTTTTGTATCAATGTTGTCTGAAGTATATTGCTTATAAAGTTAATATTTACCAGCCTTTCTTAAGTTTTGAGATCTACAACAGATGTTATAATAGACCAGCCTTTTTCGCCGTTCAGGAAAAGGCGACGACCGCCGTTACATCTTGCTGTATGAAGAGATATAGGGCTATACAAATATCAGGAATTGACATTTAAACCATTAACCTTTGCAGTTATAAGAGAATTTGAAGGCATTTCCATTGTCTGCTACAAGGAATGGCATTCAATGCGAAAAAGTCCCTCTGGATTTAGCGCTTCATGTGTTTCACGGGAAAGATCTCTTCCCGTCAAATTATCCAAAGAAAAAAGTCACATTTTCTCCTAAATTCTTGGGATTAGTTCCAGACCAACCCGACCATTAACATTCTGGTAATTCGTTGTTTTGTTGTTGCATTTTTGTTTGATACAAAAATATGATATTTATGTTCCAACAAAATACCAAGCTTTTATGACAGGCATTTTCGTTAAAATCTTTGATTTTAATAAATTTTGTTTTTCTGTATGATTAGAATGGAAGTAAACTGTACTAGTAGCACTGCTTTCTTATTTTTTCATCTATTGGATCTGTTTAACACATCTAACCCACAAGCAATGTTGTTTTGCCCATGAGAGTCTAGGATCTATTAGTACACGAAGCAGACAATTTCTTGGCAATAAATCATTTCCATCAACGTTTCCTATAACAATTTGGTTAAGCTTGACCAAAGATGTAGTGGAACAAAGTCGTTTATTCGATTACCATACGTAAACTTATCCAATGTAAAAGCATAACTTTGAAAAACCCTTGCGGCAATATTAAGAAAAATATGAAAAAGAGGAGGACCGGCCCATTTTCAATTTTACGGAGTACGTCATTGAAATTGAAGTTGATTATACGCCTCTTCGTCAAATGCACGATGTAACTAAAATGAAATACTTGTCATCTTTAAGATTGTGCTTCTTTAATGTGGCCTAATGGCATATAGAATAGATATGATTATTGGGGAAAGGAAATATGATTGATTACCGAACAGAAAGAAAGCTATTGAAATGCTGATGGAGTGGGTATTATTCATATAGCATTGTTGGAATATGAAATAAATGAGCTGAAATAACACATCTTTTACACTAAGAAAGGTACTGAGGAAAGGAAATAGCATTGATTACCGAAAGGGATATCATTTGATAACTCGAGCAAGACGTTTTCATTTGTTCGTTGACAATTTTGCAAGTATTTCTTTCATAAATAATTTCAGCAGAATGTCATTTTCCCGGTAAACCTTTTCAAAAAAGACCTGACTTTGATGACCCTAGTTTTTAAGGCGAAACATCGATGCAAAAGAAGAAAATTGTGAAAGTCAGCATTATCTCCTTTTGCCTCAATATTTTCTGTTGGATACATCAATGACATTTCGTCAACACCAACGTTGTTGTCTCTAACATCTATTTGGAAGAGTTCATGTGTTAGTTTACAGGAAAATTTTAAATGTCCTCTGGTACCATTTACTCTTGACTAGAACCATTTCGTTTCTGTAACTTATAAATCAGAAATAGGGTGAAAGAAACTAATATTCTACTGACGTCGTTTTTTGTATCCTTTGGGGATTGGAAATTCTTTGTCTTAAAGCTTAGATGTCTTCATGTCTTCCTTATTTCATCTCTCAAACAAAATAAAAGATCCATTTAAGATCGATGCCATATTTCTTTAAGAAGTTGTAAATTGGTTCGTAAATATCAGAAATTGATATTTTAAACATTGACCTTTACATTTATCACAGAAATTGCTGGTATTTCAATTGTTTGTTACAAGAATTAAAAGTGTTTCACGTATCAATCACCCGTCTTTCAATCTCAATTTTGCAATAACACTTTGTTTTGTTCACAAAAGATTGCAGCAACTATTTATAAATAGTTAAAGTCAAAATATTGAACCATTTACGAGAAATATATACATAGTAAAAAAAGTTTAGCAACAAAATGTAAATATCTTCAGTAACCAAAATAGTTTTGTTTTAACATGAAATCATATGTTTGCACGATATGTTATAGCTAGAAAACACAAACAGATGAATTTTATAACGCCATCGGGCGCGTCTCGCACTCCAGATGCTCATTTCCGGTTTTCATGTCTACCATGGTATTCATGTGTATGGAGCATAATTCTAGAGAACATTTAGGTTTGAACATAATTGTCTTTGCTCAGTTTGAAAAAGGCCACCAAAAAGAAATTTCTGCAACGCTGTGGGACTACGCCATGCACTTACTTTAGAATGACGTATTATCGCTAATGCTCTCCAACGTGGCGGAACCGGCGATAAAGATTTGTGTTTGAATTTTGCGTATCTCAAAGCGTAAGTAACCCTTTGATGATAATATGTGAGCCAATTTTTGTGGTTTGAGATAGTCCCGGTCAAGGACGTCGAAGAAAAACACCACGAGACGATGACCGTCATAATTTCGTAACGTCAAGGCAAAGATGGTCCATATCAGCAACAAAACTTGCGAGTGGCTTCCACGTGATTTTCAACATAGAGTATCCACACTTACCATCCGTGATCTTCTCCACAGACGAAGCGTTACTAGACGTTGACCATACGTTGTAATTCATCTGACGCTACACTATTAACGTACCAGACTTGATACTATGTACAAACAATTTAAGTGGATTAGAAATCGTTTCACTGCTGTTCTTGCTAAAAAATGACCTCATAATCGATACCGAATTTTATTGTGACTTTTTGTTTTGACAACTCACATACGTCAAGACAATGTTTCTCACACAATATTCAACGTTACCACAAAGCGACTTTTGAATGTTGTGCGTTAATGCATATGCTAAAATGTGTATAACGGTTGTGAAATAAATATCAAACGAAATGCGTGTTTTCAATTAACAAAGTCAGTGTTGCTAAACTTTTTATGTAGATATATTTTTGTGCTAAAACTAAACAAAATGTTGTGGATAACAGTTCAGATTTATATGGAATTTGCCATTTCCGTCTCAACTTTAAAGGCCTATTTTTTCGCTTTTGAATAACAACTTCAAAAAACTGATAGCACTGGAATAACCAATCTTTGCATCAACACATACTTTTAAAAATGAAAATGGAATGTTATGTCCTTTTAGGGACATTTTCTCTCTATTCGTATGTCATGTTTTACGAATGTAACTGTTGTACATGTACCCTAATTATTCCTGAAATGACAGGTCTGAAAAGGCACCACATTGTAGCTCTATGTGATTACACTTGATTCCTGGAATAAAATGACAATTACTGTATTCATTACCAAGCTGATGTCTTTTCATTGTGGTTAATCAAATACAAGAAATAACTTCTAGTCTGCGGCCAGTTTTATTGTAATTGGATAGGGTTTTTTTCTGGTCACTTTTCCCGCAAGTCGGATTCCATTATAAAAGACCAAATATACCTAGATATTTGGATATATAAGCTTAAATTGTTAAAACATGCAATGTTAAGGAAACGTGCTATAAAGAGCTTTCAGCAGAATAATATTTACATCATAGATATAATTAAATAAAGACAGTTTATACAAAATACATAAATGGAATTTGTGGAATTTCATAAAATCAAATTTTCTTTTATTTTGACCGTTCCAGTCAGTATTTCTGACCTGTCATGCTAAAAGCGACTTATAGGAAGTTTGAACAATATCGACCCTAGTCAGTCTTGGCAGTCTGAGCAACCAAACTAGGCCGATACTTTTCACTTGTATGTAATTTTCTAAATTTCGAATGTTTTTCCTATCTTACTATTTGTTCATTTTTCGCATGCAGTACCTGGTAGACATGTTCTGAGTCTGACAAGTTTGTATACATTTGAAATTTTGGAGTTTAGATAAGGTCCCTTTTAGCGTGACGGGTAACATTTATTTCTTGTTAACCAAGTTTTGAATGGAAGCACTAGTGGAGTATGGTATTTATTGTCTAGGTCACTATTACGACACTGTAAAACTTGTGGTTGAATCAAAACCTCTCTTCTGTAACCAAACAGATCTTACGAGCACTGGGTGACATAGGGCGAATATAATATGATAGAATAATTGATATGCAGCGACAGACGCTATTTCGTAAATTCATTACTGAGTAATCGACCCACTCATCAACTTAAGGCATATGGGGATGTGGCCTTAAATTCAAGTGTACATGTAATGCGTGACACCGAATATAAAGTTCTAGCGATTTTTAATCGTACTTTACAGGACGAAAAATGCAGAATCCCTCTATATTATCGTCTCCTAATTGGAATACCGCATAAGCCTGTTAGGCTATTTGATGGACTCTTGCATCAGAACAAAAGTTGCAATCAGAATTTACATTTTTCGAGCATACATTAACATTTGAAGTGAAAACCTTATCTTACAAGATATCAAAATAATCAACGAAAACCACACAGGAACAAGAAAGTTGCTTAGATTTGTTTTTCGTCTGAAAATATTTAGACGGATTCCGTCTCTCACAATGCATGAATTTTCTATGAATATTACATCACAATAATGCAAACCGACAACCCAATAGGCGCCTGTATTTTCGGAAATCGTTATTGCAATACAAGGGGAGGCATACTTAATATTCCTCTTTTATTATTGTTGTGTATTTGCGTTTCCTCCTAAACTATTGTTGTAGAAATGATGGGCTTGTAGAATTAACATTTAGACCCTCAGAATTTAACAATATTGAAAATTAAAATATCTATTTGACTGTCAAATGGTACATTCACCTGATAGATTTGCTAGAAACATTGAGAAAAATGAAGAAAATGCTGGTAATCAGCATTGTCTATATTTGTCTCAATATTTTCCAAAGCTTTCACACGTGTCTAAAAGGTATAATTGTTTTAGGAGAAGGTTTTAAAGCAATACTTACTTTTATCGAAAGTTGTAAATGTCTCCCAAGTATGCAGATAAACGAATTTTAGAATAAAATTAACAGCAAGTAAAGTAATTCCATTTTTTAGGAATCGTTTTGTTTATTGCTATTACTGATGGTTTGAATCCGTATATTTTGTCATATGTATCGCTACATAAATGCCCTTGTCATATCATATTTGCAAGTGTGAAGCAAAATATCATTTTGCTTTCTGATTTAATACGCCAATAAGACAAGACCCCACATAATTCGAGATGATAAGAATCAGGTCGGAGCTACAGATAAGGGTGGGTAATAGTTCTGAAAAATGCGAGATGCATTTAATCACCAAATTATATATTGTTGGTACTAAATGGAATCGTCTCACTAAGACCACATTTCGTTTGAATTTAGGTCAGCCAATGCGTAAGGTCATTAACCCCTCCTATGTATTGCTCTGTGAGGCAGACAAAAAGGCTTTCCTGGAAACGAATCCAGTATTTGTCATTCGTTCACTAGAAACAGTTTCGAATGATACATTAACGATTCCGTGTTTTTTCTATTTCGAGATGAAAATATATCTTATAGGTTAATAGTCAACCAAAACATTTCTTCATACTGTTATTAATATATGCTTTATTTCCCCTTTTTCGTCGATATATATGTTTGTTGCTCGACTTCAATGGAATACCATATAGCTTTATCGCTATATCATTCGGGCTTATAATTAGCTATCATTTAAAAAACGACTTCTATGTTTCTATTCGTTTTAACTCACTTGAAAATAATGTAAACGGAGTTACAAATTTCTCTGTATGTGCATGTTAATGGAAAGTTGCCCTTTGCAAATAAGAAATTTAAACTTTGACGATTTGTCAAGAGTCCTAGTCTTGGATACTGCATTCCGTTTTTGTGCCATTTTTTGTTGGAAAAGTAGCAAAAGGTGCATAAGAAGAATTCTACACAGTTGGTCAAACAACGCTGAGTACATGTTTCTCATATTCTTATAGTGTGATATATTTCGGATTGAATATTCAGTCTAGACAAGGAATTTATCCTTTCTCCAACAAGACCGGGGTTTGACGTCCTTTACATAAAATGCATGCAAAACTTTGAGACAAAGGAAGAAAATGCAGATGACCATAATTTTCTCCTTTTGTCTTAATATTTCTATGGTATCTTGTTCCCAAATACTGATATCAATATTGTTGTTTACATCTCATTTTTAATTGATCCAATCAACATTTTGTCTTCATTGAAAAGATCGATTACTGGGCGTTTCACCGATAAACAGAATCTTAGTATCAGCCTATATTGTAGCGTAAATATCGGTATAGAGGACATAAAACGCAAAGGAACTCATTTGGAGAAATACTAAACATCAATACCAAACATACACTTTGTTTAGGACGAAGTATTTTTAAGTCATAGAAGAAAAGAAACGTAACACTTTCTCCAATCGAATCATTTAAACCTCTAATTTGAAAGATGCTTGACACGTGGATGGTGATAAAGATAGAAGGTATGCACAAAAGAGTTCAAAATGTTAAAGCAAAAGGAAGAAATGCAGATTAACCCTCTCCCAAAACAAGACCTGGTTTTGACTTGATTAATAGAATAGGCTTGGGAAAACATTGAAACAAAAGAAAAAACTGCTGATAACCAGCAGTTTCTCCCTTTGTCTCAATATTTTCTGCACCATATTTTACACAAATTATATCTTTAATAACATCCATTTTGTCATTTGTGGCAGTTTTTGAAGTGGATCATCCTAAAATTCTGTCGTTTGGAAAAGGGTATTTCTCGGGCTTTTCCTAAGAGGGACAACATGGTAACGGCTTGTTTGGGGGAAAGCTAAACAATAGTTGTCGTTAGCGTGTATACATTTAGATCTATATTGCACTTCTTTCATTTGACATGCTGTCCCCCTTTTCGTGCTATAATGTACCATAATTTTATATTCACATGTTATACCGGCATCTTATAAATGCGGACGGTTTAACATTTTCCTTGGTTTTTTAAAGTGACATTTCACATTTATTTCATTTTTTAAAAGTATGTCTTGATGCAAAGATTGTTTATTCTCATGCTTAGAAATGCTATCAGTTTTTAGACGTTGTTATTTATAAGCGAAAAATATGCCTTCAAAGTTGAGAAAGAAATGACAAATTCTATATAATTCTGAACTGTTGTCCACAACAATTTGTTTAGTTTTAGCACAAAAATATATATTTCTCGTCAACGGTTCAATATTTTGGCTTGAAATTTTCAGAATTTTTATAAAAATATATGCTCCTTCAGATAGAATAAAGATAAAATTTGTGTAAAAATAATTTTGAAATGTCACTTTAATGGTTAACCCTTTCCCAAACAACAAAATTTTAGGGTGATCTTCTTCAAAAGCTGCCACAAATGACAAACCGATGTTATTAAACATAGGATTTGTGTAAAATATGGCACAGAAAATATTGAGACAAAAGGAGACACTGCTGGTTATCAGTAGTTCTTTCTTTTGCCTCAATGTTTTCTAAAGCCTTTTCTCTTCGGGACGTCAAAAGGAGGTCTTGTTTTGGAAAGGGTTAAACTTGGAGGAGACATAAAGCATATAAAGATGCCTCTAGGGTCAACTCCCGACGTCTGGAATGATTCTATTTCAACGATTCCCTCTCGGCTTTTATTATCTGGTTAATATAAATCTTCTAAGAATTCAATCTCTAGTGGGTCTGATAGACAATCTTGCTAGAAAATTACCCTTATCCATTTCGACATGTTTTCGACTTTAAACATACCAAATCACTTCATGTAAAGTGTTATGGAATGACTGATACGAGGGGCGTTCAATTAAAAGTGGTACTAATGGTCCACCATACCTCGAGGTTCTATATAACTAGTTGTGTTTGTGACTATTTAACAGGAAAATTATTGTCTATACTTGGTCAAAATTTGAGACAAATTCGTTGACTCTTTCAAAAGTTATTGAACTTTTAAGTTGGTTCAGACATATACACTGGCTATTTCGCTGTGCGCAAAATGGAAAACGAACTGAAGTAGGATGTACGGGTCTACATTAAAGGTCGCATAGCTTTGAAATATCTGCATCACATGTATATTATGAACAATATCAGATTCGTGAACATTCGAACGTTGAATATACGTCAGTTTTTAGGAAGATAATAAAAATTGAAATTGGTAAAACTGACCTGAATGATGCCCACCTCTCAGGCAACCCGGGAAGAGCTAGTACCAAATCAAATGTTGCTGTAGATTCCGACATGACCGAACAAGACGCATGTTTCAATGTGCAAGAAATTACAGATAAAGTTGGTTTTTCATCGGGGACATGTTATACGATCTTGACAAAAGGGTTGAAACACAGAAAGTTTATTTTCATTAGGCCCCCACCTGATGTCTAAAGGACAGAGAGCCACCCGTGCGAAATATATTTTGAAATAATGCAATAGATGCAACAATTGTGGGCTTTGTAAGCTTTATACATATGATTGAACAATAATCTACTATTATGAACACCAATGGCGTGTCATTAGCAAGCAATTGTTGCGAAAAGATCAGGCAAGGTTCGTAATAGCCCAAAAAATTAAAAGCGCGGCAAAAGTTTTGTACGCGGTAATTTTCAAATGTAACGGGTGTATTGTTCAAACTATTGTTTCAAATAGTACCACTATCGCCAGTCATTCATACAAGAAATATGTGTCGGCGAAATCATACTATAATTTGAGCAACGTTTGTCTGTTTGTCTGTTTGTCTGTTTGTTCCCCTACTCCTCCCAGGTCCTCGGGCCGATCTTCACCAAACTTGGAGGGAAGGTGGAGGGCGGCCCCGGATATTAGCTTGAGGGGTTCATTTTTTGAAAGGTCAAGGTCATCGAGGTCAAAGGTCAAATTTATCGTTTTTACGGGTTACGGGACGGGATTGCTTAGTTACGGGACGGAATTGCTTACGGATTACGGGACGGGATTAGGTGGAGTGCAGCCCCGGATAGGTCAAGGTCATCGAGGTCAAAGGTCAGCCCCGGATAGGTCAAGGTCATCGAGATCAAAGGTCAAATTTCGAGACGGGTAAAGTTGCTAGTTAAAGAAATATCACGAAAAGAGCAGGTCTAAGACCGACTACAGAGGTATTTGCCAAATCCATGACAGCAGAGCCGTCCACAGGTGTCCTCTTGTCCAAGACTTCCTGGAAGAGACACATGCTGCACAACGTCTTCATCCATCCTTACAGCCGGGCTTAAGCCCGCGTTGCTTTTTTGTTTTCCCCATGATGACGAAAAAAGCCTCTGGTCGTCGGTATAGGCCTTCATATTCCATATGCAGTGCAATTTTCCAGTGTCTACGGGGTGTTCCAAAAGAGGCCCATTTATTAGCACATAAGTAATGGATCTCAAAACTTTAGAAGTGTGTGGGTGTCAAAGAGGATTACTTCGAAGGATTGAAGAAACTTAAAATTGAATTGCGACATAACCATGGCTTATAGAACCCCAGTTCCAAAATTAATTGAACGTCCCTTGTAAATTGTCAAAAATACTTTTCTCATTTCTCAAGTGGTCCCATTCCGTGTTTCCAAATAAATTCAAATGCAATGTATCATGTCAAGAACATTTTGAAAGAAGCAAATCCCGCATAACATAAGTACAGAGTTGGAATGATCTTCACAGAGTGTCAATTCTCCAGGAGTCTGTGATTGTGCTCAATGTATGAGCACAAAATCGCTGCTTTCCTTTTTCTAAATCGCATAACTACATCTTAAACCCATCCCCAAACAAGAGCTGGTTTTAAGTCCCTGTCAGAAAAGATTCAAGAAAATATTGAGACATAAGGCAAAATGCTGATAACTAGCATTCATATAGTCTGTTATATAGGCTGCATATTATATACTGTACACGTCACATGGTTAATAGTATAAGAAGGCAGAACTATTTTGCTGGGGTATGGAAAATTCTACTTTTATAATAACTGAGATTACATGTACTAGCTACCATTGGTTCAGATCATGATTATACCTTAATAAAATATAATGTCGTCGGTTGATCCCCAACGATGTATAAGAATACACGCTGCTATCGAACAGCTGTTTTTGTTCATGAAAAAAGAAAAGGAAGGAAGGTGGAGATTTTGTGCGTCTAAACAAACTTTCTATGGGACTATCATCCTCTCAGATGCTATTTTACGTTTGTACTAGAAACTCCAACAGAATGAACTTTGGTATTATAACTTTTCTTGCAAGTGATTGATTAAGCATCCGCATCTCTGATATTCGAATTTAATACAACGACAAGGGTAATTAAATTAAGTTTGACCTTGGGACACTTAGAAATACAGATTAAAAACATGGGCTTTTCCGGTAAAAATATCGCGTGTTCAAGTTAATCTTACCCATATACCGTATACCAATGGTCCCTTTTTATCAAACTGAAGGAAAATTAAAAATATGAAGTTGTTGCACTTGTTAATTTTTTTATATAATTTTTTCAGTGCGACTATTTGTAGAATATGGGAGAGGGATATTCTAGTCACTACGGCGTCTACGTTACACTTTGAAAAAGTTTTCACATGCAAGTTTGTCAAATCTCTGGTTCTACTAATGTTATTGCTCTGAAATTGCGTTCATGCATCTGTGACCATAAGATCAACCTCTAGGCAAAGATACGTTACTCTAGAGAAAGATTTAATTTAGTGGAATATTTACCCTTTTGGACATAGCAATTCTTGGTTAAATTTTTACGTGCAACTTCCATAATATCTGTGATAACTTTGCACTTGCGAATGTGACCATAAAGTCAGCATATAGGCAACGATTCGTTACGAATTCAATGGGATTTACCCCGTTCGGACCTATATTTTTTCACTATGCAGCACTTGATAGTCGCGCTTGTCCTGAGAAGCTCTTGTTACATGTAGGGTACCCATCGAGGGAGAAATGGCGGTCATCAACATATTCTTTCTTTCTCTCACTGTTTTCTAATGTATTTTCTATTACTAACACCTGACCATTTCATGTGGAGAATATTGAAAGCAAGATCAAAATTTCACTTTTTCAATATGACGGCTACTCGACTAATCCAGAATAAGGATTAATCTTGATGAAGAAAAAGTCGCAATTTCTTGTACAAAAAAGACCAATAAAACTCTAATAAACTTGTTCATCCGATATTTGACAGGAATTTCCCTTATTAGGCATTTCCGTTTAATTAGGAATTTTCCTAGCACAAGACCTGGCATCAAACCGCCTTATTAGGATTCCCGAAACGGAGTTATAGCTTAGATCTAATTTCGCCGTATTTTCAAATCATTGGAATATACAGCTTAGTTTAGCCCAACCCTTGTTAGAGCTACACTTACTTACAAAATGGTGTCGCACAAATTCTACTATTTAATATTCCACGATATTTCGTGTCCACGAACATTTAAAGATTCAACTTTCGATCAAAATATTGAACAGCAGTTTTTATCTAAAACAATCCTCATTTCCTTGACAATCAGCAAAATGTAGAATCCAAGCACGATTTTCTGATTTTGAAAGTGATGTAGCGAAAAAATGTCGTTGTCATTTCTGTATTTAGTCAAACATTACCCAGCAATAAATCCTAGACATACGTATTTTATGTGAAATATCGCTCGTGGAAAATGTCAATTCTGTTATTTCCTTGCGATGTCTGCAAATAATGCCAAGGTCTGTGCACGATTTACTGGTTCCCGTGATGTAGCGGAAACAAAATCATGGGAATTTCTGCAGTCAATCATACATTATACAACACAAATTACTCGTAGACTTGTTGCGTGTGAAATGATTTCGATAAATAAAAATAAATTTTGTCTGGCTGAGAAATAAAAAATGCAAGGCTTCCTAGAAAATTCGGTTGATGACATTCCAAAGCATAAAATAGAATCATTGATGTTTGGCTTTTATTAAAATCACGGTGGAGATTGTGCATCATGGGATGCATAACGACTACGGACAAAATTGCTTCCATTCTGGTAAGATATTTTGCAATAAAGGATGGGTTGCAACAAGGGGTCAAATATAGATTTTCTGTAAATTTCGTGGATTGATAGGGTTACATAATATCTTGAATTTGTATGTGTAAAAATCTGGTTTCGGCTTATTGTTTGAGATATGGGTAAATAAAGTGGGTGGGGTAAGATGGACTGAAACACAGTAGGGGTTATTCTTAGTAACGTATCTTTCTTATTTTTAGCCCCAGATGCATGAAGATTTGTATGCGTGTCTTGTGATATATGCGTTAATTATTTATGGGCTTATATTTGATATTCCATGAATATCTTTTCCGTAATACCCATTCTTCTTTCGTTCGAAGAATTTCGCTATTTTTTAACGACCAACTTTACCAAACTATCTCCACACGTTTTATTTGAAACCCAATTGCTATGAAACTTTACAGATGTATTGTCCAGATATTTATGTAACTTTGTGTGAAATTTAAAAGAAAAGCGTTGGTCCGTTTTTGAGATATTTTGACCTTGACCTTCAAAATGGCTTCAGAACTCGGGAAATGCAAAAATGTGATAGTTATTGAGCCAATTTTATTCATAAGGATTGGAAGCATGTTTTTTTTATTGTTCCTAATGAGTTTCGTACCAATATTTACTTTTTTGTATCGCACAACCCATTCGGAAGAATGTGAAAGAAAAGAAATTATTTTTACTTCTCAGAATTATCAATTTGCTAGGAGAAAACTAATCATTTTCAGATTGTATTTCTTATATGGTTATAAAGAAGACGCATTGTGAATGATTTTACTAAATGACCAAATGTGTTTACAATCAATTAACTTACGCTAAATATTTATATAACGTTATATAATATCAACAAAAAGAAAATAATGTTAAATGTATAGACATGCCTTAAATAAATATCTGTCTATCAATGATTTCATTAGATGAAATGACCAGGTAACTCTGAGAGGTGACCAAGTTTATTATATTGAGTATATTAATTTTAACGGTAAAATCATACAATAAAAAACCCAATCATGTGTGAAATGCATTCTTTTATGAATGGGCTGTCACATGCCATTCAACCCTAACCATTTTCCCAACAATGCGTACTTTTAACGGACATTCCCGAATTTGATGTTATTTTGAAGGTCAAGGTCAAAATATCTCAACAACGGGTCAACGCTTGTCTTTCAAATTTCACACAAAGTTATATTAATATCTTCATAATACATCTGTAAAGTTTAATAAAAATCGTGTTTCAAATAAAACGTGTGGAGATAGTGTGGTAAAGTTGGTCGTTAAAAATGGCAAAATTTTGCGAAAGAAAGAAGAATGAATATTACGGAAAAGATATACATGGAATACCAAATATAAGCCAATAAATGTTTAACGCATATGTCACAAGACACGCATACAAATTTTCACGCATCTGGGGCTAAATATAAGAAAGATAAGCGACTTTCTGAATGACCCCTACTGTGTTTCAGTCCATCTTACCCCGCCCACTTTTTTTTACCCATATCTCGGAAAAAAGCTGAAACCAGATTTTTTACACATACAAGTTAAAGATATTATGTAACCCTATCAATCCGCGAAATTTAAAGAAAAAAAAATTGACCCCTTGTTGCAACCCATCCATTTTTATTACTGCACCAATTTTCGAAAGGTTTGTTGCACACACTCAATTTTATTCAACTCTTTCGTCGGATGTATGACTTATTAGAAAACTCTTGGTACGTTTTTTCCAAAACAATGTCCAAACCGACCAGAAAGCGTAATGGTAACAGTCAAATTATGGCCAATTTAGGTAAGAATTATTGCAATAACTTTTTTTAAGTCTGCGTCAATTTTCAAGCGGTTTTTGTGCATGTAGCCCGCCTTACTGAGCTCTTTATATAAATGGGAACTCCTTGTACTTGTCCAAAAACAAATTTTGAACCATGTATAAAACCAGTAAATGAACATCAAATTCGAAAGAAAGAGACACTTTGACTGTGTTGAAATATCAACGTTGGACGTAGGATAACTAAAGTTTAGACGCAAACCAACTACAGGTAATAATAAAGATCGGTCAGCGACACATACTGGAACAAAATATTTATCGGCAGTAGATTAGTTTGGTCTCATACTCCACAGCCAAAATTGTGTCTTGCCATTTATTTTATGAAGAGTTTAATAATATTCATGAAACTGGGAAGCCAAACATCTTTGGTTGGGTTCAAACATCAAAGAATGACGACGAATAACACGCTTACTAGATTCAGGCGTAAAAACACTAATTGTAGTTCAATACAACACGCATCGGCAAACTCGAGATAAAGATAAAACAAACTCGACGATACAAATAGGATGATATAGTTTCCGTCTGCTTAACACATCTAAGCCAAAAGCAAAACGATTAATCCCACGAGAGTCTAGATTCTATTAGGACATGAAACAGACCATTTCTTGGCAATAACTCATTTTAGCCTTTTTATTCGTCCGATCTAGTCTGGCCTAGACCATAGCGTTTAGGTTATTATGTCAATAAGTTTGACGAGCTAAATAAAATGCCTGTTTAACCCTCATCCTACCAACATATTTACATACACATCCTACCAACTGGGGTCCATTTGGACCCCACATGTAATTTCTTGACAAAAATAAGTTTCACAAAAGCCATATTCTTTGTTTAAATATTATATTGGTTACCAACAAACGATATTAGCACATTCGGAACTGAAAAATTATAAGGCCCATAAAGGGCTTGATTCGCTCTACAGGTCTGTATTTATTTTACTACTTTATGCAAATTTTGCATAAAATTCGAGGACACATAACTCATGATCTAAGATTTCGATCAAGCTGAAAATTGCACTCAGGCAAGATATTATAGTCACTAACATTCTGTTTAAGTTTTGTTTTGACTAGCCAAAATTTGTTGATGTTGGAGTAAAAATATTAAAAAAATAAATAATCAAAACTGCAATTTTTGAAAACCAAGGGCAGATAACTCTGGTATTTTTGGATAAAACCAAAATTCCTTGAAAGAATCTCAGAGAGGGTTGCCCAAGGATTATTCATGTGAAGTATGGTTGAAATGCATCCAGTGGTTTTTCAGATGAAGATATTTTTAAAAGAGTTTGAATTTAAGTTTAAATAGTTGAAATAAAGAGTAATAACAGTGGGGTCCAAAACGGACCCCAGCAAAAAAATCAGTATTACAAATTCATATTATGTTAAAATCTGAAAATGCTGCGTGACAGGAAGAAGGTTGTGGTAGACCAACAAACTCCTAAAATTTGGACACCATAGTGCATGCGTTAAAACTATGACATGCAAAAAATGACGCGTGGGGCAGATTGACCCCAGTTGGTAGGATGCGGGTTAACACGCCTAATTCACAAGCAATAAGGTTGACCCCGTAAGAGTCTAGATACTATTAGGACATGACACATTGGCAATAAATCGCATTAGTCTTTTTCTTCGTCCAATCTAGTCCGGCCAAAACCCTAGGGTTTTAGTAATCGTACACATCTAACCCAAAACAAATATGATTTGCCCTATGAGAGTCTTTGATCTATCAGGACGTGAATCAGACCGTTTCGTGGTAGAAAATCATTTCCATCAATGTCTCCCTAGCTAATTTGGTATAAGCTTGAGAAAAAACTAATTCAACAAAGTCTTGTTTATTAGAAAAATGAAAAAATATACAAAGAACAAAACACTGATAGTCCGCATTTTCTCAATTTGCCTCAATAGTTTTTGTGTTAATTAGTACACAAATTATATTTTGATCAACAACCAGCGAATCGTCTGCAAAATATTTCTATTTGGAAGAGATCAAGTGTAATGTACAGGAAGAAGAGAACTTCCTGATTCAAGTCGGCAACATTTTTCCTTGACTAGAAGTAATTTTCTTCTTTAACTTATAAAGCAGATATAGCGTTAAAGAAACTAATATTCTACTGACGTCGTTTTTGTGTCTTTGGGGAATTGTGAATTCTTTGTTTTAATGCTTAGATACCGTCCTTCTAATACTCAAGCAAAATAAAAGAATTCCTTAAGATTAATGTTACATATTGCCCTATGCAGTTGTATAGGAGTTTGTTAATGTCAGAAATTGATATTTAAATTATTAACATTTAGGTTTATAACAGAAGTTGATGATATTTCAATCGCCTGCTAAGAGAAATAGCATCCAATAAGTCCCGGTGGATTTAGCGCTTTTAGTGGGTCGCATAACTCATATAATCGTTCAGTTTGTGATACAAGCATGAAAGTTGGCATATATATAGTTTCAAGTGTATATTTCCAGAAAAAAGTGCTAGCCACTTGAAATTCAATATGGCGGCCATTTTCTGAGATGGCCGCCATCTGAGCATTATAGAGCTTCCCTGTGCAATGATATGACGCAATAAAATTAATAGAAACTTGCATTTTTCCTTTCAAACACTCAGGCATAAATGCCAAATGTAAAAAAGACAATATTTGTGCGTGAGATGGCAACCAAAATCTCATATGGCAGCCATACAATATAAAGTCCTTCATTTCTATATGAAAATTGCGAATTTACCGCTGGAAAAAATCTTTGATTTGCTTTTTCGACTTATAAGCTCTACTGGCTTATTTCATTAATAAATTCTAAAAAAAATCAACTAACTTGATAACAGATGGCAGCCAACCAAGCCCGTGTAATCATTATTTTCTTACTCTTTTAATCGATTGCCATAGATATCTGCAAATGTAATATGTAGTGTATATCAGTTTGGCGAGAAAATTAATTTAGAGCCACAGAACCTACTATAATAAGTATATATATAGTTTCAAGTGTACATTTTCAGAAAAAAGTGCTAGCCACTTGAAATTCAATACGGCGGCCATTTTCTGAGATGGCCGCCATCTGGGCATTATAGAGCTTCCCTGTGTAATGATATGATACACTAAAACTAATATAAACCTGCATTTTTCATTTCAAACTCTCAGACATAAATGCCAGATGTAAAAAAGACAATATTTGTGCTTGAGATGGCAACCAAAATCTCAAACGGCTGATTTGCTTTTTCGACTTATAAACCCCACTGGCTTATTTCATTGACAAATTATATAAAATTCGACTGACTTGATAACAGATGACAGCCAACCAAGTCCGTGTAATCATTATTTTCTTACTCTTTTAATCGATTGCCATATATACAGTGCACTCCACATATTACGAGTACGGGTAATACGAGATATAGTCTTTAACGAGTACAAAACAAAGTCCCTGTCATTTCCCTTCTATTTTCCCTTTGTTTTATATCGGATAACGCGAGATTGGTTTGAGCGAAAAATCGGCTATAGCGTACATATTTCCTTGGTCCCGACTCTATTTTTCACACATTAACGAGGTTTGGTCACAAAGCGTGTCGTCTGCAAACAACATTGCCCTAGCCCTGGCTGTATTTTTCACACCTATCTACTAGGTCCTAAAGTGTGCCGTCGGCAATCTGACATTTCAAGGTAATTATCGATCAATTACGGGATTAACACGTTCCGAACTACCTATTGTCATATTGACAAAGTGTTATTGCAAAACACTCCAACATTAATTCAGCTCGAGTTATGAGCATTTGTTCCAACATCGACCATATGCGATGAATTTGGAAAATACGGAAAATACGGGAGACACGACTAAAAAGCGGAAATCTTTTTCCTTAGAGTCGAAATTTGAAATCAAGAATAAATAAGAACAGGGATTTTCCATAAGGACAATGAAAAATCACAATGTTTTTCAAATAAATATTTTATGATGTACATAACCATTAGTATTTTAAGCGCACTTATGAACTGTGAAGTGTAATGTTCGTATGTTACTCTTAGTGGTGTGCATTAAAATATCAAGAGTTATTTATCTTTATTCTCTCTAAAAAGGAGATTATAAATGTGTCATAGTTCACTTCCGGTGAAAGCGAAAGTAGACATGGGCAAGTGACCATTTTTCACGCATTCTGTTACAATTCGGCTTTAGCGAGACATGGATATAACGAGGCATCGAGCGATGTCCCGGCGATCTCGTTATACACGGAGTACACTGTATCTGCAAATGTAATATGTAGCGTATATCAGTTTGGTGAGACAATTAATTTAGAGCCACAGAACCTACCGTAACAAGCAGACTACAAGATTGGGTCCCTCAACAAAGAGAAATGGAATGTAGAATACAAGTGAGATATAGTGTTTGTGGACCCGAGATGGCAATCATCTGGAACAAGTCCCCAGTGATCTAGTTTTCAAAATTGATAAGATCCCCATGAGAGATGGCAACTAACCGGCCTTTTTCAAAGAAAAAATTATCTGACGATTTTCAATTTTGACAATTTGCCTACAAGAGATGGCAGCCAAACCCACTGAGGCTAATTATTGTTTTAACGCCGTCTCAGTTGATTCCTATTTTCAACATCCATGTGTCCGGTGTATTCGTTATTTGGCCAGAATAGTTCTGTAAATCAACAGCCTTTACAAGGAAACTAGCCCTCACCCCATATGGGGTCCCTCGACAACAAGAGATGGTATGTCGAATACAAGTAAGGTTTAGTGCTTGTGAACATAGTCATATCAACACTGAAGAAGCTGTACAACATAGACGGCCGCCACTGCTTATTTATGATTTTAACTTTCATGTGATATTTCACAGACGCAGATATAGAGTGAAGTGCAGAAAAGCCCGGTTTTCTTGAACTTACACCGTCCACTTCAAGTTTTTGCATCCATTCGTAGCCATCTCTCTGCAGCATTACGAAACTGGGTCCAAACAACTCTCCAACATTCATTTTCTTTTGGAAATCCCCATTTCGATCGGCATTAATAAATCGGTTGCTGAAAATTACACAGTCTCTAAATATGGCCAGCTTTGTATGCAGCCTGTTTTGCGCATTGATGTGGTGCTTATACAATAGGACTAAGTCATGAAGTTTGAAAACTGGACTTTCTCAGAAGCCACGAATTCCATGATATACCGGTATATAACAAGTTAAAAAAGCCACATGATACTTATAAATCTTTTACAAAACTATTGTTGTATCATATTTTGTTAAGACCTCGTCGAGTTATACAACTCTACTAAGCTGTTTGGGTAATCCTTTAACTCTTGAACGACAACACGTACAACTGCGCTGAGTTTTACAAGCTACGAATGCATAAGAAACGTGGCATCTTTTGCAAATCAGATTCTATAGACCTTTTACAGCTGTCCCCATCTGTAATGGAACCTTGATTCTGTGCCCGTTTGAGCTTTATATTGTAGATAAAAGACGGTATCTATTAGGATACTTGACTTATGCAGTGTCAAAGTTTTCTCTTTGCCCTCATTATCATCTAATAGAGCTGGATTGAACGAAGTTGGTATATCATTGAAGGCAAGGTATGAAGGAATATCTGTTGCAGTATTATTGTACATTTGTATCCACTAAGATCTTGCTCTTTCTGTAAATTACTCAGAAGAGAAATAAGCAAATCATTAGATTTGTCCTCTTGGCAGGGATAACATTTACTTTACATATTTTTGTTGATTTGTTTTACAATCATCCATTATTAATGTAAGAATGACTTCCTTTTACACTATCTGGTTTAGAATGCATGAGCTTTCTGATATTTGGTGTGGACGATTTCAAGGATGATTTGAACACTAGGTTTTGACTTACTTAGCGCAAAGCGACTTATCACACGAAAGTGCTTTAAACCATGTTAATTAAGCAGCTGTTTTTTAAAGTAATCGACGATAATCGGTATTTAATCATGGAGGCCAATAAGACAGTTAAGATAATACAAAAATGGTCGCCATTTCAATAGCAAAATATATATTCTCTTAGAACAATTTTGTCTGTATCTCATTCATTTTATTAGCTGATACTTAAAGAGAGGGGTTGATATCTTTTTTGTTAAAAGTAATAAGATTTCCTTGAAGAAACTATGAACATTTTAATATTTGGCGGCCATCTTGGTAAAAGGCAGCCATGTTATAAAGACATCAAGTTGGTTTATATTGGTTACAAAAAAGACTATGCAGGAAAGTTATATAAAAATCCCGACGAAATTCATCACTTGGGATTCATTTCTATTTGATATTTTCATATATAGGCCTAATTAATACATGAGAATGGTGGCTATTTTGAAAGGTGGCCACCGGATGCGATTTTCATGTGGCTAAATCGGTTTGTGTTTCATTCAATTATGCTGGTTGAAATTTTATGATAAGGATTGATAATATCTTATTAAAAAATAATATCTAATTGAAGAAACGGCCATTTTTGGAGTACTTTGGCGGCCATCTTGGATAAACGACCGCAATGTTGTAAAAAAGCCATGCTAGTTCATTAATTAATTACAAAATTGACTATATTGGGACGATTTATTAGAAAAATCTCGGCGGATTTCAGCATTTGGAATGTCTTTCTATCTGATATATAGACTTCATTTATCCGAATGGCGGCCATCGGACCACCGGATGCGAATTTCAAGTGGCTAGCACTTTTTTTCTGATTCAGGGACCCTCAATGACTTACCATATCAAAATTCATGCTTGTACCATAAAGTGAACGATTAGGCCAAATTTTCGGGGTTGTGCGCCCCACTATTTATATATTTCTCGGTAGAGAATTCTTGTTGTCAAATTATTCATAAAAAAGTCAAATTTCTGTAGCAAATTATCTGGGTTGCTTCCAGAGGAGATATACTATATAGCTTCATTTAAGTTTAATTGTGCTCTTTAGTTTTTATGCTCCCCGAGCATATAGTCGCCACGCTGTCCGTCCGTCCGTCTGCCCGTCCGTCCGGCTGTCCTTCCGTCCGTCCGTCCACAGCCAGATATCAGCAACCCTTGGACCAAATTCAATGAAACTTCACATGTGAACTCCTGGGGTCAATCCCTAGAGACATTTTTCTCGGTTTCTTAATTTGAGGCTGCGTCATGGAAAAAGGGGCCTTAATGTAAAAATTAGTTTTTCTCTAATTTCTCTTCATCTAATGGGCAGAAGTTAATTAAATTTTGTACTTTTGTGACAAATGAGCTGTTCTACACTTAAAGGGACATTTCATTAAAATGTCAATTTTTTAAAGTATGTCTTGATGCCGAGATTGGTAATTCTCTCTGAGTATAAATACTATTAGTTTTTTGAAGTTGTTGCCAATAAGCGAGAAACACTCATTTAAAGTTGAGACATAATCGATAAATTACATATAAATCCGAACTGTTGTCCATAACAATTTGTTCAATTTTAACACAAAAATATAAATTTCTCGTAAACGGCTCAATTTTTTGGCTTGAAATTTTCAGAATTTTCATAAGGAAATATGCTCTTTCAGATGAAAATAAAAGTAATATTTATGACAACAAATTCTGAAATGTCACTTTAATTCTATAAATAATGTGTGTAGAAAAAATCTGTCATGGGAAAAGGGGGCTTAATGTATGATAGGTTTATTTTGTGATAAACACGTATTCGGGGAGCATAAACCGTCTATGACGGCTCTTGTTTCTTTAGTTTTTGTGTGGAATGTGGAAAACTGGAAGTTTCTATTTTTAGGGATATTGTTGGTTTTTATGACATTTTATGTGCGGAAATGCTAGCGAATAAAAAGTAAATGCTTATAGATAAAAGATTCAATAGAAAACAGGAAAAATGATTTTTTGTGATCTTTTTTAATAGAAGATGGGGGAGGCATCTAAAAGGCGGGGGGGGGGGGATATTATACTAACATAGCACTTTTGTTTATTTGATAATTTCTATTTTAGAAAAAAAGCTCAATTAGTTGTTATTTTTTTGATTATTTTGAATAGGATAAGGCTTAACAAAAAATGTAAAAGAATCTATTTTATGCCATATCTGTATTTTTTGTTGTTTTTCTTTTTTTTTGGGGGGGGGGGGGGGGGAGGGGGAAGGGGGTAGAATTTTGCTGAAAAATTGGAATTTCTATTTTCTAAAGGCAACCATTGCTATAAAATTTTTAGATGAGTTTGTATTAGTTTACTTTGATGTATTAGAAAATGTTAGTTTAATGAATATGAATATCATTTTTTTACATAGAAATATGAAACTGATTTATTCGTATTTTAATCATTTTATCTTTTTATTCATTTTGTCGATGTGTGTAGGGGCGGGGGTCCTATAGTCGAGATTGATGTAAGAATATTGGTACTTACAAAGCATTTAAAAACATATTCATTGGATAATTTTCATTAATATTATTCTATTTAATGAATGGGGTTGATGTTAAGTATTATATATGAATATGTGATCATGTCATTCTAGTAATTTTTGTACTAGCCCAGACAGGACATCCATTTCGAACAACCAGTTGCACGTCCCATATTGATCATTAATAAATGATTCGCCCGTTTTTGAACAAAAAAATTTTGTCTAATGACAGAAAGACTTTGTTCCCATGATCATGATTGAACGTCTCCAACTCCATCCATTTTTACCAACTTGTAGGAAAAGAAATTTGACAATGTAATAGTTCATCATTATTGACTGTAGGGTCTGATTTATTTTGTGTAAATCAAGTTCAGCAATATTTGGGCAATATTTCTAGTTGAATAAAAAATACATAGCATGATACAGGAATATCTTTTATATACATTCATTTCTATAAACATCCTGTATTCAAATATCAAGTTAAATAATAATTTAAATAAAATGAATTAAATTTCTTTTGAAACTTACTGCGGAAATTTCATAAAGAAAATGTTTGGAACGAATCATTGTTGAGCCAGGACAATAGTTTATAATCCACATTAATGCATAAAATGTTTATTTTTGGGCCATTGTAGTCATTCATTATCGGGAAGAAAACGGGCCGTTATGGACAGAAAACGTGTAATATTCAGGAAATTCACGTGCGATATCCGCCCGCCCTTGCGCTCAATTATCCTCCATTTGAACTTTCAAAATAAAAAACTCCCCTTTTCTCGCAAAATTCTCAACGTCGTATGTTGAATAAGAGACGTTCGCCTTTGGCACCAAATAATGACATAACATCGTTTTGCTAACGTCACGCATAACGGAAACATTTCGGAAGATTTATCAGAACAAAACAACAATGGCGGACATTTTTGCTCTCACCTCGGTTCAATTTTTCGCACGTATCAATAGGTTTGGGGTAAGTAACCATTGGAATGTTATGGTTTGTTTTTTAGCATTAATAGCGTCATTGCACGTATTTTCCGGTCGATAACATTCGCAGAGGCCCTCAAAATACGAAAAGTACCCTCGTGCAAGGCACTCGGGCGTTAACGTATTTCTTAGACCTCTGCCAATGTTAACGACCTCAAAAACGTGAATTAAACCCATATTTAATCTAGCTATACATTTTAACACTGTTTTCTGTAAATATTGAAAAATATCTTCATTATAGCGCTTAACCTGAAATCAATCTGTTGTTGACAAAAGAATTGGATTTCTTTTCTATATATTATTCTATACAGTATTTTATATTCAATATTTTATTGAATAAAGATATTTTGTATAAATATACAAATCAGAATATCAGAGCAGAATAATATATTAGATCTATTTAAATACCATATTAGATGTTAGACAAATTCCTGTAGGGTATGTTTGTTTATTTGTTTGTTTTTTGATGTTGTACATGTAATAAAGACCTTAAAATTCTCCCTGGCATGTTACAAAGTTGTCCAAAATATATGGTAAACCAATTCTTTCCATGTAATTCGAAGCATTACAGCTGACGAAATTTGACTCTTTCATTTAATCTTTCATTTTTTTAATCCTGATTTGAAATTATGGTAGTTGTATCACACAGGGTGGTACATTATATACTTGCCTCAGGCTCGTAGGAAGTAATTTCATATTGGGTGGGCTGAGGCCCCTGTGTTGGGGGGGGCTAAATTGGAGTTTACCCAAATTTTCAGTGTAGAAAAATTTGGCCAACTTTGTAGGGCTAAGCCCCCCACTAGCCCTCCCCCTGTTCCTACGGGCCTGTACCTGCTCTTAACGTTCTGGACCCATAATGGGTGTAATTGGTAGAAGCACTTCTAGAAGATAGATTTCCATGAAAATTGGATATGTTGTAGACATCAATAAATAAAAATGTTTCACCGTTTTACATTTTGAATTGTGTGAATCCAAGGGCAGATAACTGGCATTTAAGTTTGCATTGATGTCTATGGGAAAATATCTATTTCGTGAATGTTTTTAAAACTAAGGATAATTCCGAAATATTAAAACGGTAGAAAATTGACAATTATTATTTCGCTCCATAACATACAAAAATATAGTATGTTTACCCTCAACATTTTGTGAAAACGGGCTTTTTTTTGTTATTCAAGGGCAGATAATCCACTAAAATTTACATAACTAAGGGAGATAATACATAATATTCAAGTCAGAAACATTTATTGATTATTTATGATTCATATCATAACATATCATTTTGAGTTTTGACATACATATAATTGATATGTGATATCAAATAATATCGGTTATATTTGTATTGTACCTGAATCATTATTTAATTACAGCAATTATGGTTCCAGAACCAGATATATTTTAATCTGATGATGACAAAGTCAACCAATGATGACAAATGATAATCAACCAAAATTGAGAGGAAAATGGTATACAATGTCTAGATGGTTTGTCGTTTAGGGTTTTCTTTAAATTTGCTGACTTTGGATGGTTTGTTCACTGCAGAAATGAATTGGGGCCATTCATTTAATGACTGAACATTACTTTTTGCAGAAATCCGTTCTAGAAAGTGATTCTATATACAAAAAGCCAACTCAAAGTAATTTTAGAGACACATTGAATGGTTTAAGGCTATCAAAATTCACAATGTAAAATAAAAGACCATAGCAGAGCATGGTAATATCCCCCTTTTATGTATTACAATATCATTGGTATATTAGACAGTGAGTCTATAACCAAGCAGCCCTTTTTTGTCAAGCATTCTAGTTGATTTTGTTTTGGAATTGAAAATTCAAAATTTCATGAGCCATTTGCTAATTAGTTATAGATCTAGATATATTTCTGTATTGTCAAAAATACCCGGTATGATATCCTCAAAATGATTTTAGCATCTTAATGTGGAATTTCTTTGGGGAAAATCTCATTTATTAACAACCCTACCCATCCACATAAACATTGTTACCTGTTAGTAGCAATACTTGATACTCCAATCCAGCCACCCATTACCAATAATGAACCTAAACTCATATACTCTCTCCTTTTAAGCAAAAGATATTTTTTGTTTACAAATTATTCATGTTTGATCACATTTCATATCCCTTAAACTTCACAAGATTAAACATTTTCTAAATTATATAGTTATTGATAACTATCACATGATCAATTGCAACAAATTTTCAATATGACCGAGTATTCGCTGAAAACACATTTGGTAAAATGTTTTATGTATACGTGTGGGTCTTTTTCGGGGGGGTATTTTTGTCAAATGAAGAAATGAATACTATGCAATTATGAATACCACCACTGTATAGATACACTCCCATTCTCGTAACAAAAATCTGGAACATTATTTTCAATGTTTTTAAGATGAACTTCCTTACTTACCGGTATATCCAAATATTAACATGCTCTCACCTAACAACTTTTTCATCAAAATACCAATTGTTGCCTCAAAAATACAGAAATCGCAACAGAGGGATTCTTTCATACAATTTTTATTTTAACCCTATCCCATTCAATTAATTGAATTGATCTAAAACAGGATAGAAAATTCAATGCTGAATTGTATAAATATCCCACCATCAGCCTAGTCCCCCCCCCCGCCTTTAACTTAAAAAACATAAAAAAATCAGTTTTTATGTGTTTTTCTTTGCGAAATTGTAATTATGTAGATAAGATCTATACATCTTATTCATATTTGCTCATATTATTATAAAATATTGACCCCGGAATGACCTTCCTCATTTAAATAGTTGCTCATTTCAAAACAGGCAAATCGGGTTGAACGCGTAATTATCGAATAACCTTAATGTTGAATCTTTGAAATGCAACTCATATGTTCACCAATCTGGTTAGCTCAATGAGTTGTGCGTTGGCTTTGAAACCTAAATGACCCAGGTTCAAGTCCCATACAAGATTCCTTCTTTTACCTATTTGAAGGATTTTTATTTTTCCTGCGCATATTAACCTATTGGAACCATAAGGATCACAATTTGTTATGCTTTTGCCCAATGAAGTAAGCATATATTATGAAAGTGTAAAGAACCTCCATGTACTACCAATGTCACAAAAAGAGCCACAGGCATTTGGACCAAGAGCAAAAGAATAGTTTCGTATGTACCAAGTTAATCTGTGAAATAGCAGCAGAACTAAAACAGAAAGCTATCTTCCGCCTTTGTAGATCAAACGTTGCCCAGAAGGCTCTGGGGTCAGTAAAATCATGACCTATCATAGAAATGAAGAAGGAGCTTGATCGCCAATGGCGTCTTCATGTTACCAACGAGGAAATAGGAGAAGAACTGAATTGTAAATTGAAGAAAAAGAAAGATAAAAAATAAAATATGGGCGCAATGGTTCAGTGGGGGTTCGAACCTCGGATATCGTAACTTTTAAACCAATGACTCTACCAGTTGTTGTATCGAGCAGTCGACATTAATGGTATACTTTGAGAGTAGTAAATCTCGTACAATTTATCTGAAAAATCCCAACATACCTTTTATCTGATAAACTCGTCCAAATAAATATGCAAATGAAGCAGGTCATTCCGCGGTCAAACTAAAAAATCAATACCTTACCTAAAGCTACATAAAATTCAACACTTTCTCAGAAAATAAGAAATTGCAATTTTTCATCAGAATAATCTCTTTTGCCCCGAAACCATAAAAATATCGCAACAGATAGATTCCTTCACATTTTTTTCTTTTGAACCTTGTTCCATTAGGTCAATTAGAATAATCTAAAATAGGATTTATCTAATAGAGAATTCAATGATGAATAGAATCAATATCGCACTGCATGCCTACGGTGCACACCCTCCCCCCTGCGCCTTCTATTTCAAAAATAATATTTTACATCGCTAGATTTTTATTTTGTATCCATCTAACTCATATTTACCAACATTTCTTCACATAAAAACTTTATAGAAATAAACACTTTCTCAAAATTAGAATATTCAATTTTTTCACATTTTTTTTCATCAAAATACCAATTAATCCACCCCTTTCAAATTTTATTTACAGAAATCTCAAGAAAGGGATTTATTCATACTTCTTTTAACCCTACCACATTCGACCAATCAAAGAAATCTGAAATAGGATTTATCCAATATATAATGCAATGGTGAATAGTATCAATATTTTACTTAAAAAAATCATAAAAAATCAATTTTATGGAGTTTTTTTTTTTTTTTTTCCTTTCTTTTTTTTTTTTTTTTTTTTTTTTGCTAAATTCTAGTTTTGTATTCATCTAATTCATGTTTGCTTACATTTCCTCACATAAAAACTTTATCAAATTCAACACTCTTTCTAATAATAGAAAATTCCGATTATCCCCATTTTTTCATCAAAATATCCATTTTTTGACCCAAAATTACTAGTACTCAAATTGCAACGGAGGGATTGTTTCATATTTTTCTGTGAAAAGGTAGATACTTCCTGAGTAGAATGGCATAAGTTTAAATTCTGTTCTAATTTTGTCCAGGTCAAAGTGTATTTTGACTGGACTTTTTATGAGAAACTATCCACAAAAATGACATTGTTTACAATGCACATTTACCACTTACGTATATATGGACTAAGAATTCTTCATATGACCATATTTTGTCTGTTGTTTGGAATTTTTGTGCTAGAGGACGCCATAATTTACACTGAACAATCGCCAAAGACATGACATCTTGACCGTCTTCAATATATTTGTGGAATACAATATTCACCATAATACCGTCTATACTTGTTTTAACCCTTTCCTAAAAAGACCCGCTTTTGACGTCCCTAACAGAAAAGGCTTGGGAAAACATTGAAACAAAAGAAGAAACTGCTGATAACCAGCAGTTTCTCCTTTTGTTTCGATATTTTCTGTGCCATATTTAAACCAAATCCTATCTTTAATAACATCCATTTTGTCATTTTCTACAGTTTTTGAAGTGGATCACCCTAACATTTTGACGTTTGGAAAAGGGTTAATCAATTATTGGAAGTGAGATTGAAACCTTCGCTGATATTTTATTGTTCGGATTGAGGTGTTATTTACTGTCAGGGACAACGTTCGAGAATAGAAACACTAAGCAAATAGCTTGTCTTCAGCGTTTCAATCTTCTATTGGTGTTTGCAAATGGTCACACTTTTAGAATGTTATTGTGTTAGAATTCATTCGTATGTACTTATTGTCACTGTGATGTACGATGTTTTCTCATATTGTATAGGGTCAAAGAATTCATTTAAGTATATCAATCACATGTCTTTCAATCTAAATGTTTACATCAAAACTAGAAGATTTGGCTTCGTTTGAAAAAGAATTCAGCAAATCTGTACAGCTAATTTAAGCCTTAAAGGGACATTTATCTCTTTTTGTATGTCAAATGTCTAGAAAGGCAATGTACTGTAGTTCTGTATACTTTTAACCCTTTCCCAAACGGCAAAATTTTCGGATGATCCATTTAAAAATCTGCGACAAATGACAAAATGGATGTTGTTAAAGATAGGATTTGGTAAAATGTGGCATAGAAAATATTGAGACAAAAGGAGAAACTGCTGGTTATCAGCAGTTTCTTCTTTTGCCTCAATGTTTTCCCAAGCCTTTTCCATTGGAGACGTCAAAACCAGGTCTTGTTTGGGAAAGGGTTAATCACTGCCAGACTGATTTCTTTTTATTAACGTTGATCAAATACAAGAAATAACTTCTGGACTGCGGTCGGTTCTTTTGTAATTGGATAGTTTTTTTCTGGTCATTACCTCGGCAAGTCAGATTCCATTAAATATGACCGAATACAGGCATTTAAAGATATAGACTTAAATTGAATAAAATGTACCGTTAGGATATTGTTCGAATCAGTATTTATTTACTGTTTGGTAAGCTTTGAATGGGATTGCTAAAGACGTACTGTATTTATGTCACTATTCTAACAAGATTGCAACCTTTGTTATGGAATTAAAACCTCTCTTCTATAACGGACACATATCTTACGAGCACCAGGAAACATAATTCGACAGTAATATGATAGAATAATGGATGTGTAGCGAAAGATCCGACTTCGTTCATTCATTACTGATTTAAACGACCCACTACACAACTTAAGGCATACGGAGATGTGACCTTAACATTTAATTTAAGTGTATCTGTATCACTGAATATGAAGGTTTAGAGATTCTGTATAATTGTACAGTTTAGGACGAAAAAAATAGAAAAAATGTCTCTCTAATGTCGTCTCGTAATTTGAGTACCATGTATATGCCTGCTATTTTGATTGACTCTTGTTTTAGAACAAAAGGTGCAGTCGTAATTATTATTTTTAGACCATACATTAACGTCTTGAGTGTAAACCTTATCCTACATTATATTAAAATAATTCGACAAAACCTACAAAGAAATAAGAAAGCTGTTGAGATTTGAAATTCCTATGAACTTATTTGGACGGATTCCGTCTCATAATGCATGAATAATCTATGAATATTACATCACAATAATGCAAACTAACAACCCAATATGCGACTGTATTTCCTGAAATCGTTATTGCAAGGCAAGGGGAGTTATACTGAATATTCCTCTTTTATTATTTTTGTGTATTTGCGTTTCCTCCTAAACTATTGATGTAGAAATGATGGGTTTGTAGAAACAACATTTATACCTGTCCGAATTCAACGATATTGAAGATGAAAAAATCAATTAGACTGTCAAATGGTACATTCACTTTGATTTGGTAAAAAAATATTGAGAAAAACGGTGTCTAAAGTTATAGGTGTTTTGGGAGAATGTTTTAAAGCACAACTTACTTTAATCGAAAGTTTTAAATATCTGCCAAGCCTGTAGATAAACGAATTTTAGAACGAAACTAACAACAAGTAAAGTAATTCCATTTGTTAGGAATCGTTTTGTTTATTGCTATTACTGATTGTTTGAATCCGTATATTTTGTCATATTTATCGCTACATAAATCCCCTTGTCATAACATATTGGCAAATATTGGAGCAAAAGACCAATTTCCTTTCTGATTTAATACGCCAATAAGACAAGACCCCACATAATTTGAGATTATAAGAACCAGATTGGAGCTACAGATAAGGGTGGGTAATAGTTTTGTAAAATTCGAGATGCCTTTAATCACCGAACTCTATATTGTTGGTACTAAATGGAATCGTCTAATTTAGAGCACATTTCGTTTGGATTTAGGTCAGCCGATGCATGGTATCATTAACCCCTCTTATACATTGCTCTTTGAGGCAGACATAAGGTTTTCCTGGGAAGAATCCAGTACTTTGTCATTCGTTCACTAGAAACAGTTTCGAATGATATATAAACGATTCCGCGTCTTTTATATTTCGAGATGAAAATATATCTTATATATAAATAGTCAACCAACACATTTCTTCACACTGTTATTTATATATGTTATATTCCCCCTTTTTCGATATAATATGTTTTTCATATTCATTGGAATAACATAAAGTATCTCTTTATTGCTATATTATTCGGGCTAATAATTAGCTATAGCTCACGATAAATGACCTTGGAGAGCACCCCGTAGGTTATAGATACATGTAGGAATGTTCTGCCAGGTCATTTATCGTGAGCTATATCATTAAAAATAATCGATTTCTAAGTTTCTATTCGTTTTAACTCTCTTGAAAACAAAGCAAACGGACTGACCTATTCAGTTTGCCCGCTTGTCGTTCCGTTTAAAATTACAATTTTCTCTGTAAGTGCATGCTAATGGAAAATTGTCCTTTGCAAATAAGAGATTTAAACTTTGATGCTTTGTCAAAAGTGCTATTCTTGGATAATGCATTCCGTTCCTTGAACCATTTTGTGTTGAAAATGTAGCAAAGGATGCATAAGAAGAATTCTACAGGTGGTCAAACAGCGTTGGGTACATGTTACTCATATTCTTATACTGTGATATATTGCGGATTTAGTCTAGACAAGAAATTAATCCTTTTTCAAACGAGACCAGATTTGACGTCATCCATACAAAATGCATGTCAAACGTTGAGTTAAAAGAAGAAAATGCAGCTAATTATCCTTTTCTCCATTTATCTTAATATTTCTATGGTATATTGTTCCAAAATACTAATGTTTACAACACCTTTTAATTGATTCAACCTACATTTTGTCTTAGTGAAAGGATAAAGTACTGGGCGTATCATCGAATAGCAGAATCTTATTATCTGCCTATATTAGCATAAATATCGGAGTATGGGACATGAAACGCAAAGGAACACATTCGGGGAAATACCAAGCAGCAATACCACACAGACACTTTGTTTTAGACGTATTATTGTTTAAAGCCATAAAAGAAAAGAAACGTATTACCTTCTCCAGTAAAATCATTTAAATTTCCAATTTGAAAGGTGCTAGACACGTAGATAATAATAAAGATATAAGTTATGTACAAAAGAGATCAAAATGTTTAACCCTTTCCCAGACGAGACATGGTTTTGACGTCTATAAAAGAAATGACTTTTGAAAACATTGAGACAAAAGAAGAAACTGCTGATAACCAGCAGTTTCTACTTTTGTCTCAATATTTTCTATCCCATATTTACACTAATTATATCTTTAATAACATCCATTTTGTCTTTTGTGGCAGTTTTTAAAGTGGATCACCCTAAATTTTTGTTGTTTGGGAAAGGCTAAGCAAAAGGAAGAAATACAGACTAAAGTTTCTCAATCTTTTTCTAAGAGGGAAACAAGGCAATGGATTGTTTGGGGAAAGCTGAACAATGTCATTACAAAGAATTGTAAAGGTCCCATTTTTGATATCTGATCTGGAAATACAAAATAAGGCACCACGTCAACATTTTCTTAAAGCAACATAGCCTGTATGCATGTAGATCTATATATTGCACTTCTTTCATTTGACATGCTCTCCCAAAGAAGCCCATGTTTCCACGTCCTTGAAGGAGAGAGGGCGAGAAAACATTGTTCAGAACGATCAACATTTTTTCTCTTTTCTTTATTATTTTCTGTGATATAATGTACCATAATTCCATATTCACCTATTTTACCGCCATTTTATAAATGTGACGGTCTAAAGTTTCGATTATTTTTTAGATGGTTAATCTTAAAGGAGACACAAAGCATAAACTACCAGTAAGGCCAACTCCATTACAAACCCGACGTCTGGAATGATTCTATTTCAACGATTCCCTCTTGGCTTTTATTATCTGGTTAATATAAATCTTCTAAGAGTTCAATCTCTCGAGGGCCTGATAGAGAATCTCGCTAGAAAATTTCCGTTTCGACATATTTTTTTTTACTTTGAACAAATCAAAGCACTGAATGAGAAGCGTTATGAAATGAATGTTAATTTGTCAATAATACTTTTCTCATTTCTAAAGTGGCCCCATTCCGTATTTCCAAATAAACTCGAATGCAATGTATCATGTCAAGAACATTTTGAAGGAAACACATCCCGCATGACATAAGTTATAGAGGTGGAATGATCTTCACAGAGAGTCAATTCTCCAGGAGTCTGTGGTTCTTCTCAAATGTCTGAGCACAATGTCGCTGCTTTCTTTTTTTCAAAACCGCATATCTACATCTTTAACCCATCCCCAAACAAGAGCTGGTTTGAAGTCCCTGTCAGAAAAGATTTAAGAAAACATTGAGACATAAGGCAAAATGCTGATAACTAGCATTCATATAGACTACTGTACACGTCATATGGTCAAAAGTATAAGAAGTCAGAACTATTTTGCTGGGGTATGAAAAATTCTACTGTTATAATAACTGAGATTACATGTACTAGCTACCATTGGTTCAGATCATGTTTATGCCTTAATAAAATATAATGTCGTCGGTTGATCACCAACGGTGTATAAGAATACACGCTGCTATCATACAACTGTTTTTGTTCATGAAAAAAGAAGGAAAGTGAAAATTTTGTGCGCATGAACAAATTTATTATCGGGACTATCATCGCCTCAGATGCTATTTTACGTTTGCACTAGGAACTCAAACAGAATGAACTTTGGTATCCAACTTTTCTTGCAAATACTTTATTAAGCACCCGTACCTCTAATACAAAGAACTATGAAATTCGAATTTAATAAAAAGACTATTATAATTAAATGAATTTTGACCGTTGGTACACTAAGAAAAAATATACAGATTAGATCTAATAATATGGGCTTTTCTGGTAAAAATATCGCGTGTGAAAGTTAATCTAACCAATATACCTGATACCAATGGTCCCTTTTTGACAAATTGAAGGAAAATTAAAATTACAAAGTTATTGTAGTTGTTAATTCTTTTAATATAATATTTTGGCTCGACTATTTGTAGGATAGGGGGAGGGAGCATAATATCAGCCTTTATGCAATGACCCTTTTGGACAAAGAAATTCTTGGGTAAGTTTTTAAAGTGCGATTTCCATTATATTTGTGGTAACTCTGCACATGCGTAGCGACCATAATATCAGCTTTTAGGCAACGACTCGTTACTTTGACATTTAATGCAATGAAATATTTATCCTTTTCGGATATAAAATGTTTCACTTTCAAGCACTAGGTAGTCGCGCTTTGCTGTCCTGAGAAGCTCTTGTTTCATGTAGGGTACACAATATCGAGGGAGAGATGATGGACATCAACATATTCTTTCTTTCTTTCATTGTTTTCTAATGTCTTTTTTATTACTAACACCTGATCATTTCGTGTGGAGAATATTGAAAACAAGATCAAAATTTCACTTTTGCAATATGACGGCTACTCGACTAATCCAGGATAAGGATTAATCTGGACAAAGAAAAATATCGCAATTTCGTTTACAAAAAAGACCAATAAAACTCCAATAAACCAGTCCATCCGATATTTGACAGGAATTTCCCTTGTTAGGCATTTCCGTTTAATTAGGAATTTCCGAGCACAAGACCTGGCATCAAACTGCCTTATTAGGATTCCTAAAACGGAGTAGTAGCTTAGATCTAATTTCGTCGTATTTCCAAATGGTTAGAACGCATAGCTTAGTTAGACAAGCCCTCCCTAGAGCTACATTGTATACTTGCTGCACAAAATGATGTCGCATAGATTCTACTACTAAATATCCACGATATTTCGTGTCCACAAACTTTTAAAGATCAAATAAATTGAAGAGTTTTCTTATTTTCTAATTGTGGTCAATTCTGTGTTCAGTCAAACATTAAAAAGAACAAAATTATTCCTAGACATGTTGCATGTGAAATATCGGTCGTGGAAAATGTTCTTTCTGCTATTTCCTTGCAATGTCTGCAAATAATGGCAGGGTCTATGCACGATTTTCTGGTTCCCGTGATGTAGCGGAAACATAATTATAGACATTTCTGCAGTCAATCAAACATTATACAACACAAATTACTCGTAGACTTGTTGCGTGTGAAATGTTATTGATCATAAATTTTGTCTAGTCGAGAAATAGAAAATGCAAGGCTTCCTAGAAATTTCGGAAGATGGCATTTCAAAATGTAGAATAATAGAGAATACTTGATGTTTGCATTCAAAAGAATTGTCTCTTCGTTTTATAACAAACAAAAATAGGGTGGTCTTTTGGGTCTATATACTCCTTTTGGTTGGTATTCACCAACCATTTTTATACCAAGTTTACATTAGAAATTCTACAACAATTCATCCAATTGGCTGAGACATATGTCTCGCCCAATCAGATGACTTGTATCCATGACGAAGAAATGTGTTGGCAAATCATTACAGGACAATCTTAAGCTATGTCAAATGAATTGTGTAGTTCAGTTTAAGTGTGGGGAAATAGATCGGCTTTATCGACTCATTTTATTTTTCCGCATGGGACTTATTGTTGCTGTTTATGTCGTTGTCGTCGTCGTTGTTGCCATTGCTTCTTTCATTTTTTTTTTTTTGCTTTAAGGTAAAAATCGATATAAGGGTTGATCAGATTTTGCTAGAGATAGTCGGCTAGCCTGAACCACACATTTTACCTGACATTAGTACTAGTATTTCAAATTCTTTTCAAAATGTTAATGCCGAAACAATAAGTATAAATTCTTGTTTTGTGGCAATAAGGGTTACTATGTCGTTTGTGACACATATAACTTAGTAGGCCTACAAATATTAAGCATTTCCTCTGGTCTGAAAAGGTCAATCCAGAATAAATGGACCTTCAATAAAACTATAACCTCTTGAGAGAGGAAGATAGCAGATAAACTAGTTCTTTGTAATAAAGCAGATTGGCATTTTCTTCTTATAGACTTTGTTTTGTCAAAAATATCTATGCATATCGGTTTAAACAAATGAAAAAACTTAAATGTACACGTGCTTCGAAAGAAAGAACCAACGACAAAGGACACTAAAACCTGTACGGAAACAAATACTGAACCAGAATATTTATGGCCAGCAAATTGGATTATCATTTTACTCCAAAATTGAGAATTTGTCCGGCTATTTTTGTCTTCAACAAGCATAATGACATTCATTTAATATACATGGGAATCAAAACATTTTTGATTGGGATTAAAAGACCAATGACGACAAATAGTTCGTTTATTACCAAAGAAAACGTCGGTAGAGCATACCAAGGTATGTACACAGATTCTTTTTACCCGAACAAATACAGAAAGTTTGACGAGACAAATAGAATGATATACAATCAGCCAGCTTAACCCTTTCCCAAACAAGAACTGGTTTTGACGTCCCTAATAGAAAAGGCTTGGGAAAACATTGAAACAAAAGAAGAAACTGCTGATAACCAGCAGTTTCTCCTTTTGTCTCAATATTTTCTATGCCATATTTTATACAAATCCTATCTTTTATAACATCCATTTTGTCTTTTGTGTCAGTTTTTGAAGTGTATTACTCTAACATTTTGTCGTTTGGGAAAGGGTTAACACATCTTACCCACAAGCAATAAGATTAACCCCATGAGAGTCTAGGATCTATTAGGACGTGAAGCAGACCATTTGTTGACAATAAATAATTTCAACCATTTCCTTCGTTTTCTTCAATAAAGAATAATACTTCTAGTGTGAAGGCACATTGTTACTGTAAAACATGTCAGCTAGAATGTACCTTTAAAAGGAAGAGTAAAGTCAGAAAATGTGATAGAGGCTTACAGTAGATTCTGCTCAAAATAAACGTTCAAATGCGCGCAGCGCATTGAATGTATATAGGGCGTACAATCTACTATACAGACTCTATCTGACTTAGTGTTCGCTAGTGGTTCATTGGAGACGGGGCTATGCATAGACGCCATATAAACTAGCCGGCAGTCTCGTTTATGCGAAATATAACGGCGAAATTTTAAAATATTATGCAATTTCATTGGTCCAAAACGTAGGACTATATGTGACTGAAATCTGTCAAGTTCGCAACAAAATGTATACAGGCTATTGAATCCGCTGTTCACCTTTCCCATAATATAATCTATCAATGACACCACAAGAATATAAAAAGTCTAAGAATGTCATAAACTAATTTACAACAATATGAAGTATTCATTTTCTAGATCTAATTCATTCTAAAATGGTACTCTTCATTTATCAAAATTGGTATTTTGCTGTTCGATCTGATCGATTTCTGCGGTCATTTATAACACCGAGGGACCCATCAAGTGATTAACACAGTTGCGTCTATCTCCCACAGAGAAGTCTTTATCTGTCTCAACGGTCTAAATCCTTTCCCAGATGACAATGTTTTGACATATTTTGTTTGAGACAAGTTGCAGACAACAATATGCATATAAATAGCACCAACAGTTGTGATTTAGAAATATTTGGGTAAAATGAGGGAATGCTGACTAATGCTATTTGGGTAAAATGAGGGAATGCTGACTAACAGGCGATCATTTGAAATCGACTTAGAAGTATCCACAAGGCCATTGATCAAGTGTAATGTTTGGGAAAGTGATTATGATGAGCAAACGAAAATGGGAAATATTGAAATCGATTTCGGCTGTCACAAACATTACAAGGAATTGGTTACAAGAAGCAATATCTAATGGCTTGTTCTTCATTTGTTCTTCATTAATCTTTTCCCAAACGACAAAAACTTTGACAGGTCGTAAATTGAAATGCGTTACAGAATAACGTATCAATGTAACAAATGCATTTCATTTGGATCAGTGTACATATGCGTCTTCAAGACTTGAATCATCTGTAGTCAATGCCCGTAGAAACGGGGGGGGGGGGGGTAGGTACCCCCAAAATGCTGCCAAAATGTAGAATTGTCCATATTTTACACTGAAAATTTAGGGAAAATCAATTTAACCCTCGAATATTCAGACGCTGGTCCAGACCACACAGGGGCTAGAGCTACCACCCTCCCCTCCCCTCCCCTCCCCAGTATGAGATTGCTTTCTACAAGCCTGTGTACACGGGACAATTTAATGAGTATCAAAACCAGAGTTTGATGTTCTTTAATTCCAGCTGAAACTTAGCAAATCGAGGGAGAAATGATGGCCATCAACATAATTATTCTTTCTTTCGCTCATTGTTTTCTAATGTTTTTTTCTATTACTAACACCTGAACATTTCATGTGGAGAATATTGAAAGCAAGATCACAACAAGAATATAAAAAGTCTAAGATTGTCATAAACTAATTTACAACAATATGAAGTATTCATTTTCTAGATCTAATTCATTCTAAAATGGTACTCTTCATTTATCAAAGTTGGTATTTTGCTTTTCGATCTGATCGATTTCTGCGGTCATTTATAACACCGAGGGACCCATCAAGTGATTAACACAGTTGCGTCTATCTCCCACAGAGAAGTCTTTATCTGTTTCAACGGTCTAAATCCTTTCCCAGATGACAATGTTTTGACATATTTTGTTTGAGACAAGTTGCAGACAACAAAATGCATATAAATAGCACCAACAGTTGTGATTTAGAAATATTTGGGCACAATGAGGGAATGCTGACTAACAGGCGATCATTTGAAGTTGACTTAGAAGTATCCACAAGGCCATTGATCAAGTGTAATGTTTGTGAAAGTGATAATAATGAGCAAACGAAAATGGGAAATATTGTAATCGATTTCGGCTGTCAAATTCAGCTGTCACAAACATTACAAGGAATTGGTTACAAGAAGCAATATCTAATGGCTTGTTCTTCATTTGTTCTTCATTAATCTTTTCCCAAACGACAAAAACTTTGACAGGTCGTAAATTGAAATGCGTTAAAGAATAATGCATCAATGTTACAAATGCATCTCGTTTGGATCAGTGTACATATGCGTCTTCAAGACTTGAATAACCTGTAGTCAATGTCCGTAGGATCGGGGGGGATACCCCCAAAATTTTGCCAAAAATATTAAATTGTCCATATGTTAAACTTGAAAAAGTAGGGAAAATTCAATTTAACCCCTCGAATATTCAGACGCTGGTCCAGACCACACAGGGGCTAGAGCTACCACCCTCCCCAGTATGAGATTGCTTTCTACGAGCCTGTGTACACGGGACAATTTAATGAGTATCAAAACCAGAGTTTGGTGTTCTTTAACCCTTTCCCAAACAAGACCTTGTTTTGACGTCCCTAATGGAAAAGGCTTGGGAAAACATTGAAACAAAAGAAGAACTGCTGATAAACAGCAGTTTCTCCTTTTGTCTCAATATTTACTGTGCCATATTTTACACCAATCATATCTTTAATAACATCCATTTTGTTACTTATGGTAGTTTTTGAAGTGGATTACTCTAAAATTTGGCCGTTTGGAAAAGGGTTAATTCCGGCTGAAACTGAGCAAAACGACATTTTATACATCGGGTGTCAACGAATTATTCACAAATGACTTCCAAATGCCAATTCGTAAGATTTTGCAAACAATTCTTTTTAGTGTAAACCCACCCTCTTGTGCCTATAAAATTACAAAATAACCTATCCAATTGGCCAAGATATACACGTTTTGTCCAATCAGATGGATTGCAATGCAAGTTTTATTATACAATCGGGTTAGAAAGTTGATGAATATGGTTCCACATGTTGAATATTGCTTAATGTTTTTTCATTGATATAGTATTTCAGGAACATCGCGTCTAAAAGCACATTTCTTGTTAATTAGGGTAAACGACTCCAACGGTCGAGCACATTAAGTTAATTACAAAAGTGGTGAAACGGAACACCGTGTCTCATATACCATAACGTGTTAAGTTCGTAAAATAGGCATTTTCGACGAATTCAATAATTACGATGATCTAGAAAAAAACTCCTTATTGCATTTTGATACGCTCTATCCATGGGTCTAGGGTTACCGCGTTTATATTCATTTGTATTAGAGTCTTTTTTGTCTCAGTTATTTCTCTGTGCCTTACTGCCGGGGACGTCAAAACTGGGTCTTTGTGAAAGGGTTTTATATTAGAATAAATTGATCGTCACTTGTTTTTTTACATTCATGTTATTATATTCCGTTTTTATTCACCTGACAGGGTGTGGCTAAGTAAAGAGGTTATTCGACGAGTTTACTTCTCGATACCTTGGTTGATAGAAGAGAAAAAACGTGCGGCACGAGCATGAACATATTTCTAAATTGAAAGAATTCGCGATTGTAAAATGTGTTGTCATAAAGCCTCGTAACTACAGATTGATTCACGCTGTAGCTATAATAATTTGCAACAATACCGACGATATACCGCTAATCGAGAAGGCTGTTTCTCCCCAAGCTTAAATGGAATGAACCGTCTACTAGGCTCCGCCCTGTCTCCCGAATAAAAACAGAATATACACTCATTTCATTTGAATAAGACAATATTTCAAATTACCAAACAATTAAATGTTATTGAAAATCGGTACCCAGCCTTTTCAAATACAATACTAGTAACATATTAACATACAATGTACATACAGTCGACACTCGTTGTGTCGAAATCAGAGGGGCCAATAAAATACATCGACATATCCGAAGTTGGACACATCCGATTTTTCTTTGTTTCCATTGAAATAATGTTTAACTGCTCATCAAGTACGTTCATAATTGAAATATAGTAGGAAAAGGAAAGAAATTGCTCGACATGACTATCGGTTTTGTGTTTTATTTTTACAGCCAGTCTTCATATCAATAACACGATACGTAAAATACCAGATGCCCCTACTTGTTTAAAAAGGTCTCACGTAATCCGTTATCATTTAATCCTTTAATCATGTATATTCTGATTTTTTTCGGGAGAAAGGGCGGAGCCTAGTAAACGGTTATTACATTGAAGTTTGAGGAGAAACAGCGTTTTCAATTAGCGGTAAATCGTCGGTGTTATTGCAAATTATTGTAACTGCAGCTTGAATCAAGCTGTATTTACGAGGTTTTTTAATAACACGTTTTACAATCGCACAGTCTTTCAATTTCGAAATGTTTTCATGCTCGTGCCGCACGTTTTTCCTTTATGTTAACCAAGGTATCGAGACGTAAACTCGTCGAATAACCTTTCAGGTGAATAAAAACGCAATATACGTGAATACATTTTCATACCAAACATTGCTCATCTTCTGTAGATTGATAAAATCATATCACGATAATTCAGATCGAATACATTCAGCAGTCCGTATTTGTTCAATAGATCTTGTTTAAAGTATGGAAAACTGCATAACATAACTGTTAATTGCTGACAAACAATGCATGTCAAAACCGTATGTTGCTCTATTGACCACATTTCACACCTTTTGTTACAGGTGTAACCAAACAGCCCTGGTTATATTTGATGTATTCAAGGTCCATCGCAGCGAAGGTTTATTGGAAATTTTAAAGAATACGAACATTAAAGTCGTTTGTCTAGTTTGATTGCATTATTTACTCGATTTATATTGTACGATAAAACCAAAATAATTCCGAAAATCAAAGTAATGGAGGACGGACGGTGCGTTCTTGTAGAATCATTGCATTTGCTCCCAGGCAATATGTTCACGTGGCTAAATGTTTACGAATTAATCATTGCATTTGCTCACAGGCAATATGTTCACGTGGCTAAATGTTTACGAATTTATTGGATTCGCGAACATAGCGAAGATTAATCCCTAGCGAACATTTCTGATTTTACAGTAACATAATAACATACAATGTACATACAGTCGACATTCGTTGTGTCGAAATCAGAGGGGCCAATGAAATACATCGACATATCCGAAGTTCGACACATCCGATTTTTATTTTTTTTCCATTGAAATAATGTTTAACTGCTCATCAAGTACGTTCATAATTGAAATATAGTAGGAAAAGGAAAGAAATTGCTCGACATGAGCAATTTCTTTCCTTTTCCTACTATATTTCAATGGCTACATTTATTTCAAAATAACTTTGTTTCATGTTTTTTATATCCATTGATGAGGACGGGACCAGTTTTTCACTTCGACTTGAGCGGGAATTCGACTCATCCGATGTCGAAATAACGAGTGTCGACTGTAAAACATAGTCCGGTCACGATGCTATGGCACAAGCTTGCAAAAATAATAATTACCTTTGAAAACAACACAATATCGAACTTCAAACAACTGTAACGTATGCAAAATTGTATTGAAAATTAAGAACAATATTCCATTGTTTACATATGGTAAAATTTGTAAACATGTGCCATAATATCCTGACCGGACAATAGTCTTTACATATCAGAGACAAAATACAATTTACAACAATCAAAAGAAATAGATACGCCTTGTGCTAAGTAATTGTATTGATAAACAAGCTGGTAATATGAATTAAACATTTTAAGAAACAACACGTGATTTTCTCTTTTCCTGGACATGATGAACATTGTAACTTATGTCGAACTTCCATTTTACTTTTTCTTGTCATTAATATCATAACTTTGTGTAACTTGTCCAACAATTAACTATTATAGGGTTAATTCACATTTTTGTGGTCGTTAACATTCTCAGAGTCCCAAAAATGCGTTATCGCCTGCGAGCGAAGGTCGAAGGCGATAAACCATTTTGTGGGCCTCTGAGAATGTTAACGACCGAAAAACGTGAATTAACGCTATTATTGCATGAAATATGAATAATTTGCAAAGAAATGTAATAAAATACGACGAATAACTAAACAACTGTGAAAATTTAGCAACATTGACACCGACAGATACCGGATTTTCCCGGCATTCGACTTGACATATCGCGTGTGTACGATATCCATTAGACGGACAGTTAGCTTTTCATCGTGAAGCTATGTAGTCAAGTTGTTCGCATCTTTACTGACATAATCTTCATTTGGTTTGCGAAATTGTAATAATTCGACTAACTTTGGAAACAGGGTCTGGATATTCTAACGTTCATTTCAGTGCGAGAAATAAAAAAAAAAAAAAAAGATCGGAACTTCCGAGGTAGATCTCTGGTTCGTTTCGGGCATTCGTCCAATTCAATAAAAACAAAGTTGAAAAGGAAAAATTGCAGGAACTTAAACAAGAACAAGAAACACATAGGCTTACCACCACGTTGGACCTATACCATTCTCTTCGATAAGATAAAACACTAAACTCTAATCTCTATCCTTCCCCGTCAACGAAATCCACTTTTACTTAAAAATCCGTCAGCAGCCCTTCCGTTTACTTTTTTATTCCAAGAAAACTACCTCACTCTAATACGTCATCAGATATGATTACACTGGGAGATAACTAGTTAACTATATATTTAGGGTGTAAAGGAGGTCTTCCAACATTTTATATCGCACAAATGGGAAATGACAAAGTTTCGGCTTTATTTTCAATTTTCTGAATCACTCACAACAAATCCCCGATCGAGGATATTTGAGTGCAAAACCAGTCCGATATCGCACGAGAATCTCCCGATGAACGACCGGTTTTTAGCTCCACTGGCCGAAGGCCAGCGAGCTATTGTCATGGCGGTGTGTCCGTCGTGCGTGCGTGCGTCCGTGCGTCCGTGCGTGCGTCCGTTAACTTTTTCTTTAAAAATCTTCTCCTCTCAAACTAGTGGGCCAATTTTGACCAAACTTTGCAGGGATGTTCCTTGGGTGACCCTTTACTTAAATTGTTCAAAGAATTTTGATTGGTCCATAAATGTGGGCGTGGCAGGGCGGGGCTTATCAGACTTAGAGAAATCACAAAATAATTCTTTAAAAATCAACCATTTGGCCAACTTTGACCAAACTTGGCAGAAATGTACCTTGGGTGACTCTTTACTTAACTTGTCAGTGAAATTTTGATTGGTCTATAAATGTGGGCTAGGCAGGGCGGGGCTTATCAAATTTTGAGAAATCACAAAATAATTCTTTGAAAATCTTCTCCTCTCAAACCAGTGGGTCAATTTTAATCAAACTTTGCAGGAATGTTCCTTAGGTGACCCTATACTTAAATTGTTTAAATAACTATGATTGGTCCATAAATGTGGGCGTGGCAGGGCGGGGCTTATCAGACTTACAGAAATCACAAAATAATTCTTTAAAAATCAACCATTCGGCCAATTTTGACCAAACTTGGCAGAAATGTACATCGGGTGACCCTTTACTTAAATTGTTCAAAGAATTTTGATTGGTCCATAAATGTGGGCGTGGCAGGGCGGGGCTTATCAGACTTAGAGAAATCACAAAATAATTCTTTAAAAATCAACCATTTGGCCAACTTTGACCAAACTTGGCAGAAATGTACCTTGGGTGACTCTTTACTTAACTTGTCAGCGAAATTTTGATTGGTCTATAAATGTGGGCGTGGCAGGGCGTGGCTTATCAAATTTTGAGAAATCACAAAATAATTCTTTGAAAATCTTCTCCTCAAACCAGTTGGTCAATTTTGACCAAACTTTGAAGGAATGTTTCTTAGGTGACCCTATACTTAAATTATTTAAAGAATTTTGATTGGTCCATAAATGTGGGCGTGGCAGGGCGGGGCTTATCAGACTTAGAGAGATCACAAAATAATTTTTTAAAAATCAACCATTTGGCCAATTTTGACCAAACTTGGCAGAAATGTACATCGGGTGACTCTTTACTTAACTTGTTCGTGAAATTTTGATTAGTCCATAAATTTGAGCGTGGCAGGGCGGGGCTTATCTGACTTAGAAAAATCACAAAATAATTCTTGAAAAATCAACGATTGGGCCAATTTCAAATAAACTTGGTAGAAATGCACCTTAAGTGACCCTATACTTAACTTGTTTATGAAATTTTGATTGGTCCATAAATGTGGGCATTGCAGGGCGTGGCTTATCAGAATGGGAGAAATCACGAAAAATTCTTTTAAAATCAACAATACTTTGTTACTTTCGACCATACTTTGTTATTCAATAATATTTTGTTAGTAAAATTTTGATTGGTCTATAAATGCTGTTGCAGCAGGGTAGGGCTTATCAGAATTGGACAAACCAAAAAAGTTCTTTAAACATGAATCTTTATTAGGTCAAATCTTAGAAAAACCTTGTATGCCCTTCAGAGGTCATATTTTCTGCCCGGTCAATCTGAAAAGAGGTCAGAGTGATTGTTTTGATGAAATCATTGAAGGATTGAAATTGGGTCACTGGGGTTGAAAACTAGGTCAAGCGGTCAAATGTTAGAAAAAACCTGTTTTTTTGTCAAAAAATGGGTGCATGGCAGGATGGGGCTTATCAGAAATCATTAGACAATTTTTCATTGATTGCCGCTTCTGTAATCACTGGACATATTATGAGTGTACTTTGCCAGAATGTTCCTTAGGTGACTTTTTGCAAATTTTTTATTTTTACTTTGAATTTTCAAAACATCTCCAAGACCATTTTTTATTCGAGACACCCTTCTTTGAACTTTTGTGTTGAATTTTAGTCACATAAAAATCAATTCAACGTTCATTAACCCTTTCCCTAACAAGACCATGTTTTCATGTCTCTGAAGGAATTTAGTGTCAGAAAACTTTGAAAGAAAAAACAAAATGCTGATTATTAGCACTTGCTTTTTTTCCTTCAGTATTTTCTGTTCTGTAATGTTCACAAATTCCATATAGTTTTTTAACCCAATTCATCACCTGCAGTAGCTGTCAAATCTAGACAGTCTGAATTTTTATCGTTTGAGAAAAGAGAAAATGCACTAAACAGTGGATTCTTTTTAACTGCAATGTCTATTTGTCGAGATAATTATTGCAATTAACAGAAAAATGCTAAAAAGAGAGTATATTGTTCTTAAAATTTAAAGTTTTTGCAGACAGGAAATTGCTAATTTGCAGTGAATGTCTTATAACAGGATTATATAATTATTAAGAGTCCACTGTTTAACCCATTACCACACAGTGACGCCTTTTAACACCCTGCAAGATAAAGGCTTTTGAAAACATTGTGGAAAATGAAGAAATTGCTTGTCACAAGCAATTTCTTCATTTTCCACAATATTTTCTGAACAAAAAACACCAAAAAATTTAAAATTCCATGCACTTGATATTGCGGTCTGCAACACCTTTCGAATTGGAAGAGTTTGGAAAATGGTTTAGTTTGATACCAAAATGTGATATACTCTTTTTCTCATTTCAGATCCTCTTGACCCGTGACAAGTGTTTGTGTTAATGAAGACAAAAAAACAGTTTATTATAAATATGAAGAATGATTGATAATTTGTAACCCATACTTTGTTAAATTCTATTTAAATCAAAAGTTTAGATAGACTTTGTTCTTTAGGGGCTATTGCAGACGTTAACCTATACCAGGTAAGTGTGCTGGTGACCAAAACATGCTGCAGGAATCTTTTGAGTATGTAGGATTGTGTATTTCAAAGACAGTTGTTATTTGCTTTCTTTGAATTGCATACATGATTATCACCAGTTATGAAGAGGGCCTCTTTTTGGGATAACCGCCTTGTTTATCACAAAAAATAGTTTACCACTTTCATAGAAAGTGGAAATTATTTTCAATCAATTTAACAGAGATACATATTTATTTAAGTTTTGGAAATGATATTTCAACAATAAACTGAATTTAATTTTCTAGTCTTTAGTAATGTACAGTGTCATGCCAATATTTAAATTATTATAACGTTTTTAACAAATTTAGATTTAAATCTCAAAGCTAAACACACAGTGAATAATTTAGAATTGCTAATCGCAATTACTTCCAGATCTTTTACATAGGTTAGCAAAATAACATAATTTTTATGCCCCCGTATCGAGAGATCGGGGGCATATTGTTTCACTCCTGTCTGTCTGTCCGTCTGTCTGTCCATCTGTCTGTCTGTCAGAAAACTTAACATTTTGCATTTTCTCCAAAAGTATTTGACAAACAAAGATGAAATTTGGTATCTAACTTCCTTTCAATGATGTCTATCTGTTCCGTGTAACCCTTATCAACCCGTAATTCAAAAACTTAACATTTTAGAAAAATAGCCATTTCGGGCATTCATGTTTCACAAACACATCTTGTCTTTCAAGAAACTTACATTTTGTCACTCAACTATTCTATCAATCATGATTTCAACAACTGTTCTTATTTATTTCAGACAAATTTATCAATATTACAAAAAGACTTAATATCACTTGGAACATTTGTGAACTTTTTATTATTATTTCCAAAATTGGAAATGTTATACACATTTTTATGATTCTTGTGTGGAACAGTGAATTGTGAACACTTTAATAGTGAACATTTTTTTTATGATTTTTGTGTAACACTGATTTAATTCTAAATACAGTTTTGTGATTCTTATGTAGCTGTGAGTTCATTGTGACAGTGAATTGGAGTCTATATTGGAATTATTGTGAACGTAAATTCTACCCTATGTGACTTAAGGTTGTGTACCTTAATATAGATCACTTTGTGTTGATTGCTGAAAGATATAGAGTACAGTGTGACGAAGTTAAAGAAAAGAGATACAGAAGAAAAAGGGACTTGGATTTACCATTGATTTATCCATTTAATGTAAGAACTGGCTTTTTATTACTTTCTCTTGAATTTTTACACTATCTGCACCTAAAGATCAGAAAGGGGTCAATATAAAATCTGGTCTGTCCTTGTCTGTTTTTTCCTTGTAAGTTAGAAATTAAGATGTAGTGCTCAAATTTGACATTAAAAACAGTTCATAATTCATTGGTATGAATCCCTTAATAACATTATTAAATGACAAGGTAAAAGTGACTAATCAAGGTCAAAACGATACATGCTTGCAAATTTACACTTCATACACATGTAGCAGCTTTTATGGTCCAGGGCCCTGTTTTTCTTATGATTTTATGAACATTTCAATTCATTTGTAAAACAGGGACCTGGTCATCAGACAATGTCAAAAGTTGTCTTTGAATGTCTGAAAAATTTGCCATTTTAGTTTTTATTTTCTATTTGCAGAAGGAAAATGCCTCGCAAGAAGAATTGGCGAATGGGTAGAGCCAGAAGAGATGTACTCTTGAAAACCACAGCTGATTTAACGGGTGTCTTTGAACTATCAGATGGGGGCCTATCCCACCCTTTACCTTCATCTGTTTTGGATGAAACAGATGTAAGGCCATCTGTGTCTATAGAGGGCGTCTTTGGAATATCAGATGGGGGACTTGCCCACCCACAAAAACCATCTGTGTCTATGGAGGGCGTCTTTGGAATATCAGATGGGGGACTTGCCCACCCACAAAAACCATCTGTGTCTGGAATTTGTTCTGAAACTGTTCTTGATACTGTTCTTGATACTGTTCTTGATACTGTTCTTGATACTGTTCTTGATACTGTTCTTGATACTGTTCTTGATACTGTTCTTGATACTGTTCATGATACTTTACCAAATGCTGCAGATGATATACTTACTGACACTGTTATTGATGCTAGTGCTGATGGTAATACTGTTCTTGCTACTGAAGTTGTTGCTGAAGATACAGAATCCAACACAATGATTTTCGGAACTTTTCATCAAGGTAATCAAATGTTTGAACCATCCTCTCGAAATCTACAATGCACAGCCAATGCCTTATGCTCGATGATATACACAGAGCTTAGAAATCTGCCATCTTCACAAAATCTAGATGAAATTCTAATAGAAGGAGATAGATTACATAGAGAAATAGTGATTGGGCTGAAAGCGAGGAATGACTTTCAAAGCTTGCTTTTGAATTTGGAAGAGATCCCAGGTTCTGTAACTGCATTTGATAAACATGTTTCTATTGTGAGAGGAAATATTTTATCTGGTGTATTTAGTCAAAGTTCTATCAACACTCATATGTCATCACTTCACAGTTGTTTGAAGGAAGCATTTCACACAACTTCTTATCTTTTATTTATCATTGGTTCAGTTTGTTCTGCAATTTTCAGGCAGGATGGTAGATATTGTTTATTTGATTCTCATTCACATGGTGTTGATGGATTGGTAGATGATGATGGAAGATCATTATTAGCTTCTTTTGTTTCGATAGATGATTTGGTAATGTTCATGTATGCAATGTATCAAAGTATGAACATCGATCTAAATGAACAATTTGACATGATGCCAATTAGATTTGTTATAGGAGAAAAAATCCATGAATCTGAATCCAAGAAAAATGAAATTGAATTTACAAATTGTCCACCTGAGAAATTATCTTTGATTGACATATATTTCAAGGATCAAGCAGAGAGACAAAAGCGCAAACAAGAAGTTAGGTCAGATTATGAAATTGTACACGAACGTAAAAGATTAAAAAGAAATGAATATATGAAAAGTTATATGAGGAAAATTAGGCAGGATCCTGAAAGACAATCTAAGGAAAGATTAGTGGCTAGTATTTCAAAGAGAAAGGCAAGAGAAAATCCAGAAAGGCAAGTCAAGGAACGGACTATGACTAATATTTCAATGAAAAAAGCAAGAGATAATCCAGAAAGGCAAGTCAAGGAACGGACTATGACTAATATTTCAATGAAAAAAGCAAGAGATAATCCAGAAAGGCAAGTCAAGGAACGGACTATGACTAGTATTTCAAAGAAAAAGGCAAGACAAGATTCAGAGAGGCAAGTCAAGGAACGGACTATGACTAATATTTCAATGAAAAAAGCAAGAGAAAATCCAGAAAGGCAAGTCAAGGAACGGACTATGACTAGTATTTCAAAGAAAAAGGCAAGACAAGATTCAGAGAGGCAAGTCAAGGAACGGACAATGACTAATATTTCAATGAAAAAGGCAAGAGAAAATCCAGAAAGGAAATTCAAGGAAAGGTCAATGACAAAGGGTTCTATGCAAAAAGTTAGACAAGATGAGGAAAGAAAGAAGAAAGAAAGAATGTTAACTCTTAAATCAATGCACAAGTGCCGCTCTAGTAAATTGTATAAAGATTCAGAAAGGATGAAAAAACAGAATAAACGTTCATCAAGATTCAATATGATTGTAGAAAATGAAAGAAATAAGACTAAGCGCCAGAGTCTAAGGTCTAATTTAGATTATAAAATTAAGGAAAAGAGCTACAAAAGTTCAAAGCGATATGGTTCCAGCTTAGACGACTGCATTGAAAAATTTAAGAAGAATGTTTCAAAAGGCCCTGTTTATGTTTGTTCATGCTGTAACCAAACATGGTTTAAACATTCTGTTGTGTTATTCAACAAACTAAATTGTAAATGCTCTTCTGATGCAGTTAAAAAGTTTTCTACAAATTACATCTCTGTTGATGATAGTGAATGGCTGTGTAAAACATGCTATGAAAAAATTAAACTTAACAAAGTCCCTCCAATGTCTGTTTTCAATCAAAATGCATTTCCTGTACTACCAAAGGAACTGAATTTACATCAGCTAGAGGAAAGATTAGTTTCTTTGAGAATCCCATTTATCCAGATTAGAGAATTACCAAGAGGAGGTCAGTTGTCCATCAAAGGGAATGTTGTCAATGTCCCAGTAGACATTCAGCCTGTTATACACAGTTTACCAAGAACATTAGATAGTCACTATACAATACCTGTTAAACTTAAGAAGAAACTTTCATATAATAAATGTGATTTCACTGAAAATATTAGACCTCTGCATGTTTTAAGTGCTCTTCATTGGTTAGTGAACCATAGTGTACTGTATAAAGAATCTGGTGTTAAAATAGATGATGACTGGATGCAATCAATTACTTCAGATTGTAGTGATACAGTAAAAGAGTTCTTTGGAATGACAGGTGAAAGCGTAAGTGAAGAATTAGATTGTAATGATGATGTGAATTATGACTCTGATCACTTTAGTGAAGTTGACGAGACAGAAAAGGTTATTGGTAATAGTGACACTATGTTGGATGCTGCAGACCCAAATAAAGACAATGCTTATACTTTTGCTCCAGGTGAGGGTCAAACACCACTCAGCCTTTATCAAGATCCTGATGCAGAATATTTGTCTTTTCCTACAATTTTCTGTGGACAGAGAAGAATTCCAAATGATAAAAAACATGTTCACATTCACTATAGTGATACATGCAAGCTAGAATTGAGGCATATTGATCGCAGAGTAGCATCAAATATTCCCAATATCTTCTTTAAGTTAAAGAAAGTTCAACTGAAACAAATTTCTGATAAAGTCCATCTTGCTTTGCGTAGATGTAAAACAGAAGGTAAAACATTTACTGCCTCACAAATGCTTGATACAAATCATCTTAAAGGTGTTGTAAGATTGGATGAGGGATATTATATTTTCAGAAGTTTAAGGAATTCACCACCATATTTTGAAGCCCGTAAAAAAGATGTTTTTGCAATGATTAGACAACTAGGATTACCTACTTGGTTTACATCTCTTTCGTCGGCAGATACCAGATGGCATGATCTACTTAATATGCTCTCTCAGATAAATGATGGAAAAACAATGTCTGTGGAAGAATTGGATAAGTTGACTTGGATTGATAAAACAAAACTTGTGCAAAGGGATCCAGTTACATGTGTTAGGTATTTTGACAACCGAGTTCAAGAATTCATAAATACTGTACTTAAAAGTCCCCATGACCCATTAGGAAAAATAATAGACTACTTTTATCGTGTTGAATTCCAACAAAGAGGTTCACCTCACATCCACATGTTAATATGGATTGAAAAGGCTCCTAGATATCATGAAAGTTCATTAGATGAAGTAACATCCTTCATAGACAAGTATGTATCTTGTGAGAAAAATCCAGATCAACAACTTGTTGAACTACAAATACATAAACATTCCAAGTCTTGTAGGAAGAAACAGAAATCAATTTGTAGATTCGGATTTCCTATTCCTCCAATGAAAAGTACAACTATATTGGAACCATTAAATGACAGTAAAGAAAAGCAAAGTTACAAAGATTTATTTGTCAAAATTCAAAAGAAATTGGATGAGTTGAAGGATACAAATATTACGGTAGATGACTTCCTTACCCAGATCAAAGTAAGCAAGGATGATTACATCAAAGCAGTCCAAAGCTCATTGAGTAGTCCAAAGGTTTTTCTGAAAAGAAAATTAAGTGAGGTTAGAATAAATGCATACATGAAACCTATCCTAAATGCTTGGGGTGCAAATCATGACTTACAATTTGTATTGGATCCATATGCTTGTGCTGTATATATAGTTTCATATATTAGTAAAGCACAGAGAGGAATGAGCATTCTTATGAATGAGGCATGTAAAGAAGCTAGAAGAGGAAATATGGATCTCCGACAACAAGTTAGACATATTGGAAATAAATTCTTGAATAGTGTTGAGGTTAGTGCCCAGGAAGCCTGCTACTTACTTTTACAACAGCCATTGACAAAAGCCTCAAGGGATGTTGTTTTCATTAACACTTCTTTGCCTGAGGAGAGAACATTCCTACTTAAGTCTAAGGAATCTCTTGAGAAATTATCTTCAAATTCTACAAATATTGAAGCAGATAATATCATTAAAAGATATTCTAAAAGGCCAAAACAACTTGAAAATTGGTGTTTAGCAGACTATGTGTCCCAGCTTGATATCAAATACAACACTGATAGTGGCACTGAAAGAAATTCAGGTGAAAACATTTCTGAAACATTAAATGAAGAAACCATTGCAGATGAAAACAATGAAAACATGGATACATATTGTAATGAGGATGAGGTGCTGGACACAGACACAAATGACAATAATTTAAGTGAGGATATACAATATTCTATTCCTGGGGGTCGAATTGTTCTCAAAAATGGAATTGTTATAAGTGAAAGGAAACAAAGAAAAGTCATAAGATATGTAAGATTTTCAAAGAAAATTGACATTGAACAGTTCTGTAGAGAAAGATTGCTTCTATTTAGTCCATGGAGAGATGAAAGTATTGATTTGAAACAATGCCACGACTCTTACCTATCAAGGTACAAATCCATAAAAAATTTCATAGAGCTCAAAGCTTTGCAGTATGAAAAGAATGCTGATGAGTTAGATGATGCAATGGAGCGTGCTCAAAATGAGGAAGATTTTGATGATGTAGCCCCAGGCACAGAGCAGTCTGAGCAGGATGATTCAAATATTGGTGCTAAAGATAGTGAAAGTTTCATATTCTTTGATCCTGATAGACCTGAAAATCAGAGACAAGGTGATATTGCTGGAGATGTTGGTTTAAGTGTTGCTTCTGTAGATATAAATGTACGCAGGAAAACAATGTCAGATATAGATTACAGGCAATTGATAAAATCATTGAACACGAAACAGAGAGAATTTTTTGTTCATGTTTTCCAATCTGTTAAGCGTGATGAACAAAAGTTGAAAGTTTTTTTAACTGGTGGTGCAGGCGTTGGAAAATCAGTTCTTGTTAGTGCACTGTTTGAAGCTTTGCAGCGTTACTTGACATCTAATCCTGGTGATAATCCCGAGAATTGTAGAGTTCTTCTCTGTGCACCAACTGGTAAAGCTGCATTTCATATACATGGGGTAACATTACATTCAGCTTTCCGCATTCCAGCAAGCCAGGGTTATGATTGTACTCCACTTAATAGTGACACTTTAAACACCCTTCGAACAAAATATAAAGACTTGTCTGTTGTTATGATTGATGAAGTGTCCATGGTTGGAAATAATATGCTTAAACTCATAAATGAAAGATTAAAACAAATCAAGGGCAGTAATGCTCCATTTGGTGGATTGCATATGATATTCATTGGAGACCTTTTCCAGTTGAAACCAGTGATGGATGGTTGGATATTTGAGAATTTGAAAACAAACTTTGGACCTTTAGCTACAAACTTATGGCAGGATTTTATTGTAATGCATGAATTGGATGAGATCATGAGGCAAAAGGAAGACAAGCAATTTGCTGAACTTTTGAACAGATTACGAGAAGGAAATCATACACAAGATGATATTGAAAATCTAAACAAGAGATTGACTGATACTGCTAGTACAGACTATCCACAAAATACAATACATTTATTCAATACCAATGAGAAAGTGAACAATTTCAATGTGAGGAGTTTTCTTAATAATACTAATGAAAAAGTAAACATTCCTGCTCTTGATCATGTATTAGGAGATGACAATGTGACAGTAAAACAACAACTAATATCAAAGTTGCCACATGATTCCACACACACTGCAGGGCTTAGTCAGATGGTAGGAATAGCTATTGGAATGATTTATGACCTATGTCTTAACCTTGATGTAGATGATGGATTAGTAAATGGGTCTTCTTGCATCATAACTAAGATTGAATACAAACAGAAAAATACTACTAGACCAAGTATTGTATGGGTTTCCTTCAATGATGATAAAATCGGAACATCATGGCGTTCAAAGTACAGACATTTGTATCATAGTGCTATTAATCCATCATGGACACCTATCTTTGATTCGAAGAGGAACTTTGTGTATTTGAGAAAAACTTTTGTGAGAATACAAATCCCTCTGCGACAGTCAACAGCAAAAACTGTGCATAAATCTCAAGGAGATACGTTGAGTCAGGTTGTAATAGATATGGATGGAAAACGTGTATTTTCCCATGCCCATTATGTCGCTATAAGTAGATCAAGATCCCTGAAAGGCCTTTACATTCTAAACTTGAATGAAAGCAAGATTTCTGTGTCAACTAAAGTTCAAGAAGAAATGATTCGTTTAAGAGAATCGCAGATATTGAAACTATGTTACACTCCAGTTTACATGACTAGTGGCACTCATTTCACATGTCTTTTCAACAATATACAGTCTTTCAGAAGCCATAAGGATGAATTGTTTTCAGATCCCAATGTCAATGCTGCAGATTGTTTATGCTTATTAGAAACATGGTTAACTGCAGATGATTCTATTGATTTAGTGCAGAGAACTGGATATCAAATTGTTAGAGCAGATGGGAAACAAGTTGGCAATGCTCGTCCTCACAGAGGAATTATTGTTTATGTGCGAGACGACATTCATATTTCTCACAGTTTTTCTGTGGTAAAGAAAAATATTGAAATGATTGTTATAGTACTGTTGATTCAAGATAAAGAAATAGTCATTGCAACAGTTTACAACTCTCCTAAATCTTCGGTGACTGACTTGAAGAAATTTCTAACTGACAATTTGAAGCATTTCAAAGGCAAGCACCTCATTATTCAAGGTGATATCAACATTAATATATTGGATAAGAATACAACTGTCCAGAGGTTTATGCAGGATTTCTTCAACTGCAATCAACATGTGGCAAAAACAACCCATTATTCTGGCTCCTTAATTGACCATATTTACAGTAATATACCACTGATTCTCACTGATGTTATTGAATGTGTCTGGTCTGATCATTCGATGGTGTATTCTGCTGTGCCCAATCATGTTGTCAATCTTTCATAAAGTTAAAAATATACAGTTAAAAATTCTATCATAAATATCTAGTTGTGTGAAGCTATTGATAAAGATATTTTTTTCAATGAAAAAGGTCAGTTTGAAATTTCACCCATCTTTGGTTTTTGCTTTGTCTGCAATTTCAGCAGACAAAGCTGGTGGTTCATAAAGATATGGGTGGCCACTAAAGGTGCAAAAAGGTAGACGCAAAGGTATGTGACCCGTCACACTGTAAGGGACCTTCTGGTTTGTCCATTTAGCAATATTTTGAGAAACAGATCAGATTTAGCAGATATCAACCAGATGTCAAATTTGGAAATTATTTGAAAGACAAAGAATTGAAATATATATCCAAGAAATTACCTTAGAATGAAAATATTTGATCCTAGTTAGTTTGCACAGACTATCTAGGTTTGATACTTTTCACACTTCCCATAAGGTACTGTTTAGCCTGGCGGGTCACATATTTATGAACAAACAATACAACATTATTTTGTTACTTTTTTCTTCATTTTCAGCACATATTTCAGCATCTAATAAGAAAGAGAAAAAATTCTACTGTAAGCCTTGTTATATGCTGAAGTGTGTGGCAGAAGATTTAGATAACGATGTTGACTGATTATTTTACACCCTTAGATATAAAGCGTTGGAAAATATTGTGGAAAATGAAGAAATTGCTTATGACAAGTATTTTTTCATTTTCTACTATATTGCCTCATAACCCATAATGACCAAAAATGTAAACTTTCAATCAGCAGAAATTGTCGTCTGCATCATCTTTGACTTTAGACCTGCAGTCTTAATAATTGCTGCCTTGTGATGGTTTAATAATCATCAAGTTATTTGTAATTATTAATGTAACAGAATGATGTACTGACGGATTTGAATGTGTTAAACTCCCAAGTTTATACTTAGCGATGCACAATCACAGTAAAGTTTTTTTATTTCGTCTCATGAAATGTTGCTGAAATATTTGACAGAAGTTTTAAAATAGCTATGAATTTTGTGCTAGAAATAGACTGGGTTGAATGTTTTATATTGATACTTTCTGTCAGTGTTGTTATAAAATCATCTCGTAACTACGGCTTCATTGAAACTGTAGTTGCGGCATTTTAGATTTACTCTGAGTAAATATTATTGTTTGTCGGAAATTATGCCTTTGTTTACTCAATAGAATAGTTTCCTATTTTGTTACTTTCTGTTACATATGAACTTGCTACTTTAAGTTATTACAACTGTACCTTTTACTCATATAACTATTCCATTCTGCATAATTTTTCTGAAGGCAGTGCAAAGCTTAGCAAATGGTTAATCGCATTTAAGATCAAGTTAAATGAGCTTTGTAGATTAACAGTTCATGTATATGTATATTGCAGTACATTCTTTAAATTTCAAAATGTTCACACTTGTTATGCACATTTTGTATCTTACATCAACTTTACTATTGAGAAGAAAACTCATCAAAATGACCTCTTGACTTAGCTTTGCCTAGGCCCTGCAAGGTGAAAAATTATGCACAAGGATAAGATTATTGTGACGAATAGAGCAAATATTTATATTTATCCTTTTTAGATTGTACTTGTTCTAAGGTTAGTAAAGCACTGTATTTCTTTTGTTAAACCTGCTGTTCAACTAAAAAAGTTCATGTATACCATTTCATTGTTTGATTCAAAACATTAGTTTAGTGTTACATGTGAAAGGAATTTTAATACATAGCTGTACAATCTGCAAATCTTTGTTTTATCATTGGAATAAATGCTTACTGGTCTAAAACCCATATATGTACATTTATGATGAAGATGCCACTCATAACAGATCAAGACAAACCTTTGTCGGTCTGTAAAGTATAGAAACACATGAAATATGATCACATCTATTTTAAACAAAGGGGTCCTGCTTGGCATGGTAGTTTGAATGCCAAACTCATTACTTGTGAGAAGTTGCGGGTGATGTGATTGGATTATATTCAATTAGCTGCCAACCATGTGGGTATGGCCTTTGGCAAGTCATTTCAGAGCCCCAGCCTTGTAATAGTAATAATAAGGAACATTGTTGATGAAAATTAAGTTGTCCCGGGTTAATATCAGCAGACAATAGCATTATGCTTTTTTAAATTTAGATGTTATACAAATGTGTAAATAACAGATAATGCTGTGTTAACATTTTACCTTTTCAAAAAATGAATAAACTGTAATGAAACTTAATGCTTTCCCAAATAATTGTGCATTTTTGTGGTCTGGTACAGCTTTCAAATTGGGTTCTAAACTGATGTTGTTTGGGAAAGGGTTAATTGAAAATTATAAGTAATACATGTACATGTATAATATGAATTTTATGTAATGAAATCACGTATAGATTGTATGCTGTTGTACACAACAATTTCAATTACTTAAATATTTTATAATAAAACTTATTTACAGAAACACATTGTGTTTGGGTTTTATTTCTAGTACCAAAACAAGTAAAACAAAAAAACTGTATCTAGATAGTTCCATCATTCTGTAAACGTTTATGTATATATGTGTTCTTCTATGGAAAATAAATCAAAAGCACTAAATCTTATATTTGGCGTTTACTTGATTTGTTTTTTTTTTTTTGATAGAAAAACTGTGGTGAAATCTGACAAGGTCATATTCATCAAAATTGTGCATTTTACGGCAATTTAAAGAGAGAGATGAAAAATTCTGTCTGTATTTCCATAAAACTAAAGCCTTGGCATCATTTGTACCATTTTACACCTGTTTTCAGCTCTCCTGATTACAAGGTGCTCATATATTAGCTTTTGTGATTGTCCATCGTCCAGCATCTATCTGTTGTGCGTCAAACATTTGTCAAGTGTGACAAAGTGTTTTCATCCGCTATCAAACACCCAAGTGTCGGGCACCCATGCGGGACTCTTAACTGTCAAAGAACCTATTGGAATTTTGGCTTTCTCTATTTGTGTTTCACTCAAAAATATTATTGTAGCTTTTCAACAGAACCCTCAATAATGCAGCTTGTTTTAAGCTGCGGTTACAAGGTTTTGTTGAAATGCAGCGATATACATCTATAACTTTTCCTATTTGCAAATAATACTTATTACCACTGAGAAATAAGGTTTCCCAAGGTAGAGTCTACCCTGGAATCGGCTTTCCTGTCAAATTTCCTTATGAAAACCTATAGTTGAACAGTCTCATTGATTGAAATACAGCCAGTGGAGCGATACAGGCCCTCTTGGGCCTCTTGTTCACGATATCGACCCGGTTTCTTCTCGTTATTCAATGCTGATAACGGCCCGAAAACACACATTTTATGCAATAAAATGCGTTACTTTGAGTAATATTAGACATTTCTATAACATAACATAACACATTATAATAAAAGATAAAATACCATAGCATATCCCATCATTTTCTATTTCTACAGTGGTCCAACGCTAATCTGATGTTTATAAACAAACTTTTAACCTATGAAAATATGTTATTGTAGAGACGCACGTGCTTATCGTCTCGTCAATATTAAATAACAATCCTGATTATCATCGATATGGTTTCGTTTTGACCAGTATAACCTTCAATTAGTAAATGGGCATGGTCTTTAGTGTTGGGCGGTAATCAGAATATCCTTGGACCACTATACATTTAGGCAATATGGCACAACACAATAAAAATACAATTTTTTGAACGACAAGGAAATAACAATCAAGAAAGAACAGAAGGATATATTTAAACATACCTTAGACAAAAAAGCAAAACCTCAAATATAAAAGTAACAGTTACAATCAGTATATGGATCAATCGTCAATCATTCTGGCTTTTGACAGGCCTAGACCGATCCTTCATTTGATGTTGTGGTGATTTTTCTTTTGTTATTCTCAGATATGTATAGTTTTAATAATGAATTTCATATGAAGTAAAACAAAGTATTATATCTAGCTTCAAGAAAAATAAATTGTAGAGAGCATCGACTCAAGTCAGACTGCGTGGACTATTGACAATTTCTTGCTGTAAATATAGATTTTTCATAGATATATAAAACACAAATCGAGCGATTTTGTGTTTGTCTTTGTATTTTTGAAGTTAGATTCCAAGGAATTTGTTTAAATCACGATGAAACTAATTCCAATTATACGGGAATAAATGCTAAATTATTTGCCCTAATTTCGCTGATGAAGACGACTCGCTTCCTTGCGTTATTTTGAGTGATAGAAATAATCCTCACGGTGTCTGGTATCAATCAGTCTGGTTATTGGAAACCATAGAAAGATCCTACATTTTGTCCAGAAAGGCTTCTTCTGAAATTAATCGTCAGACGGTTCTTGTCAGTTTGACTGCGATCAAATCAAGGGGATGTGTGATAAACGACTAGTCCTTTATGTTAACCCTTCCCCAAACGACAAAACTTTGAGTGGTCCAATTCAAAAGCTGCTGCAGACGACAAAATGAATTTTGATAAAGATTGGAGTTGTGTGTGATATAGCCAAGAAAATATTGAGGCAACAGGAGAAACTGCTGGTTATCAGCAGTTTCTTCTTTAGCCTCAATGTTTTCGCAAGCCTTTTCTATTAGGGACGTCAAAACCAGGTCTTGCTTTGGAAAGGGTTAAGGTATTCCACATGTTCTTCGTCGTATCTCAATTGTGATAATTTGTAGTGCAACACTATTATAGATTCAATTTCAATGGCTTTTCACCACACACAATTCATCTTGAATGCCAAATTATTGTGGGAAAATGTTCTACCTCAACATCAGTTTTATGCAAGAATTTGGCATCCAAAATTGATATCTTTTAGTGAAAAGCTATTTTAATGTGGCATTTCGCAGACTTGTTCTCTTAAGTTGTACTTTTTTGAAATCCAAAAGAGCATGATTATTTATAAAAATTCTGAAAAATTCAAGCCAATGTATTGCGCTGTTTACGAGAAATGTATATTTGTTTGTTAAGATTAAACAATTTGATGTATATGTTGTGAACCGTTTTAGAACCTGAATAGTTTTAAAACTGGGTATACGGAACTTTGTTCATTTTCGATTGCTTTCGACATATTAAATTTGTCATATCTGTCTCAACTTTAAAGACGTGTTTTTCGATTATTAGCAACAAATTTAAAATAAAAAACTGATATCATTTATACACAATAGTATAACCAATCTTGCCATCAAGACATACTTTAAAAAAACGAAAAGGTAATTTGATGTATCTTAACGTATAAAAGGTTCAATAGTTGTGTAGTTGTATAAAACGCAACAAATTGGGCGGATTTTTTTATGTTTCAATGTTTTTGTGTAGAAAAATATATGTTAGGCTACAAATACAACTCATTTCCAGAAAGTAATAAAGTCTTTCATTTTTGTGTATTTTTGTAAATGTTCTTAAAATAGTTCTGAGCTTAGGCTCTGATATACCTTCATTATTTCTACATCTCAACCTTTTCCAAAAAATTTAACATAATCCAAATGGTAAGAAGTTGTAGACAAAATTTTCAATGAGACGAAATCATAAAGTTTTACGACTTGTCACAAGCAATTTCTTCATTTACCACAATGTAGTCTAAAGCCAATATCTTGTGAGGCGCCAAAAAGTGACAACTTGTGGGAATGGGCTAATTGGATTCTTGTTAAATTATTTCAACATTTCACAGACCCAAGGGATTGTTTAGATTTCAAGAATTTCAACTAGCAAAATATTTGACGCCATAATAACTAAGTATGATGAATGGTATCTAAGTTAACCCTTTCCCAAAACGAGCCATATCTTTAAGGTATGATATGAACGGGGTGGGGAAACATATAGAGAAAAGAAGAACATGTTGATGATCAACAATCTCTTGTGTTCCCTAAATGTTTTCAATAAATTCAAGTTAACAAATTACCTTCTTATATACATACACCCTGTTGTCTGTGGCAGTTTCAAATTGGAACGTTAAGTTGTAGCTATTTTGGAAAGGATTTTACCCTTTTATAAACAACAAAATCATAGGAATGTATAATTCAAAATGTATGTTAAAAATAGAGGATTCGTCTACGATATAGCACAGAAATATTGAGACAAAATGAGAAAATGCTGATTGCCAGCATTTTCTCCTTTTGCTTCAATATTTTCCAATGTCTATTTTCCCAAGGACGTCAAAACCAGTCCTTGTATGGGAAAGGGTTAAGCTGCTTTATCTGGTTTTAACTAGGTTGTAGCAATAAGTTCGACAGAATTCCCTTCTTCGCAGACATTGTGGCTACTCTTATAAAACGAAGTATTATATCTTATTGTAGAATAATTTCATCAAGTCAGAATTTCTTGAATATTGTAAAATGTAGTGTAAGTAATCGATATAGCGATTACAAAATTTTGGAAAATGCATTTGCTGGGACTCTAATTGGTATGAGCACTTTCCCAAATAAGACCTGGTTTTTTCGTCCGTAAGGGGGAAAGCTCCAGTTTACTATTTCTTTTCCTAATAAAAGAATTGATCCATACATGTATTTTGATTCTTGAAAGTACACCTTATTACCAACTGAAAAATGAAACAGAAATGGATGGTCATCGATCATGTTAAAATTTTATAGTCAATCGTATAACATACCCCTACAGCGAAAAAAAATGCACTATTTCTGGCTCCTGACAAAGGTCCTTTAAATGCTAAATGAATGCTGTGTAATCATCGTTTAGTCCCGAAAATGGGGTTGAACTAATTACTCACATTTAATAAGAACAGAAAATTCAAAATATGTGCTCTTATGAACGCGTAAATCTACGAATAAATCGGCATGCTCACGTATTCAGTTAGATCAACAAAGCTGAAGTGTTGTATGTCAAAAATTGCATATTTTTTTGGAAATATTTCGAGTTCTACATAATAGATTTGATAAAAATCCCTTATTGTATTTTTAAAGCAATATGTCCTGGTAATAATTCGAGAAGAAAATTTATAGGTCATCGCATTTATTAGTGAATTACAGCATTTTTTATCAGCTTCACATGAATAAAATGACGCAAAAGCGAAAAATATATGGTACGAAATGTTTAATTATCAACAGTAATGACCGAGTGTTCCAAAAAACTGGAGTATTCCCCCTTAAAAGAATATGATTGGAGAAAAGATCGAGGCAAATGATCTTTATATTCGAATGAAATAAACACCATGTAAATGCCTTTAACATAGTCAGAAAATGGTACTGATTACCTTTTCTTTTTCTTCATATAATATTATACTGAACCTCAGAAATAACACACCACTGACATTTTTCACTTTAATCTTATTTATTATGTTACATTTTCAAACCACAACCAGAACTGATATCAGCAAAAGTCCGTGACGTCATCACTGCCTGCAACATCCCAATAGCACTAATAAGTTCGTCAGTGGAATGTATTGGTATTGTTTAAAGCATCAAAAACTTCCGACCGATGAAATATTTGGGTGTTTTCTCTCTGTCCCGTCTATGAACCGAAAAGCTGGTTTGTGTACGAGGTCAATAGTGCAGCACGTGCAGAAAACATATTTACCAAGTATGGACGGCTAGCGTCACGGGTGAATGAATTTTGTGCTTAAGAGTGTGTTGTGTGCATACCTAGTGTCCGGCGGATGCCAAATAATACTGTGTCAGCAAAATGAATGATTCTGTTGAAAAATTATAAAACAAGAAAAAGTGGTGCGTTATTTCTGAGGTTCAGAATATTTAACTGCTTTGGAAAATTCATCACAATGGAACAATGTGTTCATCGTTATTTCAAGCTACAATTCGCACCTAGTTCATTTAGTGCTTAAGCATATGAGTCTAGTTCCTATCATTATTATATCGAATCACATTTTCTTTTATTTCTAATTATGTTTTAACCCTTCCCAAACAAGACCTGGTTTTGACGTCCCTAATAGAAAAAGCTTGGGAAAACAAGAAACTGCTGATAACCAGCAGTTTCTCCTTTTGCCTAAATATTTTCTGTGCCATATTGTACTGAAATCATTTACTTTTTAACAGGAATTTTGTCGTCTGGAGCAGCTTTCCAGTTAGAATACCCCAAAAGTTAGTCGTTTGGGAAAGGGTTAAAGGGAAAACTGGTTCTCAATAGAGAGTGAAAAACCTGGTACCTGCGCTAAACTTTCTTCATTGTTTGGTCTTAGATAATGCGATGCACACCACAACAAGTTGTTCTTACTCCTGAAAACGTAGCATAGGTCACTTTAACCCATTACCACACTGTGACTATTTTTTACTACCCTAGAGCAAAGGGCTTGAGAAAGCATCGTGGAAAATAAAGAAATTGCTTGTGACAAGCAATTTCTTTATTTTCCACAATGTTTTCTATCCCAAAAGACCAAAACGTTTTAGATATCATTCACTTGAAATTGTCGTCTTGCAGGATCTTTCAATTTGAACCACCCTCATATTTTGTCGTCTGGTAATGGGTTAAGAATGAGTACATTTAAACTGACAATCTCCCAAAGGCGCCAGTATTTTCCAAACTCAGATAGATTAACAGATTGTCTGACCAAAGTGAAAATTAAAAATTAACACGCGTACAAATTAATCCTTGTGCATTACGACATGCACCACCAAGCTTTGACCTAAATATTAAAGTTTTATATCATATTTTCACATAAAAACGCGCCATTAAAAAAAGAGCAGCCAAGAAACTGAGAAGAGAAATTAGCCGAAGTGGAAAATCTTCTCAACTCTATAATCAATGTAACTGCTGAACACATTTTTCCACACAAATATACTTATTAAACATAGTGGGAAAAGACAATCAAATACTATTTAGAGCCGACGTTTCACCAACACAATATTGGACCAATCGTGTGATAGCCAACCTCGTCGTCGGAACCTGAAAATATATATTCATAAATCTAATAAAATTTTTAACAAGACCTAGTTTTTTTGCGTTCGTCATCACGAAATCGTTTAAAAGCATTGAGAAAGAAGAAAATGGTGATAGCCTACATTTGTTTTCATTTTCTCTCAAAGTGTTCAATGCTCTTACATGCACATTTACTAAACACGAGTAATATCTACCTTGTAGACTGTATTATCTATTATTTTGTCTTTTGGAAAATGGTTGAGTTCAAATTATTGAATATATTATTTGTTTTTCTTGTTCGTTAAGGGAGTCTACCCCTAAAGTTTGGTTGAAATTAGTCAGGTAGTTTAGGAGTTGTCGCTCAAAGGTGTTATTGAGATTTAGTAAAATTTCTCCTTTTCTGTTGCCATAGCAACCTTAATTATATATGGATTTCAATTCTTTTAGCATTTCTTAAAGACAATTACCTAAGGAACAATTCTGGCAAGTTTGGTTGAATTGGCCAAGTAGTTTAGGAGGAGATGACATTTAAAGAAATTGTTAAAGCACGACGCACGGACGCCGGACGAAAGGTGATCACACAATAGCTCACTTGAGCACCTTGTGCTCGGGTGAGCTAAAAAGCGAAAACAGTTTTAGCATGAATATATTTTCTTGGTCCTTAAATATTTTCGAACTTACAGTCTACATAATCGTTAATATCACGCCCTTATTCGATAATGGTAACAATATTACTTTAGAATTGTAGAAAAATGCTTTTAAGGTATTCCACTCTAAATTAACAAATACTTAGTGAACTTAGTGTTTTGTATTTAATGATGGACGTAGTGCCTTAATAGAAAGAATTACCAGTGTCGCCGGCGACGAAGGAATACATGGGAAGGGCATCTTTGTCATATATGTAACCCTCATCGTGTGTCAAATAATTGACTTGAGCATCACAGTTACACTGCTGGTTCGCATATACGCAGGTTCCCTGATCACCACACTCGCAGTGTTGCTCCGAATCATACGGACCCGTAAAGTAGCTGGCCGTTATTCCTGAACGATCCGTCCAACCAGTACATACACTGCCCGAGTTCTTCATATGAATGAAGGCCTTTATGCATTCCCACTTGATGTACTGTTTACATCCGGTGGATAGGTCGACGACTTTCTCGGTCGCTTCAAACCCGATCATATAACCTAAAATACTTTCGTACGACTGACAAGATTCGTTACCTTGAACTTCAATTCTTATCTCGCGGTTGTGATCTATAAATAAGAATAGAATTATTGAATGATAAACTAAAATATAAATCGACAAAAAAACGTTAATATTTTGACAATGTCGTCTTGCAATTCAAGAGCAACGTATTCTATCCTTTAGTTGCAATAATGTATTCTGAAACCTTTTTTGAATCTTGAATTTGGTAAATACAAATCAAAACAAAACCAATGCAAATCGCCGAGCTTGTGGCTACGATGATGCAGCTAACGTTTTTGATTTGCACATATATATAACAATATTCACATGTGTGTAATTTATTCCATACCAAATTCGCTTTAAAAGTGACATTTCAGATTTTGTTGTCATAGATTTTACTGTTATTTTTAACTGAAAGAGCATATTTCCTTATGAAAATTCTGAAAATTTCAAGCCAAAATATTGCGCCGTTTACGAGAAATTTATATTTTTGTGTTAAAATTGAACAAATTGTTGTGGACAACAGTTCGGATTTATATGCAACTTATCGATTATGTCTCAGCTTTAAATGCGTGTTTCTCGCTTATTGGCAACAACTTCAAAGAACTAATAGTATTTATACTCAGTAGAATAACCAATCTTGGCATCAAGACATACTTTAAATAATTGAAATTGAAATGATCCAATGTTATTTCTGAGTCTAAATATCCGTTAAAGATTAAATCACAGAAGTTTGGGTTTAGCATTTTAGTGGACAGTCCATAGACTTAAGATCACATAGTACATGATTCATTCTGAAAATGACATCCATAAATCGTGTATCGATGAAATGTACAAATGCGTATGCAAATGCAAATGTTTACAAACCGACCTGGTGTGGGGTTTATATTATACCGTGATATAAGCCGTTTCTCGTCAGACGAAGCCACAATTTGGTAAAAAAGAAACATAAAAAGCCCTTTATTATCTATAGTTACTTTTTAATCATTCGGAAAATGGATGAGAATGCTCCTTTAAAGTGACAAAAGAAATGTTTAGAGAATGATATTTTCTCGTAAAAATTCAAATTTATATATGCAGTAGAGCAAGAACTCACGATGTTCCCGAATGCTACAAACTGGTCTTTAAAACAAAAGAAGATTAAATGAATGTGATTGATTACCTGAAATTCCTTCTTGACTTAAATAAAGAGAGAATACAAAAACATGATATGATTGTTAAGTAAGGGATAATAACACTTACGTAAGACGGTTATGGCCTTCCCCGGTTCTGAATGTAGATCACACTCGACAGCAACTGAATGAAATACCGAGCCATTTCCATCTGGATCGATCCTCATTGTGCGGCTGTCATCTAGACCTAGGCTAGCCCATTCTGCACACGTGCTGGCTGTTTGAGTAAAAAATATGGATGAGTCCGAATCATTACTTTAACCAAATTTAGCAAATTACTAGTGTGCATAACTGCGAAATTCTGTCGGCAAAATATAGCAAGAAGAAATTGTCATCAAAAAGCTCCATTTATTATCAAATCAACCTTATGTTCCGCCTTGTAAATGAATTACATTATGTTATAGCATTGTAGGAAAAAAACACTGAGTCCTTTCCACGACAACCTTGATAAAAATATAAAAATGATAGATCTATGCTGTTAATGATAACGTGCCATCCGACGAGCATCAATTCAAATTATACGTGTACTCACAGAACCACGAACACGTAGGTGAATCGAATCGCTAGACGTTCGAATCCGGGTTTGTTATTTAGTAAATAAAAATCTCATTCTATAGCTACTACATACCATCTGGTGAGCATCTATTCATATTTCACGTGTCACTTTTTAGTGAATCTTCAACACAAGGGCCAATCGTGTCGTTTCATGTTCGAGCCTATGTTTTGTAATTTGCCAATAAATGTTTAGAATATGTGATCCGTCACGCTAAAAGGGACCTTATCGGATCTGTGAAAGATATCGACCCTTGTCTGTCTGCGCAGTCCGCGCAGCCAGACTAGGGCCGACACTTTTCACTTTTATGTAATTTTCTTAATGTTAAGTTTTTTTCCAATCTTACTATATGTTCATTTTTCGCATACGGGATCTGGTTCATCTGTACTGAGTCTGACAAAATTGTCAAATTATTCTCTTTGGAGTTCCGATAAGGTCCCTTTTAGCGTGACGGGTCACATTATTATTATAATAATGATACCTACCATCAGGTGAGCATCTGTTCATATTGCATGTGTCAATATTTAGTGAGTCTCCAACACAGGGGTCTACTGTATCGTTACATGTTCTAGTCCGTGTTCGAGTACCACCAGCGCATGATGCACTACACGCAGTCCAGGCCGCCCAGTCGTTCCATCGTCCAACCGGAACAAAGTCTGGAAACAAGATAATAAGTAACTTTAACACCAAACACTCCATAAAGAGTCATTCAATCGACATAAGTATTGCGCCATTTTTCTATTAATATATTTTTTTCTTGAAATTGAATTTATTTTGGAAAACTACAATTCACAAAGAAATTAAATTTGTCATTTTCATCTCAACATTAAAAGCGGGGATTTTTTCGGAGGGTGCGGCTTCCAAGCAATGTTTTAAAAACGATATAATTCAAGCGCACTTTTATAAATACATGACATTGGTGTTTGATGACATTGACATTGTTGCGTGTATTTCTAAATGTCTTTTGTCGTAAATATTTAGTACATATGTGTGTGACATTATGGTTCATACCTTATGGCCAATACGAGCGTAGTGTTCGTGGACAAACTTAGAAAGTCGAAAACTACATAAACGCACTCACTGCATGTAGAAACATTCACCGAGAAGAATATGGATCTGGTTAAACCAAAAAAACGCAATGGCATTGAAGTTCCTTACACTAGTCTATTCCATTCCTGGGTTTGACAACATTTTGGACTGTTCCAAATTGAAAAGTTTGTAGACGACTCTTTCATGTTTGATGGCAGTTCAGAATTATTTCCATTTGGGGTTAGAAAACATATTTTAACGAACCTTTTATTATGAGGGAGTCAAAAGGTGTCAAAGTGCTGTTATAGGTTAAGTAAGCAAGATGTTTTAAAATACAGGCACAGAAAAAATCCTCATAATGGCGCAATAGGCTACTTTGACTTGAAATTTTCAGAACTTTTGTAAAGAAATTATGCCCTTTCAGATAAAAAATAAAGATACACTTTATAATGGAAGATTTTTGGAATGTCTCTTTAAGTATGCAAGGTATATCAAAATACAGATGCAAACCTGCTTCCGGTATGTAATATTCCATTCCCAAAAAGACGTCCAAACTTCCGGTGTCGAGATAGACGTTGGTACACGTCACACATACCTTGTCGTCATGGTGATAGAAGAACGAACCACACATTACGTCAGAGGAACATTTGTAAGAACATTGTAGGTCACTTTCCAAATAAACCTCTTCTATGATGTCTAAAAGGGGACAAATATGTCCACTAATATGTGATGTCGAGCTACCGTGCAAAAACGTTTCCTTTACGCAACAAACGAAATTCGGTGCAAAAAGCGTAAACCCGATTAGTAAAAACGCCATTTCCAGAGACAAAACTAAAGAGTTCAACATGATTTCTGTACAACTACTTGAATTGAAGTTTACAATATAATTGTTAAATTGTTTTACATTTTATTCAACAATGTGAATCATCAATGTTCAAATGCTGTCTAGCTATTCACAAGACAGATACAGGATACTCAATTGTTCTTAAATGCCTGTGTTTAACAAGTCACGAAAAAGCGATCTTTTGCGATATAGAAATAAATAATTGACGTGGAATATGGAAAAATGTACCCTTTTAAAGTTGAAACAAGTATGGGACAGCTGCTCTTACACCCTTACCCAAACAAGACCTGTAGCTATAGGTATCAAGTTGTAATAAATCATCATGCGCTCAGATCAGACTATATTTGTACCGACTGATACAAAGTTTTATCTATATCACGAATTTCACATTCTGGTTGATTGACTGGTTGGTTGTTTGGTCAGTTGGTGGTGCTGGTTGGTTGGTTGGTTGTCTTCACACCGTTCATCCAGATACAAAATACACGGATTGGTCTTCCAAACGCGGATGTAAACAATTTCATTTTGAACGACGGGAAAAAAGAGTGAGTATTTATTATCTTTAATTACAACGAATATCGGCTGAGTTGATTTTTGTGTTACACACGATGAAAACGTACATAACTTTGCCAATGTTTACCTAAAATCCTGTCTCATAAAATCTGTTAGTAAGAGAAATATATGCTACTGAATCTGACTTTGATGCACGAAAAGAGAAAAATCTTGGTAAGAATGTCTGTAAATCATTATTAAAGCACATAATTATTGTCAAATTGATGTTTCACGGAGGATCGGGGATCGCTTCAAGTGTTTTCTCTACAAGAACCCATAAAAAGTACAGAAAAAGAACAAGAACTATTTGAAATTGGGTACTGTCAGTTGCTATGGTGCAACATACCACGGTGCAAATTCTCTAGCAGGTAAAACAAACTCGGACCCATCGATACAACCGACACGGATAATAAAAAGCAAATTCCGGTCTTTTTTAAGGAAAATTGGCTGCGTCCTTGTTAAAACCAATTTAATATCGTTTAGAGTCAATAGATGTTTGGTTTAAGACCAATTATGGCTTATTTTGGCTTACTAAAACTAAAAGGCTTGTGGATGAGCACTTTCGACGGTAAAGACATTAGTAAACCATGTTTACATGTTTTATAAAGAGATAGGCGAATATCAGCTGCATATTAACAGATAAGTTGTCCGTGTCTTTGTTTTCAATCTTTAAATTCTAGGATTAAAACCCTCATTATCATCTTGTTTCATTGCAGTTTGATAGTGAGCTCCAGAAGGTTTTCATCTTCGATATTCAAACACCAACTCTATTACGCATGTCTGTCAATTATTACATGTAAACATACGGTATATGGGTGCATTTCTTTCGTGAAGATATTGCCAAGAATATTTATAATGATTGTCTCTCTTACTCTTTAGTGTGGGTTGAAGTGAAAGTCTTTATGAAAGGCCCTCTACGACAGCATGTAAAGCAAACTACATAGGCGTAGGAAAAGGGGTGCCAGGGGGGGGGGGGGGCTGGCCCCCCTAATGATTTAGAAAAGGGGTCTGCCCCCCTATGGCCCCCATAATACACCCATATTTCCATTTACATGAATGTTTGCCCCCCCCCCCTATATTATAAACCTTCCTACGCCACTGAACTATGAATAGAAATGAACATGAATTGCGTAGATAGAACTAATTACCATGCCTCTGGAAGACTTTGGTTGTGAAAATAAGGACTTACATTGACTGTTGATCCTGCACGCAAAAATAACAAAAACTAATACAGTGCTGTCCGGCAAGTCTGCGCACTTGAGAAACAAGATCGAATTCGCCCTTGAAAATGTGATTGTAAGCTCACCAATGACAAGCGTAAAGCAGATTAGTATCTGTTTAAACATGTCAATCTAAAATTTCTGCAAATTTCCCCCAAAACAAGTGAAATAATCAAGATTGAAGTTACCTACCCTCGTGTTTTGAAGTTTATTTTTATGTCCCAGTCATTCTATAATTATCGTACATTTCAAATTATAATTTAAACATTGTTTGCTATATAAAAATCAAATGCCTAGGTGGGTAAATCCTGTTGGCAAACTATTGTAGTTACTAGAAATGGATATAAGATGTATTGATGTCATGATTTCTGTATCTTGCGATCAAATTTATGTCAGAGGGTCGTGAAAAATGTCAACTCCGTTACTTATCTTTCTTTGCCAATGTTAATCAATTAAATCAACATTTCTTAATAAATTAGCGCACGAAGAGAAAGAAATAATCATTTTTATTCGATTACCAAAAGAAATATGTTTAACTCTTGCCTTTACCAAGAACAAAAACTGTATATAGAAGCCGAATAAAAAATTCTTGTATTTTTTCACCTTTTCAACTATTTCTGATCAAAATTTGGTAACTGTAACAAAGTTACAAATGGCTTCATAGTAGGCTAATGATTTCCTTTCGTTGATTTTCAACATTGTAGGGGAAATGACAAACAATTCTTTTTGAAAACCAATAAAAACTAGCGTGTAACGGAGGTGACTTTATGTAACGGAGTTGATGTAACGGAGTTGACAGTGGTAATTCAATATCGTAACGGAGATGACTCACACGTATACAAAAATCAGAAGAAATTGCGTTAATATTGTCTTTAACTATAAATGTATTTCAACAACAAAAACTTTATTAAAATTCCAATTCTTTCTCAATCAATTCCCACACTTTTTAGGTATTTGACAGCGTCGCGATGCTACGAGGTCTGGATCATTCCTATTCATGATTTTAAAATGAGAGACCATATTGGAAATACATAATTATTTGACCATACATTGTACTACTGGTTAATTCAATTCATTAATGAACAACAAACATAAGTTAGTTCTGAATTATCAACCATGAGGCGTTAAAATGTACCCACTTTCCCATACCTTGACTTTGATATAAGTTAAATCAATCTGACATGTGAAGAAGTATTGCACTTATCACCTCTCCATGGATCTGTATGTGGTGCGAAAGCAGAAGAACACCAAGAAAAATCACCTGGTACACCCGCAAGCAGAACTTGGCTTCTCTCATATGTGCCTCGTATAGGTCTCAAACACACACAAGACACAGCGGTAACATGATCGAGTGATTGAGGGCGGTAATGAAATATCAGCGCTCTGATCTACTTCTTTAGGAAAGATTTTGTATCTGGAATAAATAGAACGAAGATCATTCCAAAACACAGTTTGGTACATAAGATAAAATTCTTAAGCGTGTGATACAAAGTAAATAACCGACTATAAAAGTCAACGGGATGCGGTTATAGCACGTTTACTTTATAAAAATCAAGCATTTGTCATTGTATTTTAATTAGAAAACGTCATTTTAAGTGTTTTGCACTATTAAACCCGATTTTCGCATCCGAGTTTGTTTTACCAAAATTATGTGAATCATCCGTGGTGTGCGGTATCAACATCCGTGGTAAGTTGTACCTTGAAGCAAACTAGGCTAATTTTTAAACATGGCTTTAGAAACCCCAAATTTATTTTTCCAGTTTGATGAATGGTATAGATTTGTTCCATAGATGTCGAAAACTTATTTTGAAGAGATATTTGCTCGAAACCAGTTAAATAATTTCTGCAAATATAAAACAAAACGGGAAGTAGGCGAGAAAATAGTGATTTACTATTTAAAATCGCTTGTATCTAAAGTTTACTCAAATCTTTTGTTATGAAACTGCAGCACCCTCAAGATAAACCATTTTGCATTAGCTCTGCACAAACACTTTTTATATTGCGGCAATTAAAAGGCTATATGTTGATGTTTTCTTACCTTGTGTATTCCCACGCTGTTGATTTTTAAATCCGCGTTTGGAAGACCAATCCGTGTATTTTGTATCTGGATGAACGGTGTGGTCTTGGTTGTTTGGAAATGTTGGTCGATTGCGTCGATCGGTCGGTTGCGTCGGTCGGTCGATCGATCGATCGATCGATTGATAAATTGATTGATTGGTTGATTGATTGGTGTATTAAAGTTCTATCAACTACTATGGTCATATCGCGGCGGCTAGAGCACCTAACCGTGAATCCGTGGTATTTCTCTTACCAGTACACAAGGTTGAGAACAAAAGGCCAATGAACATCATTTTTTCCCGATGGCACTATTTCTTTACCATTATTGAAAACAATTCCTGTCTTTGACATTAATACTTTTTTCTTCTGCTACATACATTTTAATTATGAAACAGTCCAAATACTGTAAGGGACCCTTTTTACATACCCCAAATCAATTCATTCGAGCGCAAAATTTGATATTTTTATTTTTTTATTGAAGAGATTTCTAGCAAAACTCGTCAACAACTACCAGGAGTATTATCCCAGCAGACGAAATTAATTAAATTGTAACTTATTTCTCTTTCCATCATTAATTATTCTATTTATATAGAAGTTTTTATAGCATTAATGGTCTGATAATCGCTTTGACAAGGTCAGTCTGCCTTCGATGGATATCGTCGCTTTTCAACGATTTTCGTTGAAAAGCAGCGATATGTATTTCAACTAAACACATTGTAGATAGATTGTTCTTGCGTTAATGAACGTTTTAATTGGGTTGCCAAATATCTCTTGTCTTTATCATTGAAAAAAATGAGATAACCTATGCATTCTTTTTCAAAGCTTAAACTTAATTTTTCTGATATTGTTATGAATCTTTTGTCCCTTGTTAAGTTGTAATAATATAATGTCGTATCATTTGGGAAAGGGTTGAAATTGATGAGTAAATACAAGAAGAGAATTTAGCAAGCAATATTATTCAGAACGCTATCCCTTTAAACAAGTAGTCTGTTTTGTAAACAAGTGACCGATGAACATCTCAACAGAATAGTGTAGCAAGAAAACAGCATTGTAAAATTTAAGTTACAACTTGATAACCCAGAATTTCACTATGTAAACAATAGTCTAATAACATGCAAATGCTAGGTCTAATAACATATGAAAAGGCTATGTATCTAAATTATCTCAATTCATCGTATGTAAAAAGGAATACACGTCGGAATGAAATTTGATTATTCTAAATTGAGGTGTGTGTGTGGGGGGGGGGTCAAATCAATATTAAAAACAAATGCGCCCACTTAAAGCTTCAATAAATACTTGACCCTTTCGTCGCATAGAAAAAAAATTCCCGCAATTCAAACTCCTATGTATGGAAGCCCTGGAGGGTCATTTTGCATTTTGAATTTTGACTTTCTACTTTTGACTTTCGACTTGTTGAAAATGGAAGCACTGGGTCATTTTTGGATTTTGAGTTTTGACTTTCTACTTTTGACTTTCGACTTTTTGAAAATGAAAGCCCTGAAGGGTCATTTTTGCATTTTGAGTTTTGGCTTTCTACTTTTGACTTTCGACTTTTTGAAAATGGAAGCCCTGAAGGGTCATTTTTGCATTTTGAGTTTTGACTCTCTACTTTTGACTTTCGACTTTGCATACACGCCTTGTATCGATCGATCGATTGATAAATTGATTGATTGGTTGATTGATTGGTGTATTAAAGTTCTATCAACTACTATGGTCATATCGCGGCGGCTAGAGCACCTAACCGTGAATCCGTGGTATTTCTCTTACCAGTACACAAGGTTGAGAACAAAAGGCCAATGAACATCATTTTTTCCCGATGGCACTATTTCTTTACCATTATTGAAAACAATTCCTGTCTTTGACATTAATACTTTTTTCTTCTGCTACATACATTTTAATTATGAAACAGTCCAAATACTGTAAGGGACCCTTTTTACATACCCCAAATCAATTCATTCGAGCGCAAAATTTGATATTTTTATTTTTTTATTGAAGAGATTTCTAGCAAAACTCGTCAACAACTACCAGGAGTATTATCCCAGCAGACGAAATTAATTAAATTGTAACTTATTTCTCTTTCCATCATTAATTATTCTATTTATATAGAAGTTTTTATAGCATTAATGGTCTGATAATCGCTTTGACAAGGTCAGTCTGCCTTCGATGGATATCGTCGCTTTTCAACGATTTTCGTTGAAAAGCAGCGATATGTATTTCAACTAAACACATCGTAGATAGATTGTTCTTGCGTTAATGAACGTTTTAATTGGGTTGCCAAATATCTCTTGTCTTTATCATTGAAAAAAATGAGATAACCTATGCATTCTTTTTCAAAGCTTAAACTTAATTTTTCTGATATTGTTATGAATCTTTTGTCCCTTGTTAAGTTGTAATAATATAATGTCGTATCATTTGGGAAAGGGTTGAAATTGATGAGTAAATACAAGAAGAGAATTTAGCAAGCAATATTATTCAGAACGCTATCCCTTTAAACAAGTAGTCTGTTTTGTAAACAAGTGACCGATGAACATCTCAACAGAATAGTGTAGCAAGAAAACAGCATTGTAAAATTTAAGTTACAACTTGATAACCCAGAATTTCACTATGTAAACAATAGTCTAATAACATGCAAATGCTAGGTCTAATAACATATGAAAAGGCTATGTATCTAAATTATCTCAATTCATCGTATGTAAAAAGGAATACACGTCGGAATGAAATTTGATTATTCTAAATTGAGGTGTGTGTGTGTGGGGGGGGGGGGTCAAATCAATATTAAAAACAAATGCGCCCACTTAAAGCTTCAATAAATACTTGACCCTTTCGTCGCATAGAAAAAAAATTCCCGCAATTCAAACTCCTATGTATGGAAGCCCTGGAGGGTCATTTTGCATTTTGAATTTTGACTTTCTACTTTTGACTTTCGACTTGTTGAAAATGGAAGCACTGGGTCATTTTTGGATTTTGAGTTTTGACTTTCTACTTTTGACTTTCGACTTTTTGAAAATGAAAGCCCTGAAGGGTCATTTTTGCATTTTGAGTTTTGGCTTTCTACTTTTGACTTTCGACTTTTTGAAAATGGAAGCCCTGAAGGGTCATTTTTGCATTTTGAGTTTTGACTCTCTACTTTTGACTTTCGACTTTGCATACACGCCTTGTAGAGAGTCAAAACTCAAAATGCAAAATGACCCTTCAGGGCTTCCATTTTCAAAAAGTCAAAAGTCAAAAGTAGAAAGTCAAAACTCAAAATGCAAAAATGACCCTTCAGGGCTTCCATTTTCAAAAAGTCGAAAGTCAAAAGTAGAGAGTCAAAACTAAAAATGCAAAAATGACCCTTCAGGGCTTCCATTTTCAAAAAGTCGAAAGTCAAAAGTAGAAAGTCAAAACTCAAAATGCAAAAATGACCCAGTGCTTCCATTTTCAAAAAGTCGAAAGTCAAAAGTAGAAAGTCAAAATTCAAAATGCAAAATGACCCTCCAGGGCTTCCATACCTATGGCATTTTGTTCCACTCTTGAATAACATGAATACGAAGATGTTGCAACGTTTTGGGTGGTGGGGTTCGTGAATAGACGCGCCTCACAAAGTCATACCAATTACGTTCTATAGCGTACATATCAAAAGACAACGAAGGTCAGTAGTGTGTAAAACAGTATTTGGCATTGCAATCGTGTCACAAGTCGTGATATTCGTGCATTATGGCATCCTACACACCGTGAAATGTCCGAGTTAAAAAAACACACAAGCAAACGCATTCCAATAGCTTGATTCATTGCATTTTCAGGAAGGTGAGGAATACTGATATAGTTGAGAATCTTTCAGTGAAACTTGTTTTTATAGACATACTTTATACACTTGTTGAAATTCAACTTAAGTATCACGTGCATCAACTTAACGCAGCGAGATATGTTGGAACGGAAATTGACAATGGTATCCCTAGTCAATTTACGTTGCCACGGATGACGCCAGGAAACTAAAGAGGGTATCACTCGTTAATGTACGTTACAACGAATGACGCCCGAAGATATGTACGAAGTGTTTGGCATCTAATGGTGGGTAATACCATAGAACGTCTCTTTCACCAGGCTCTTTTCTTATATCCCTGCTTTATATATTTTTAATGAACCGGAGTCTGCAAAAAGGTCCTCATTTGCATTGAGACCAACCTTGCACCAGATCAGCATGTGTATACGCACAAACTGATCAGAATCCATATTGTTTGTAATAGATTTGTGACCCGTCATGCTAAAAGGGACCTTATCGGATGTGTGAAAAATATCGACCCTAGTCAGTCTGCGCAGTACGCGCAGCCACACTAGGGCCGTCACTTTTCACTTGTATGTAATTTTCTAAATCTGCAATGTTTTCTCTATCTAACCGTATGTTCATTTTTCGCATACAGTATCTGGTTCGCCTGTGCTGAGTCTTAGAAGTTTGTCAAAATTTGGATTTTTGGAGTTCGGATAAGGTCCCTATTAGCGTGACGGGTCACATTTTTTAATGACCTGTAGCAACTTTAATACCCAAATATGGATCCTGTACAGACTGCGCCTGGGCACAGTGATCTATAAGAATCCATCTCTCAAATACTATAAGGACCAATTCGCTGGTGGGGAGTCAAAAACGTAACTACAGCTTGAATAAGCTGGAGTTACGAGGTTTTGACTCCCCATCGACGAATTGTTCCAGACCATAATCATTCTATATATTTTCATGACGTCACTGAACGCGATTCTTACAATGGTGGCAGTATCATGGTATGGGCCGACTATTCACAGAACTTAATAATTGCTCATGTTGTTTTTTCTGGAACCTTAAGCGGATATCGTTTATAATGACTAGGTCACCCGCAATGTTGTACAGTTCTTTCATGGGTTTTAAGTTTGTGGATTGACAAAGCCCGCCCTTAATGTGCCAGACTCGTTCAGGGTCGTGTTCAGCATGTAGGTCTTAAATAACGTAGCAATAGCAAGGAATTTTGAGCTTAAGATATACTCGGATACCCCGTTTTGTTTTGATAAATCGTATGTGTTTTTATAAAATTTCGTAACTACGAAACGGGTTGATTTTGTAACAAAACCTACGAAAATACTATTATTTGTCCGAAATTACGCCACAGTTAAATGGATAGAATCGTTCCCTATTGTACACCAAGAAGCCTAGTAAACCCAAATGGGCATGCAAGCGATGGGCTTGTGGACAGTGCGCTCAGCAGAGTACATATATATGGAAACCTCACTTATTCAAGCCATTACTACACAGTGACGTTTTTGATGCCCACCATTGAAAGAAACATGCTTGGGAGAACAAAGTGGAAAATAAAGAAATCGCTCATGACAAGCAATTTCTTCATTTTCCACTATAATAGATTCAGTATTGAACGAGAATTATTACAGTTGAACTGCTTTATCAAAACAACTGAAATTATTCTCGTTTAATAGTGAATCTATTACATGTATATATGTGTTCTACCTAGACAGACCAAAATATTTACTTGAAATTGTAGTCTACAACATCTTTAAAATTGGAAAACGACTTACATTTGGTCGTCTGATAATGGGTTAACCCTTTCCCAAACGACAAAATCTTAGGGTTGTCCAATTCAAAAGCTACTAAAGACGACAAATTGATCTTGATAAAGATTGGAAATTTGTGTAATATAACCAAGAATATATTGAGGCAAAAGGAGAAACTGCTGGTTATCAGCAGTTTCTTCTTTTGTCTCGATGTTTTCACAAGCCTATTCTATTAGGGACGTCAAAACCAGGTCTTGTTTGGGAAAAGGTTAAAGGTGAAATAGGGTTCCACATTATGTGCTTAGACGACTTGTGTTCAGTGCCGGAAACTACCTTGGTCCACGTGTGCGTGTCAGGGGAGTTCAAACCATAGGCACTTGAATTCAGGAATTCTAACAACTTACAAGAATATAGTCCTATATCCTAATATAAATAATGACAAGGTCAGACAGTGGCCATGTTGTTTGAGAACGGAAATGAACTTTGTACCTCTGGTTTCCTTCGCAGGATATGTTTCACTCATAAGAAAGTGGAACAAGGGGTGCAAAGCACATCATTTCCGTTCCCAAACAAAATGGCCGCTGTCCATCCTTTTCAAATATTATATAGGACTATATTTTTTTAAGTTATTAAAATTCCTGAATCCAAGTGCCTATGGCTCAAACACGATTGACACCATTATGCCAATCTTTTGGACATACTGTTCTGGTACATAGGCATACAACAGTGTATTGAATTGTGACCACAAAACGTTTAATTTTCTTGTTCTTTAATATGCAAATTAACAAAGAAATCTTAAACAAATTGAATGAATTTATAACACCGGTATAGTGTGATCAATTGTAAAACCAATTCTCTGATATGCCTATATTGTTGCCCTTAGTATTTGAGTCTCTCCTTCCTTTCCAAAACAAACAATCCTTAAAGTGACATTGCACATTTATTTCATTTTTTTTAAAGTATGTCTTGATGCAAAGATTGTTTATTCTAATGCGCAGAAACGCTATCCGTTTTTTGTAGTTGTTATCTATAAGCGAAAAATAAACCTTCAAAAGTGAGACAGAAATGACAAATTCTATATAAATCTGAACTGTTGTCCACAACAATTTGTTTAATTTTAGCACATAAATATACATTTCTCGTAAACGGTTCAATATTTTGGCTTGAAATTTTCAGAATTTTCATAAGAAAACATGCTCTTTCAGATAGAATAAAAGTAGAATTTATGTAAAAATAATCGTGAAATGTCACTTTAAAGTGGACAAATTATTATATATATAGCCCGTCGGTGAAATCATATTGTTTTGCGTCTTCCGTCCGTCCGAGTTTTGTTTCCGCGCTATTACTTGGGAACCATTGACTCGATTTCAATGAAATTTTGTGACAAGCTACAGTTGCGCATATCGTCGGGGTTACCCGGTTTGACTACCAAATTCAGAGTTACTGACCCGGATTAGGGAAGCTATTTACATACAGAATAATATTCGTTCCCGCGCGTTTTCTTTTAAACTATTGACTTGATTCCAACGAAATTTTGTGAAAGGCTTCACTATAAAGAGGAGATGCGCATACCGTCGGGTTTACCCGGTTCGACAATTGAATTTAGAGTTACTTCCCCTGATTGATGAAGTCATATACATGCAGAGTAAACAAAATGTTTTCGGCGGGTGATATCAATTCAACGAATATGCTTGTTTGAAAGCTGACGCAGACGACAAAATGGACGTTAAAGTAGAAAGGATTTGAGCCGGGATCTGGAAAAACGTCCCTTATAGCATTTGGGACAGCCAGATTTCAAGGTCAGGCTGTGCCTAGATGCAGCTTAGCCCGCATCCATGTTATTCTCAAATGGTTGCTACAAGCCATGCGGAAGCTATTGGAGGACAACATGGTTCCTGGTCAGACTGCGTGTATACGCAGGCTGATCTGGAACCATGTTGTTCTCAAATGCTATAAGGGACGTTTTTCCAGATCCCGGCTCATTTGTTTTTTTATTCAAATAGAAAATATTGAGGGGGCATTAGGAGATAATCAGCATTTTCTTCTTTTGACTCAATGTTTATTATCGAAAGTCTTTTATATACTTTTAAATCAGGTAATCTTTGTGAAAAGATTTGAGAAAAACTACAGAAACCCTTAAATGCCCATAGCGCTTACATAAAAAACCCCCAATTATCAGAAAGATTCACAGATTGCTTGACAAAAGTGAAAATTAAGAATTTTAATGCGTTCAGATTAATCCTTGTGCATTACGACATGCACCGCTTATTTTCGAGCCTAGAATGAAATACTATTAACACTGTGTTGTAAGCTGTCCGTTAGGTTTGTGCAGTCATTCAATGATGGCGACGACGATACAACATGAGAGGTAGGTGTCATAATTTTTCATCGATAAATTTCTTAAACGGTCGTATCTTGCCTTGATACTGATATCATTATACAGGGGAAATGTATACCTATCAACGGCTCTATATATCAAAGTACCAGTGTTGTCCTATCGTACTCAGTCGTTGTGCAAAGACAGCCCAACACGGAAAACTTTTTTGAAGCGAGAAAGTTGCCCTTTTAAGGATGACTAAATAGTAATCAGCGAACTAAAATACAAACTAATGCTCTAACTTTGATGTTTTTAACATGCTCTTTTCTATGGTTACCGTTATTTTACACAATAATGTCCAGAATGACCACAAACACCGTGTTTACTAAATGACCAAACTACGGTGTAGTCACAGTGAAAATATGCAGACACAACGGTGCAGTTTCTGTGTTTTATGTACGGTGTGGTTATATTTTCATAACAAATTGTAAACGGTGTAGACATAATGTAATTGTGAACGGTGTAGACTTGAAGCAATACAGAACTTATTATTTCTGAAATGATAATATTGTAATTTTTAATGATAACGTTTTCATGCCTGGGAATCACGTTTTACAATTACTACCGAAATTCTTCAACAATGTTAATATGTGATTGACTTGTAAATGCTTTGCAGCAAAGAAGGTGACAAAATGTCTACAAAATATACTTTAATCGGAATAGAGAAAGAATCTAGTTTCTTCGCTATTTGTCAAAGCAATTCCGTAAGGGTCAAAAAGTAAAAAATACCAAGAATCTGCCGGCGTCTGTTTTATGTTGTCTTTTATTTTCAGTTCCATGCTGTTCACTTGTTACTACTGTCATTTCGAATGAAGTTTCGAAAAGGTTGTGAAGCATTCGGAAGAGGACCATTCCAGCCAGATATTAAAAGTGCGCAGGAGGGAGATCAATGATCAGACAGGCCAAAAAGGTTTGAAAAGTCTGAACTTTAGTATAATTCCGGATATTATCAAGAAGTCAGACTAGGACATCATCCCCATTTCCGAGCATAGAATACACAAGATAGACATCATCAACGTAGAAAATCAGGATTTTGGAATTAACATTTCTTCTATCGATGATATCCCCGACTTTGTATGCATGAGTCATGTACATAAATAGAAGTTCAACACCACATAAAGTCGTTCAAAAAGCTCCGACCTTAATTCCTGATATTTCCATTGGACGTACTGAAACAGATGATACGGATAGGGACTCGCGAGACATGAAAATAATGGTTGGAATTAATAGTTTGTTCCTAGATGTGATTAAGTCATTGAGAAGCATTAATCAACTTGGTAATTGGTTATCTTTTCATAAGATGGTCAAGGAAGGTCGGTTCCCGATGGAAAACATTGCATTTCATTTATTTATGGATGTGTGTAAGTTCTGCTCTCTTGGTACTAAGTTGGAAGTACTTCAACAGTAGTCAAAGGGTTTTGTCGAATAGGATATTGTCTTTTTCATTGCAAATGATTACATTTTATGAGTGGGCCTAAAAAAATCTTGGTCAGAAAATTTTCAGTCCTGAAGAGGAGGTTAATTACGTCTGAAAATGCCAATATAAATTTGCAGTTCTGTAATTCTATTTTCAAGACTTGATTACTTTAAGTCGAACAAAACGAAAAAAAGGCCCAAATGTTTATGAAACAAATTTATAAATAATATATGTTTTGTTATTTATAATTTATGTTTTGTTGATGGAATCCTTTATTTTGGGTAAAATCGGACTTTTCAATGAGGGTTCAAGTTGAAAACAAGATACATGTCGATCAATAATCATCATACTCCATGTGTTGAAATCATTTCATTAATTACAAGAATTGATTGTAATAATCAATTAAAACAGTTAAAAAGAAAAAATCAAAGCCAGAGCCGAAATTTTGAATCTACAAATCAAATGAACGGATGAACAAGAAACTGGCCATTGCACCCACATCTTAGGATAAATGACGTTTACGTTTACTATCTTGTTTAATATCTTGTGAGAGTATTTTGTGATTATCATGTCCGTCAGAATTCAAATTCAATAACAAAAAATGTCTTCCGAAAATTAAACATACATTGAACTGTTTTAGGCTTAGGTGAATGACGAAAAGAGAATATGGCATATTTCCTTAACTTGTTTTCGTCTACTTTGAGGATGGCAGCGTTTTCATCAAGGGAAAGAACTAGGTTTTTTAAGACCAAAGTATTTGAGGGAGATGAATCAGAGCTGCATCTGATCTGCTAGCTGTTAGAGCTGATTCGCCCTATACAACATGCCAAGTCTACACCGTTCACAATTTGTTATGAAAATAATAACTACACCGTACAGATAACACAGAAACTGCACCGTTGTGTCTGCATATTTTCACTGTGACTACACCGCTGTTTGGCCGTTTAGTAAACACAGCGTTTGTGGTCATTCTGGACATTTTTGTGTACAATAACGGTTACCATAGAAACGAGCATGTTAAAAACATCCAAGTTAGAGCAATAGTTTGTTCCCTAGTTCGCTGTTTACTATGTAGTCATCCTTTAAAGGCCAACTTTCTCGCTTCGAAAAAAGTTTTCCGTGTTTGGCTGCCTTTGCACTACGACCAAAGGCGATAAGACAACACTGGTTCTTGGCTATATAGTACCGTGAATAGGTACACATTTCTCCTGTACGATGATATCAGTATCAAGACAAGATACGGACATTTAAGGAAATTATCGACGAAAAACTAAGACACCCACCTCTCACGATTTTCCACGGACGCCATCTTTGATTGACCACTCAAAACTTCCGTACAAACTACACAAATCTAACGGACAACTTACAACACAGTGTTAATGTCGAAAAAATATTTAAATGACGCGCTATTAAAAGAAGGAACAGTCAGCAACTTACGAAAAGTAACAAAACTGTCTTGACACACATGGGCAAGTTTAAAAGAATGTGAACAAAGTGAGACATTATAAATGTTAAAAAATAACTGCTTTTTTACAGAATGTCATCTAGATTTCTTAGCAGGAAGGCTAAAACTTTTTCTAAATGGTAAAGTAGTACCCAAATTATATTTTAAATTTATGTTCACTAATTTTTAATAAGATTGTGTGCACAATCTTGTAAAATGACAACAAAAAAGGGTTTCACTCCTGACAGGATAGATATAGTACTATATGAGAAATTGTATTCCACAAATCATTAAATAGTAGAGTACAGAATGCCTACAAGGTAGATGCCTTGATAAAAATGTGAGTGGTAGATTTCTAGATGAATAGACAAAATGAGAACACATTTCAAACAAGAATTGTCCGCGGACAATAAAGCTCGCCCAAACAAGAGCTTGTCACAAAGAAAAGTCATTTCCTAGGTCAAGGTAAAAAGGTCATGACCCAAAATGAAATTTTGTAAAAGTAGGTCAAGCTCCATGGTCAAGGTCACAAGGTCACAGGTCATGGTCAAATGTGAACTGTTTTGGAATGAGGTGTCCGTGTGTGAAATATCAAGGCTGTAGGTGTAAAAGGACATGAGATAAAGGCCAGGTTAAAGTTTTTTAAAAGTAGGTCAAACTTCAAGGTCAAGGTACAAGGTCACCGTCAAATGTGAACCGTGTTGGTAGGTGTCTATGTGTGAAATATCAAGGCTGTAGGTGCAAAAGGACATGAGATATAGGCCAGGTGAAAGTTTTTTAAAAGTAGGTCAAACTCCAAGGTCAAGGTCACCAGGTCCAAGGTCATGGTCAAATGTGAAAAGTGTTGGTAGGAGGTGTCATTGTGTGAAATATCAAGGCTGTAGGTGTAAAAGGACATGAGATAAAGGCCAGGTTAAAGTTTTTTAAAAGTAGGTCAAACTTCAAGGTCAAGGTCACCAGGTCCAAGGTCATGGTCAAATATGAAAGGTCTTGGTGGGAGGTGTCCATATGTGAAATATCAAGGCTGTAGGTGTAAAAGGACATGAGCTATAGGCAAGGTTAAAGTCTTTTAAAAGTAGGTCAAACTCCAAGGTCAAGGTCACAAGGTCCATGGTCATGGTCAAATGTGAAAAGTGTTGGTAGGAGGTGTCATTGTGTGAAATATCAAGGCTGTAGGTGTAAAAGGACATGAGATAAAGGCCAGGTTAAAGTTTTTTAAAAGTAGGTCAAACTCCAAGGTCAAGGTCACAAGGTCCATGGTCATGGTCAAATGTGAAAAGTGTTGGTAGGAGGTGTCATTGTGTGAAATATCAAGGCTGTAGGTGTAAAAGGACATGAGATAAAGGCCAGGTTAAAGTTTTTTAAAAGTAGGTCAAACTCCAAGGTCAAGGTCACAAGGTCCAAGGTCATGGTCAAATGTGAATGGTGTTGGTAGGAGGTGTCCATATGTGAAATATCAAGGCTGTAGGTGTAAAAAGACATGAGATATAGGCCAGGTTAAAGTTTTTTTAAAGTAGGTCAAACTCCAAGGTCAAGGTCATGAGGTCCAAGGTCATGGTCAAATGTGAATGGTGTTGGTAGGAGGTGTCCATATGTGAAATATCAAGGCTGTATGTGCAATAGGGCATAAGATATAGGCCAGGTTAAAGTTTTTTTAGGCCAGGTTAAAGTTTTTAAAAGTAGGTCAAACTCCAAGGTCAAGGTCACAAGGTCAAAGGTCATGGTCTCAAATGAAAGGTCTTGGTGAGAGGTATCCACATGTGAGATATGAAGGTTGTAGGTGTAATATGCATGAGATATAGGCCAGGTTAAAGTTTTTTAAAACGGTCAAAAAGTGGGTCAAACTCCAAGGTCAAGGTCACAAGGTCAAAGGTCATGGTCTCAAATTAAACGTCTTGGTTAGAGGTACCCACAGGTGAAATATGAAGGCTGTATCTCTAACAGGGCATGAGATATGGGCCAGGTTAAAGTTTTTGCAGACGCTGACGCCGACGCCGACGCTGACGCCTACGCCGACGCCGACATCCGGGAGTATGACAATAGCTCTTCCGAGACTATCTCCCGGGCGAGCTAAAAAGAAAAGTGTTTCACTCCTGACATTAGAGGGTTATTGTATACAACAACCTCCACATCCTAAACCAGTGAAGATAAGACGAAAAAGAAATTGTTGTTTTATGTATTACAAGTGCTTATTGTAGTATCCTATCATTTTCTTCTATTTACCGTAGCTTAGAAACCTGGTATAAGTGAAAAATGTCAAAAAAATGAAAAAGCGTTTCACTCCTGACATTTTGACATGTCTTAATATTGTATATAGTATATAGACGCTATAACACATCTTTTAAGCATTAATTGGATTGAATATGTTCCTCTGTAACAGAAGAGGCATGTAAAAAGTGAAAGGTCTCATTTTTTAAACTTACCCTAATATAACTACTTTAATCTTTATTTTTTAATCTATATTTTTCACTGATTTACAATTTGCTATTCATTATCAATATAATTTATGATATATGAAAACAACCTTTTAAAGAATATATTTCAAACAACAATAAAATCTATAGTGAATTTCGCCGTAGCAGATAACCTCGCCTACAACATAGGGATGTGTATTTGCTATGTCGAAATATCAGCATACAAAATCAAGTAAAGCTTGTCCTCCAAATTTTTAAACAGGGCAATCAGATTTATAACACGTGATCAATAGTTTACTTATATGTTTTTAATTGGACGTCCGAAAGGACGTACAATTCTTATAACCACTTTTGGACAGGCGAAATGGGTTTTCATTACCAAAAAACCCTTTCTCAGACTCAATTGCCAGTTGACCAAAATTCAAAATAGATTTTGCGACCATACAGGAAAACTGTCGTATCTTTTCCTACTTTCTATGTGTTCTCTAACAAATACTATAAGATTCATTGGCCGATTCAATTCATGCCACGTCTTAACCAACTTTACGATCTTTTTTCGATTTAATCATTTTCTTGTAGTTTTTTGACTTTCGTAATATTTATTGTGTAAAGGGTAAGATCTTTAGAAAGCGATACATGCATACACTATGGTTATAATGTAAACAGACACTCTAAATCATCAGCAGCAGCGATAGCTCAAACGGGAAAGGATTAACCTCGCCACCTTTTTTCAGTTTGAAATTTGGAACGCCGTTGGTTCAAAACCAGTTCGGATTATTTCTTCTGTAAAACGTTTGTTTTTCTTGATGTGTTTACTGAAAACACACATTTTAGAATGATTACCCAATTTAATGTACGTATTGTGTATGATAGGTTCCGTTTCTTTGATCATTGTTGTTTAAGTCTTTGACATATTTAAAGGAACGGGGTTTCCACGAGACGTACTTTGGAACCAGGGTTTTGAAATTGATTATCGGGGAGTGAGTTCATTTCGCAACTCGGGTTCGACTCGATGACAAATCGGGGTTCCATCTGAACAGCCTCAGATGAGACACTAGTGAAATCCACCTATTCAGAAAAATAGTTGCTCTTACGAGTTTTTTTTTTTCTCCAGCATCTGTATCACTGATATTCGACAGTATCATGACCTATTTACATACTGATCGATGATCATGACAACAATGATTATTACTAGTATAAGACTAAGTGACAGCGATCTGTATTTATTTCGTTTAAGAGACCCGTTTACGTGTATTGAGCTAAGAAGATGAAGCAATGGGTCTGCAACAGATGGTACCTGGATGATCGTATGAATATGTTTACAGATAGGGACATTGCTATTCTCAAATTTTCGTTGATAATGATATGAAGATTTAAATTGCTTATTGTACTCCACTGCCATTTTCCCGACGGCACGTTCCCAATTTCTTCTTTTTATGCACATCTGTAGATGTAAGGATGCTGCGGTAGTACTTGTATGAGGAATCCATGGTTAGGTGCTCCAATTCATCTGGTATTTTGTTTCAGGAAAAGTATGTATTGAATTTGTTTTGTAACCACAACCAGGGAAAACTGCTACCGTGTTTTTTTTCTTTTTTTACTCTAAACAGGAATAAAAATCAAAGTGCTTGGAGCACTATATTTAGACGCCTCTCATTGATTGAGCGGAATTGTATGTAAATGATCGGCGTTTCATTACTTTATTTCGTTGAATTTGTGTTAAGATCGATTCTAAATCACTGCGGTCGTTTTTTCGCCAACGATGGTGGAGATAAAAGTCGAACAAGAGTGCCATGGTCACAATATACGCCGCCACTTATAAAACTTGAGACAAAAAAAATGACATTGACAAGGATTTATAAATATTCACACAAAAACCTGTAAAAAGTTGTGTTCACAAAAAGGTTTTTATAAATATCCAGTCAAAAACCTGGAAGGAATAGCGTTCAAGAGACTGAAATATCATTAAGCCCTAGATACTAAGATTGAAGGGGGCATAACTCAGGCAAAAATCAATGAACCATAAAATCCTTACTTCATGCACATCTACCAATTAAGGTAATACGAGGGCTGATCAAAAAGTTTGTATAATTTGTTCATTTAATTTTAATTAATACAGCGAATCTTTTCATTTTTTGATATGTTTCAGATTTATTTATTTCAAATATATGTTGAAAGTTTCAATGAGATTGATTGAAAAATGATGTTGCTATGACTCTTTCAAAATAGGAGGAATCGGATACCCGGATCACCCCGTGAAGTTAACGTCATTTCAACAACGTCGTTTGAGGCTACATGATAGAACTCTTTATAGCACATCGTTACTGTTCATTTGGTTTGTGCAATTGTTTTGTTTATTTTTCGAAAACATTTGGACTCTAACAAAAATTCGCTTTTTAATCAATCTGACCAATCTGTAGATATTATATTGTCCTTGTACCAGATCTATTCAGTGAAAAAGAGACGTTTAGATGCCTTTCTCTCTAAGTCGCAAATTTATCCGAAAGACACACTATTGTGTAAAAACTTGATTAAGCCATACCATTTTCCATTCGTAACATTATTATACTAACAGCAGAATTAATATGTACTTAATGAAATCTATATGATTATGATATGAATTATTAAAAATATGAATGCATAACGAAGAATAATTAATGAATGCGAGAATCCGAATTAAAGATCAGTTTCTAATATTTGACCACTGGTGTTCCTCACCCGCCCTAACTTAGGTAAAGATCAAATACATTAAAACCACCTATGAAGCTCCTCATATTAACATAGAACTAGATTTTTCATATAAAAGGCCGAATTAATTTATTATGCATTTTCTCATATACATGTAGCGACGGGATTTCTATACGACGTCGTTGACGGACGTCAACATTTATTTTTACATAATTCGTGTGCGCCCACTCATTGGGTTGTCTTTTCGATTCTCTATCTCATTTGTATAAACAAAAGATTTTATTTTTACAGACTATGACTTGTTTATGAATTTAGCCTTGCAAAATTTCTTAAATTAACTGCATTTGGGTTTGTGTATGAGCCGAATATAACAAAACTGAGTTGAACAACCAATTTTCTGTACTTCGCGGACTGCCGTTTTTACTCTTTTTTCACGACGGCGCGTCACACCATATCCCTCGTTACTTCATTGTTTTACAACATTGGGTCTTGAAATTTTATTTAGTATCTAATATGATGTCTTTCTTCTAGTATAAAAAATATCAGAAGTTTTGCTCGTGCATGTTTTGAAAAATAATCGTTTTGCGAAGCTTTACAATTATGCTTTTACAGAGTGCTCCGGGGTAGCGTTCCTCGACCCTTTTAAAAGGCGAACAAATAAAGTGATAATAAATTGACACTTATAATATTTCGTCAGAAAGTCATTGATATAATAAAATTACATATGTGAAAAAATAAATGCAATCAGATGAAAGGTAAAAAAGTTATGATGAAATTATACGAACTTTTTGATCAGCCCTCGTAACATCCACCAAGTTTCATAAGGATCCAGTCAGAATCTTAGAAGAAGTTGTGTTGACAAGGCTGCAATTTCAATCAGCCCCAGAGACTAAGTTTTAAGGGGGCATAACTCTAGAAAAAATCAATGAACCATAAAATCCTTCCTTCATGCAAAATCTACCAATTGAGGTGATTGACCAAGTGTCATTAATATCCAGCCATAAACGTAGGAGGACTTGCGTTGACAAGGCTGCAATTTCAATAAGCCCCACAGACTAAGTTTTAAGGGGGCATAACTCTGGCAAAAATCAATGAACCATAAAATTCTTCCTTCATGCACATCTACCAATTGAGGTGATAACATTGACCAAGTTTCATTAAGATCTAGCCAGAAACTTAGGAGGAGTTGTGTTGACAAGGTTGCAATTTCAATAAGCCCCAGAGACTAAGTTTTTAAGGGGCATAACTCAGGCAAAAATCAACTAACAATAAAATCCTTCCTTCATGCACATCTACCAATTGAGGTGATAACATTGATCAAGTTTCATTAAGATCCAGCTAGAAACTTAGGAGGAGTTGCGTTGACAAGGCTGCAATTTCAATAAGATCCAGCCAGAAACTAAGGAGGAGTTGCGTTGACAAGAAAAGTGGACGGACGTACGGACGGACGGATGGACGGACGGATGGACGGACGGACAGACGGAGAAGATGACGCCAATATTCGTCCGCCTCCGGCGGCGTATAAAAAAAGATGATTAAAAAGAACAATGTCTGAGTAGAATTCGAACCCAGGGCCTTCCGGATATAACCTGTGTAAAGAGTACAAGGTGAGTGCTCTGCTAAGTGAGCTATCGCGGCTTTCATTTATGTAGCGCGTTGGCTTACATTTTGAATAAATTGCTTTGTAGCGTACTTTATAAAATCAATGAAAAGTATAACTGACGACAATACTCATAGTAAACCGAAACAAGAAGACAAAAGTGCTAATCGCATGGCCTTAATTGAATTTGGTAATCAAATTAATAGTGATTATTCATAGCGACAAATCAGTTGTCTTGAAACGGCAATCAAATCAATTTGAAGCCTGAGAAGGGTTTTCTGGTATTAAAGCCGATTTCGTATGTCCGAAACCGATCTTATAGAATTAAACACAGAAGAATGAATAAAATGTATTTCGTTCATGTACAATCCCGCTCAATCAATCAGAGACGTCCAATTACAGTGCTCTCAGCACTTTGATTGTAATTTGTGACCCGTCCCGCTAAAAGGGACCTTATCCGAATACCCAAATTCCAAATTATGACAAACTTGTCAGACTCAGTACAGGTCAACCAGATCCCGCATGCGAAAAATGAACATATAGTAAGATAGGGAAAACATTTTGGGTTAGAAAATTATATAAATGTGAAAAGTGTCGGCCCTAGTCTGGCTGCGCGGACTGCGCAGACTGACTAAGGTCGATATTTTTCACACACCCGAGAAGGTCCTTTTTAGCGCGACGGGTCACATTTATATTTATGATTATAAACTATGTACAGTTTTTGTCAATTAACGTTTGTTCAGTTCAGTTCGGTGAAGTATAAGAAGAATAAAATGCTCGCGTTGAGTCGACGTTTTACCAACACAATATTGGTCCAATCGTGTGATAGCCAACCTCGCCTGTGCCACCTGAAAATGAATATTTATATATTTAATTCTTTTCGCAAAAAGCCACAGTTTTGACGTTTGTCATCACGAAATCTTTGAAAAGAATTGGCAGAAAAGAAAAAAATGGTGCTAAACGAAATTTTCATTTTCTCTCCATGCTTTCATTGCTCATATACATTGCCTACACTTTTAAATTACTTCAGAATTGTAAATAAATCTTTCAATTTATTCCATCCATTGTTAGATACTGACATAAGGACGGAAATTGACGAGGATATTCGGATTTATAAAAATCAGGACAATTTCGTTATTCTCCGATCAATGTAATGGACAACGTTGAACTGTTGGCATCTAATGATAGATGGAATATCTTAACCCTTTCCCAAACAACAAAATTTGAGGGTGGTCCGCTTCAAAAACTGCCACAAATGACAAAATGGATGTTATTAATGATAGGATTTGTGTAAAATCAGGCACAGAAAATATTGAGACAAAAGGAGAAACTGCTGATTATCAGCAGTTTCTTCTTTTGTTTCAATGTTTCCCAAGCCTTATCTATTAGGGACGTCAAAACCAGTTCTTGTTTGGGAAAGGGTTAAAAGAAATTATTACCAGTGTCACCGGCGACGAACGAATATATAGGAAGGGCATCTTTGTCGTATATGTAGCCCTCATCGTGTGTCACATAATTTACTTGAGTATCACAGTTACACTGCCAGCCCGCATATATACACGTTCCTTGGTCACCACACTCACAATGCTGCGCAGAATCGTACGGCCCCGTAAAGTAATTGGACGTTATTCCTGAACGATTCGTCCATCCTGTGCATACATTGCCTGTGGTTTGCGTATGGATGAAGGCCTTGTAGCATTCCCATTTGATGTACTGTTTACACCCGGCTGATATGTCCACGACTTTCTCGGTGGCGTCAAACCCGATCATGTAACCTAAGACACGTTCGTATGATCGACAACTTTCGTATCCTAGAACTTCAGTTCTCAATTCCTGGTTGTGATCTAAATGAAAAATAATAAAATAAGTGAATGATCAAATGAATAAGATGCTTTGACAAAGTCGTCTTGCAATTCAAGAGAAACACCTACACTTTGTTCCTTCCGTGGAATATTATAGCGTGTGTAAGTACGCTTTTCTTTAGTTGCAATAATGTTTTCTGGAACCTCTTTTATCTTTTGAATCTTGAACTGGGTTTCAAACGAAAATAAAACGACACAGGCCAATACCAATGGTCGTGTTTGTTGCTACGATGTCACAGCTTACATTTCTAACTGCACAATTACGTTAACAACAGGCTTGTGACTTATTCTATTCCAATATCGCTTGAAAGTAATTATTGTCTGGACAACTTCAAGTTGATTGAAACTTATATAAGGCTCAGCAGTAGAACAAAAAATCAGGACGTTCCTGAATGCAGTAAAATGGTCTAAATTTAAAACAAAAGAAGAACATATAAATATTATACTTTAAAAGCTAAAATTCATTTTGAAATAAAGAATTAAAACAATAAAACGGTTAAAGTGTCCATTGATTAGCAAAATCAAACTCTCGTGTCGAAAAAACACCCTTCTAAGAACCAAATTTCAAAGTTTCTACAACTTTTAAACATTAGAAGTGTATTTATTTCGTCTTTTAAATTGGATATTTTGGTCTCTTTTCCGATCTTTACCGAACAAAAAACGCTAAACTTCCGATTTGAAGTTATGACGTCATACCGGCCACTTAATGACGTCATGGCGGGAAAAAACGGGAAGTCATGGGTCATTTCCCGATAAGCCTGAGATTTCTGACGAAGTAAAGTGTCCGACTTTTCTGTCATAAAGCGACTTCCCCAATCAATACTCAAAACACGGAATTTATCCTTGGTAAATGTTAGAGAAAATGTTAAAACAGTCAAAAAATATTTCGTTAGTGAGTGAAGGAATGTGCCAAAGAACGGTTTAAGTTTGTCTGTATTACTCTGGCGATCGAGAAATGCATAATAACAGAAAATTCGCTTTTTGACAGAAAAGTCGAACACATAACCTGTGTCAGAAACCTCATGCTCTAAATTGGGGGCGGAGACAAGCCACGGTATGACGTCATTCAGTGGAGATTCATGGAAATTGCCGATCTTTATTTCCTTCCAAGTATCGACGTAAAGAAAAGCATATAAAACTTTCAAAACAATCGAGTTTGACGGAACTTTTAAAAAACACGTTGATTTAATGATTTTCTTCTTATAAACGGCGAAATCAACTGTCGAGCTTGGTAGCCTTTAAATACTGGTCATCACCATTTTTTATCTCAAAGTTCTCCAAAACTTTCTCTTCTAAGTACATTTAAATCAGTGATTGTTTGATAAGGGGTACCTAGTACCTGACTAGGTACGTTTAAATCAGTGAATGTTTGGTAATGCGTTGTATGTCTTACGTAAGACGGTTATGGCCTTCCCGGGTTCTGAATGTAGATCACACTCGACAGCAACTGAATGAAACACCGAGCCATTTCCATCTGGATCGATCCTCATTGTACGACTCTCATCTAGACCTAGGCTGGCCCATTCTGCACATGTGCTGGCTATTTGAGTAAAAGACACATGAATGAGTTTGGATCTAGAAAAAGTCCTTGGTGACATTTTAAACAACAGTTCTGTGGATCTAGAATAGTCTGTATTTAATTATACTTCAAGTGTCCGCTGATTGGTAAAATTAGACTCTTGTGTCGAAAAACACCTTTCTACTAACCAATTATCAAAGTTTCTACAATTTTCAAACATAAGAAGTGTTTTTATTTCGTCTTTTCAATTGGATATTTAGGTCTTTTCCGATCTTTACCGAAGAAAAAACTCTAAACTTCCGATTTGAAGTTATGACGTCATACCGGCCAAATAATAACGTCATGGCGGGAAAAACGGGAAGTCATGGGTCAATTCCCGGAAAGCCTGAGATTTCTGACAAAGATAAATGTCCGACTTTTCTGTCATTAAGCGACTTCCCTAATCGATACTCAAAACATGGAATTCATCCTTAGTAAATGTTAGAGAAAATGGTAAAACAGTAAAAGAATATGTCGTTAGTGAGTGAAGGAATGTGCCAAAGAACGGTTTAAGTTTGTTTGTATTACTCTTACGTTCGAGAAATGGATAAGAACTGAGACTTCGCTTTATGACAGAAAAGTCGCACACCATTTCTTTGTCAGAAACCTTATGCTCTAGATTGGGACGGAGTCAAGCCATTGTATGACGTCAGTCCGTGGCAATTTTACGGAAATTGTCGATCTTTATTTTCTCGAAAATCAGTTTTAACGAAGTAAAGAAAAGCAAACAAAACTTTCAAATCAACCAAGTTTGGCAGATCCCTTTTTCATAAAACACGTTAATTTAATGATTTTCTTCCAATATACGGTAAAATCAACTGCCTAGCTTGGGTAGCCTTTAAGAGAGCCTGACACGAACCATCAAGCTATTTTGGAAACTCACAAATTTTCGATTTTTATTATTTTTTTTTTTTTTTTACTTTAAACTGATCACAGCAATGAAAATAGACATATGATGTCATTCGTTTTCATATTTCTCATTTTTTCTAATTTTTTTTTTTGATTGTTTTTGTTGTTGCCATGGATACTGAGGAAATGAAACGATTTTTCACGATTTTGAAGTAGATTTTATTTACATTTTCAAATATACCACATACTTAAATACCTTATACCATAATTCAATATCATATCAAATTTCACAAAAGAGTGTTTTTAAAACTTTAAACCTTTTATTCTATGGTTACCAAAAGTTGACCTACTTTTCAATAATTCCCAATTTTGAAAAAATGCCCTCATATAAAATCATTTTATTAAAATCTGCAACCAGATTCGACATAAACCACACAATGTCTATAATTGAGAAAGAGTTCTTTTACAAGAGCCATTAACAAAATTCTGAGGCACTATGAACGGATATGTGTAAAAAATACCTAAAAATCACATTTTTTTTAAAAAATGCTAAATACCATTAATAGATTTAACCTTAAAAATATGCACAGTTTTGATAATTTTACCTCAAAAACAACAAATAAACAAATAATTAGGTGGAGAAACAGGTCATAAGTACTTGGACATTTCCATAGCAATCGTTTTTATTCCCTAGCAACCGTTTCTTTTCCTTAGCAACAGCATGAAAAATCGAATTTTTAGTAACAAAATCTTTCATTCTGACACATGAAATAGGTAATCTTGAGAATAAAATGGCAAGATTAGTTATCTATAATGTATGAAATTACACCACTGAAACATTTCAAAGGTTTACATCATGAAGGTATGTTGCTATGGTTACCACAAACAACACATATTCAGACTTTCTCGAATTTGAGAAAAAAACACTTGTATTATGACGATTAATTTTCAAAACTGCAACTAGATGAGCATGAAACACTTAGTGTTTTGTATTGGGGAAAAGTATATTTACAAAAAATCATCAATAGAAATTTGAAGCATTTTTTGGGAAAAATGTGGAAAAAAATGCATGAAATACCTCAAATTTTGGGAAAATCATAAATATCAATACTGGAGTTAAACTCAATCATATGCTCAACTTTGAACTTATGTACTTCAAAAACAACAATTAAACAAATAATTATGTTGAGAAACAAGTTTCATCTACTTTTACATTACCATATCAACCATTTTTATTCCTTGGCAACCGTTTCTTTACCTTAGCACAGCATAAAATTGAAAAAATAAATGTGTATATTATTACAATTATTTTTCAATACTGCACCAAGATAGAAATGAGACACTTAGTATTTTTAATTGAGGAAAAAGTATATTTACAAAAATGATCAATATAAATTTGAAGCATTTTTGGCAAAAAACTGTAGAAAAATGCACAAAGTATCGCTGATTTTGGGAAAAAATATAATTATCAACTCTGGAGTTTAAATCAATGATATGCACAACTTTGAACTACTAATGTATTTCAAAAACAAGAATTAAACAATTTTATACGTTGAGAAACAATTTATAAATACTTTAGCATTACTATAGCAACTGATTTTTTATTTCTTAGCAGCTGTTTTCTGCTTAGCAACAGCATTGAATTGAGAATCGAAAATTTTTGAGTCTCCAAAAAAGCTTGATGGTTCGTGTCAGGCTCTCTTAATAGTGACCAATTATTCATAAATGCTATTCGATATTTTATTCGAGTAATTAAGGTGCTATCAGAGACCGGCATGGATCTGGTATGCATGTGCACTATTAAGCTAGATCTATGTAGGTCTCAGATTTCATAAGAGCGCTTAGATAACACAAGGGTCAACCGTATCGGTACAGGTTCGAGTCCAGGTTTGGCAACTGCCTAATAAATGTCTCATACCGAGTACCTACCATCTGGCGAGCATCTATTCATATTGCATGTGTCTATATTTAGTGAGTCTCCAACACAGGGGTCGACTATATCGTTACATGTTCTAGTCCGTGTTCGAGTACCACCAGCACACGATACGCTACACGCAGTCCAGGCCGTCCAGCCGTTCCATCGTCCAACCGGAACAAAGTCTGAAACCAAGATAATTAGTTAAACACCAAATCCCCTTAACCTTTTCCCAAACAAGACCTGATCCGAAAAGGCTAGGGAAAACATTGAAACAAAAGAAGAAACTGCTGATAACCAGCAGTTTCTCCTTTTGTCTCAATATTTTCTATGCCATATTTTACGCAATTTCTTTTTGTAGTAACTTCCATTTTATCATTTGTGACATTGTTTGAAGCGGATCACCGTAAAAGTTTGCCGTTTGCGAAAGGGTTAAAGTCTTTGGTTAAAATATGACCTTGATGTTTGATGGCCTTGACCTCATTACATGTATTTCTGAATATCTATTGTCATATTATTATGTAGTACACATGTATATGAAACAGGGGACATTATGTTTCAAACGTTATGGCCATAAGTGTTCGTGGATAAACTGAGAGAAGCGAAAATTACACACACTCACTGGATGCAGGAGCATTAAAATATTCACCGAGAAGAAAATAAATCTGGTTGTACCCGTTTGAAAACAAACGCAATGACCTTGTAGTTCCTTAAAGGGACATTTCATTCCAATTTCATTTTTAAAGTATGTCTTGATGCCAAGATTGGTTATTCTAATGAGTATAAATACTATTAGTTTTTTAAGTTGTTGCCAATAAGCCAAAAACACGCATTTAAAGTTGAGACATAATCGATAAATTGCATATAAATCCGAACTGTTGTCCACAACAATTTGTTCAATTTTAACACAAAAATATAAATTTCTCGTAAACGGCTCAATATTTTGGCTTGAAATTTTCAGAATTTTCATAAGGAAATATGCTTTTTCAGATAAAAATGAAAGTAAAATTTATAACAAAAAATTCTGAAATGTCACTTTAAGCTAGTCCATTCCATTCCTGGGTTTTGACCTATAAAATCTATATCTGCTTTGGAGAACTTCAAGGGAGATGGAACTTGTGGTAATTCTAAAACATTAATTTCAAACTTTTTATAGCCTTATCCGCTGCTGTTGGGGGTGGTGTTGAAGACAATAAAGAGAAGTACAACAAATGAAAAACACAAACGAGTACATCACGGACCACGAAGTATGTAGGTTTTTTATATCTTCACAACATTTGCGCCACATCTAATTCTCCAAATATGTCGAGAAAATCGTATTTCTTCAAAGTGAATTTTGATACATGCACAAATAAAGCTCCCTTTCAAATTCGCACGACTCAACATCCCTGTCAGTTCCTGAGAACGTACAGAATAGTTAACCCTTGTAGCATATTTTAAGACGTAGTGTGGACCCGGGATGGATGGTATTTAACAAGTCCTTAATGAGACTTCTAATTTTACTCTTGTAAAGAATGTTTTAGGTATTCTCGTTTTAATGCTATTATTCTTTTTTGAATGTTGGTGATTTAAATGTAAATGAAATTACACTTTATAATAGAAGATTTATGGAATGTCTCTGTAGGTATGAAAGATATATCAAAATACAGATACGAACCTGCTTCCGGTATGTAATATTCCATTCCCACAATGACGTCTAAACTTCCGGTGTCGAGATAGACGTTGGTACACGTCACACATACATTGTCGTCATGGTGATAGAAGAACGAACCACACGTGACGTCAGAGGAACATTTGTAAGAACATTGTAGGTCACTGTCCAAATAAACCTCTTCTATGATGTCTAAAAGGGGACAAATATGTCCACTGATATGTGATGTAGAACTACCATGAAAAAACGTTTGGTTGACGCAACAAGCGGTTTTCAGTACGAGAAACGAAAATCCGATTATGAAAAATACCGTTTCCAGAGACAGAACTAAACAGTTCAACATGATTTCTGTAAAGCTACTATAAATGAAGTTTATAATATTGTTAAATAATTTTTATTATAACATTTATTTCGATTCAACAATGTAACATTTCAAATGCTGTACGTAACTAATCACAGGACGGATACAAAATACTCATTTGTTTTTAAATGCCTATGTTCAACAAGTCACGAAAAAGGGGATCTTTAGTGATATTGAAATAAATAATTGACGTGGAATATGGAAATGTACCCTTTTAAGGTTGTTCAAGTATGAGACATCTACTCTCACACCCTTACCCAAACAAGACCTGTAGCTGTACGTAACAAGTTGTAACAAATTATCGTGCGGTCATACCAGACTATATTTGTACCGACTGATACAGTTTTATCTATGTCTTGGGGCTGGGTTTGGGTTGGTTTGTTGGTTGATTGATTGTTATTGTCATATCGCGGCGGCCTAACCGTGAGTCCTTGGTATTTCTCTCACTAGTACACAAACTAAAGAACAAAAGTCCGATGAACAGCATTCCGTTCCCGATGCCTTTCTGTCTTTGCCATTATTGAAAACAAATTCTGTCTTTGACATTAAAAATTGTGTCGTCTGCTACATATATTTAAATTTTGAAACAGTTCATATGCTATAAGAGTCCCATTTCTTTATACCTCAATTCAGGTCTATTCGAGCACAACGTATGATATTATTTTTTATTGAAGAGATTTCTAGCAATAATTTTCAACAACTATCAGGAGAATTATCCCAGCAGACGAAATTAATTAAATTGTAATTCATTATTCTTTTAGTTATTAATTTTTCGATTAACATAGAAGTTTCTCTCGATTTTAATAGAAAAATGGTCTGATAACCGCTTTGATCAGATCAGCCTGTCTTCAATGAATCAACTAACCGCATTGTGGATAGGTTGCTCTTGTGTAAATGTTCTCTCTAATCAATTGCGTTTCAATATATTTTACGTCCTTATCAAAGAGAAAATTAGAAAAAATATAATAGCAAAAGGAAATGACGCGAACACATGTTTTCCTTTTCCATCAATCGTTTCTAAGCTAAAACATTAATTTTTCTGCTACTGATTTGAATCATTTCGTCCCATTTCAAATTGTTATAATCTAATGTTGTATAGTTTGAGAAGGGTATAGAATGAATGCGAAATTATCAATTTAGGAGAAGGGGATTTTGCAAGCAATATTATTCAGAAGGTATCCTTTAAATCGAGTAATATGTTTATGTAGGATGAACATCTCGACTAAACTGTCAGAACCCTTGGTACCTAGCGGACAGAGAACTTTTTCATCTCAAGATTTTCCGTGAGAATGGAATGAACTCTTTCATGTGAAATACCAGTTTTATTGGCTATATATCTTTCTGTAACCCGCCTGTCAGTCATAACAATATCATTGACTTTATTGACCATTTCTGGTGTTGCAACGGTGACAGGCCTTCCAGGTCGAACGTCGTCCTGAAGACAATGCCGACCACGCTTGAACTCCCCAACCCATATCTTTACTGTAGCATACGAAGGGACATCATGATTCATCCCCTAGTGTTGAAATCATATCTGCATGGATGACCTTCGAAGTTAGACCGATATTGAATCACTGCTCTTTCAGCAACCTTGTCCATTTTGCAAAGGCCAATTGCCCGATTTACTGTAGAGTGCTACCTCTTTAACACAAACTGACCAAATGACACAAGTTTTCGGCTGCACACCTTTATATAGCCAGAGGCTGAAAATGGACATGCTTGCTTAACGCCTTCTATGAGAGACTCGCTATTTACCAATCAACCTCATATTTGTCATCTTTTTGGCATTGTCAATAATTCATTAGTCAGATTGACCATGATCGAAAGAATCTTTCAACAGATGTGAATCTTCACAACAAAATGTATCGTCGCAAAAAGTGACAGCAATGAAGGTACTTGTCTTTATCTTCCACTTGCAATGATAAAAAACTAACACTGATTTTGGTCTTCTTTGATATAGTATTTTAGTATTGCGTTGAACTATTTTCAATACGTCAGCGCCCATGAAATACGTATGTAATATTGCCTAATATGGCATAAGACAGTCAAATCTCCGTTCGATATGCCATGCAGTCAGATGAGGTTCCATAGTGCTCCCACTTTTAACGAGGTTCCTTTTCCATATCTTTGTTTTATATTCTATTAATGAACTGGGGTCTGAAAAAAGGTACTCTATGACATTGGGGTACATGCAACAAGCCGCTTGAAAGTTGACACAGAAATAAGACAGTTATCGCACAATTTCTGACCTGAAGCGGGACTAGTTTTGCCGAAGTTGTTATCCATTCCATGCTGCACAATTCTCATCGTGTTAAAGTGCCAGGCTCGTTCAGGGTCGTATTCAGCAAGTAGACCTTCAAAATCATAAGAAACTTGACACCAAGAAGCCCGGTAAACCCAATTGAACATGCAAGCAATGGGTAAGGACAGTGTGCATCAAGAACGTCGCTGCACAGTAATGGGTTAAAAAAGTGCAGTTTCCAATTATATTCTCTGGTAACTTGACATTTCACACAGGAAATATAGAAGCAACATTAGCAATCTTCTTTTGCCTCCATGTTTGCTGAAGTCTAATATGTATATTCGGGATGTCAAAACCAGGTCTTGTTTAGGAAATAGAAATGTGGGTTAAGAAGAACATATCAAACTCCCAAAGGCGCTATGATTTTCAAACCTAATTGTCAGAAAGATTTTTTATATTTACAAATATTCACAGAATGTCTGACAAATGTGAAAATTGAAATTTTTTTTTTTTTTTCCAGCCAGAAATCAAAGTTTTATAAACATCGTATTTGTATTAAATGACACGCCATAATAAGATGTCAGCAAATTTCGAAAAAAATAAAAGTCGAAGTGGAACACTTGCTACGTCCTAATCAATGGAACTGCTTAACAGAATTGTTTTGACACGAATTTTACCATTGAAATGTAGATCTAGTATGAAAAGGAAAAATGCTCGCCTTGAGCCGACGTTTTACCAACACAATAATGGACCTATCGTGTGATATCCAGCCTCGTCTGCACCATCTGAAAATCAATATTCATAACTTTAACATGTTATTAAAACAAGACGTTAATCTTCTTGAAATCTTTGAAAAGCGTCGAGGGAAAAAAGACTGATAACCGGAACTTTCTTTCTTTTTTCTCAATTATATCCACGCCGTAACTTACGAGTATCACTTACAAATTCATTCGTTATCGTTAATAATTGCAAAGAATTTTTCGTGTAAAAGTCATGTCTTTAATAGGGTTCGGTTTTCTCGTGTAAACAAATACGTCATCGTCACGCCTCACTGGTCTAAAAATAGATTAGAATTCCTTATCGTACAAATATGGCTGTAAATCTCGCGAAGTTTTTCCACGTTCAACTTGCCGAAGATGACGTTCAATGAGCTGAATTGCCCTAATCATTTGTTGAGAAACATTCTAATTCAGAGTTGAGAATATTGATGCACTGTCGTTTACTTTTTAAGATCGGTAACTATGAAATAACCAGTTGACAAGTAATATTTACACATACGGTCCTGCCTTGGCTTCGTCGTGCCGCTCGTGCGTATTCGCTTATTCTTTCCAAAACGACAAAATGTCATGTTGGGAAAAATTGAAAAATGTCTGCAGATGACAAAACGGATGTGAATACTGTTAGTGTTTTATGTCAGAGAAAATATCGAGGCAAAAGAAGAATGATCATCAATATCCACAGAAGTTATTCACACTCAGTTTGTCTGCTGTGCAGGTCTTTTCAATTTGGTCGATCATCATTTTTTTCTTTTGCCTCAATGTTTTCCCCAAGAATTTTCTGTTGTGGACGTCAAAACCGGTCTTGTTTTGGAAAGGATTAATCTAGAAAAAACAAACTAGAATTTGTCGCTGATTGTGACTTGATACCCCCACAGGTTGTCACTACAACACAGGGCAATAACTCACAAAATAAGCAAGGTAGAGTTATGCTCCTTGTACGTTGCACTTCTTCTTGGTGAGAACTATCTACCCACGAAGTTTCATGATCATAGCTACATTACTTTCAGACTGTTCGATGCTTTTTCTGGTTAAGTTGCTGAGGAATCTCAAGAAAAAGCGTTTGTCACTAGTCTGTCTCCGTATCTGGAATCATGTTGCATGTTGAATATGCGCAATTGTACGTAGTTTTAGTTCCCGCGTGCATTGTCTATGATCGACTAATATCTCGCTTGAAAATAATAATTTTTCGCTAACACTGCTACGAAAAAATTGTCCGATTCATGACCGATAAACAAAATATTAGACTGGTACCCGGCAAACGCCAAGCTGATTAATACTGTTTCCCGTAATAAAACTATGCAGTTTAACATGGTGGCTGTGTAACTACAAAAACTTTATGTGTTTAATCATTATATATTGTTTTCGATTCAACAATCTTTCAATTAACAATATGGTTTATTAATTGAAATGTGGATACAGGGAACTTATCGAATTTTAAATGCCTGTGTAGATTTATAATAACAAGTGACGAAAAAAGGATCTTTTGTGATTTGAAAGTAAATGATTGAACGGTTGTGATATGGCAAGAATGCGAGGGGTTATCAAAAGGTTTTAAACCTCGCATAGAATGTAACAGATATTTACATGTTTGGATTAAAACTGCTTTAATTACTCCACGTTGCTGATCCATTTAGTTTGCCAATTGCCGATACCTGCTCTATATAAGTAAACGTCCTGGTAACTTAACCAACATAACAAGCCGATGAACAGCATGTCTTTTCCGCTGTTTTTTTTTTTTTTTTTTTTTTTTTTTTGTTTGTTTTTTTTTTTTTTTTTTTTGGGGGGGGGGCAGTATTGAAGACAAACTCTTCCTTAAGCATTATTCATTTTTCCGTCTGCTGTACATTTCAAATTTGGAACAGTTCAAATACTATAAGCCATATCTATTCGGGCGAGAAATTTGATATCATATTTTACTGAAAGATTTCTAGAAACAATTTTCAAAAGCTGGATCTACCAGGAGAATTATAGCAACGGATGAATTAATTAAGATGTATAATTATTCTTTTTCGATTAATCTAATTTTAAAGGGACATTTCATCCCCATTTCAATTTTTTAAAGCATGTCTTGATGCCAAGATTGGTTATTCTAATGGGTAGAAATGCTTTCAGTTTGTTGAAGTTGTTGTTGATAATTGATAAACTCGCCTTCAAAGTTGAGACAGAAATGGCAAATTCTATATACATCTGAACTGTAGTGGACAATAATTTGTTTAATTTTAACACAAGAATACATATTTCTCGTAAACGGCGCAATATTTTGGCTTGACATTTTCAGAATTTTCATAAGAAAATATGCCCTTTTAGATAAAAAATAAAAGAGAAATTTATGAGAAAAAAATCTGAAATGTCAGTTTAAAGTGACATTTCAGAATTTTTTGTAATAAATTTTACTTTTATTTTCATGTGAAAGAGCATATTTCCTTATGAAAATTCTGAAAATTTCAAGCCAAAATATTGCGCCGTTTACGAGAAATTTATATTTTTGTGTTAAAATTGAACAATTTGTTGTGGACAACAGTTCGGATTTATATGCAATTTATAGATTATGTCTCAACTTTAAATGCGTGTTTCACGCTTATTTACAACAACTTCAAAAAACTAATAGTATTTATACTCATTAGAATAACCAATCTTGGCATCAAGACATACTTTAAAAAATTGAAATTGGAATGAAATGTCCCTTTAAGTTAGTATCAATCTTTACAGAATTAATGGCCCGATAATCGGTTTGATCAGTCTGTCTATCAACCAACACAATTCCATATTCAAGCTTCTAAACATTTCATCTGTTTCTTGATTTTGTTAATAATTTATATGTCATCGAGTGATTGTCTATGATCGAAAAACAATCGCGACAAAAGGACCGTCACGAAAAAATGCGGCTTGTGAAAAACCGACCTCATTCCAGTTGGGCCTTCTTGGATAGCATTTAACGTCGAACTACTCTAAATGTGTCAGCGCCCATGATTTGCGTAGTAGCTGTATCAAAAGCTCGAGATAAGAGGGTGTTTTTCATTTATTGTTCATCAAAGTTGTGGGTACTCATTGAAATCGATGAGACGATTTCAATGTCGATGAGACGATTTCAATGAGTACCCACAACATAGGTTTTAGATTTGAATTAACAAATTTAGAATGTATTCACCCCCTTTTATCTGTTGCTCTGAGTATCCGAATCTGGATGCAGTGATACAGCAGGTAAGACGGAGAAATTTCCATAAGATATTACATGTGCAGAAAATGCAGACAGATGAGATTCCATAGTGTTCTCACTTTTTATATATACTAAGTATAATATCACTTAAACCTGGCGAATATGCAATAGCTAATTGCGGTATAATCAATGCTCGTCAGCAATAGTACACAGCCAAGCAGAGTCGATAGTATCCGTAAGCATTGTCACTTTGTTTTCTGACGAACGTTGTATTGGCCACGTGATTCACACACATCATGTAACTCTTACGAGACAAAATGGAGCTAAACACACGTTCATTGACGCCAGTGTAAAATCAGTTGGCCTCGTTATGATAAAGCGCCATATTAAACAAATTTGGATTCAGTCTACACGGGTGGTAAACAGAGAAACTAGCTCCAAAAAGAGTCAATGGTATTTCGTTTCCTCGTGACATCCGGCCTCTACCGAGGTAGTTGCATAGAGCGAAAATCTGTAAACAAAGGTAGGTCACGAACACTTTTTTCCTATAAATATTTCTTTTACAACGAGTTTTTTGAAAAATCCGGCGATGCTGTAATATGAAGAAATGGTCGAAGGTTGTTGTGCACGAGAATATACGGTGTTAGTGAGCAGAGTTTGAATACAATCGTTGAAAAACATTTCAAGATCAAAAGTAAAAACTTCTTTACTTTCGATTTTGAAATGTTTTTCAACGATTGTATTAAAACCCTGCTACTAATACCGTATACTCTCGTGCCCAACAAACTTCGACCATTTCTTCATATTACAGCATCGCCGGATTTCTCAAAAACTCGCTTAAACAGAAATAATTTTAAAAAATTTGTTCGTGACCTACAAATTTTCGCTCTATGCAACTACCTCTTTTTGGAGCTAGTTTCTCTGTTTACCACCCGTGGTCTATGGACTAACCATCTCATTCATCGTACCTTTATCGAGCATGACTGAGACACGTTGGGTAGACGTTTAATTTGACCGTCAAATAATTTACGAGGTACTTGTTATGCTTGCGTTGACTTTCGGGTTGACAATTCTCGATATTCGTGACGTGTGACTTTTCAGTTGTAGGGTACTAAGGGTTAACTAGATATTGTAAGGAAATCGGGCACGATTTCACTGCACTTTGTTTTTCATTCTCAAGATTATACGTTCATATGAAGTTATTTTTAGATTTTGGTTCGAATGTGTTTCTTTGTTATTTTTTACAAATAATGCAATTTGAATATCCCTCAATTGTTGGGCCTAGTATATATTAAGAAAACCATTGAAGCGTGAAATTACTTAGGCCTGGTTTAGATTAAAAATAATCTAACTATACAAAGTTCCTTTTCCGTATCACTGCGTTATTTTTGGTTCTACAAAAAGGTCCTCTATGTCATTGAGAGCAACCTGGATCCAGATCAGACTGTGCATACGCACAGTCTAATCAGGATCCACATTGTTCTCTAATATATTCTTAAATGACCTGTAGCAACTGTTAGACACATAATATATGCCCTGGTCACACTGCACATAGGCACGTAGGCACAGTGATCAACACTGCACCTAGGTACAGTGATCAATGAGCGTGCTAGTCTCGATTGCTATTAGGGTCCCTTTTTTCAGGCCGGGCTCAATCATTGTTCGAATTAAAGATTCAGTATATTTTCGTGGTGAATATACATATACGTAGTTTGTGTTTCAGAAATATTTTTTTTACAAATATCTTGTTTCAAATACAAATGCCTAGTCAAAATTTCCTTTGCACCAAACTTTTAACGTTACATCTATAGACGTTCATAAAGGGATGTATCTATTGAATCTTATTTATAATTGACTTATGGGGTTACGAAGTGAACTGAAACATTGTTGAACCGGGAAAATAAATCATTGTTTAACTCTTGTTTTTTCCCAAACGGACAAATAGACTCTAAGGCAAATATATCACGGCTGATTTTCAGCATTTACTTCTTTTGCATAATTTTATCCAAGTTACACGTATTTCTATCAAGGTAAAAAACAGATCTTGTTTGGGAAAAGGTTAAACAACTTTATTGTGTACTTCAATTATAGTAGTTGCACAGCCATCATGTTAAACTGCTTAGTGTTGTCACTGGAGATATCGTTTTTACTTATCGGAATTATACCGAATTTTGTCTGTTGCGTCAACCAAACGTTTTTGCACGGTAGCTCGACATCTCATATAAGCGGACATATTTGTCCCCTTTTCGACATCATAGAAGAGGTTTATTTGGACAGTGACCTACAATGTTCTTACAAATGTTCCTCTGACGTCACGTGTGGTTCGTTGTTCTATCACCATGACGACAATGTATGTGTGATGTGTACAAGCGTCTATCTCGACACCGGAAGTTTGGACGTCTTTGAGGGAATGGAATATTACATACCGGAAGCAGGTTTGTATCTGTATTTAAAGTTCAAAACATTATGTCTACTTAACCATTTTCGAAATACTTTCCGTTTTACTAAAGAGTTTCGTAAATTTACACTAAAGTTACTTTACCTCTAACGTTCTATTAGACTTACAGGGGCTTCCAGTGGTTATTAAAATTGCTGCGCTTACAACTTAACCTATTTCATCTTGAGTAGTTTTGACCTGAAAATTTGAGTGATATCGAGCCATTTATAAATGTGTCATAAGTGTCACTATAGGGTTAATTCTCGTGTTTGATGTCGTTAACATTCGCAGAGGCCCAAGAAATACGTTAACGCCCGAGTGCGAAGCACGAGGCACCTTTTCGTATTTTGCGGGCTTCTGCGAATGTTAACGACCGAAAAATACGGGAATTGGCGCTATTATTGAATAAATATTATAAAATTCCAATGATTACTTACCCCAAACCCATTGGGTGCGTTCAGGGTTCTCCCATCGGTAACCGAGTGTATTTACCGACGGCTACCGATGGTAGCCGATGGCTACCGTATGGCGTACCGAATGGGTCAAAAGTCTATTTAGAGCGTGCACGCTTAAAATATACGCGTCGACGCATAAAATTTACGCGAGCAGTTGAAAATTTATGCGTCGACGCGTAAATTTTCAACTGCTCCCGTAAATATACGCGTCGACGCGTATTTTATCTATTTACCAATCAGATCCTTCGTTTCATCCATCAATTTTATGGTATAAAAGGAAAGGTTTGTAACCGCCTCTCCCATTGGCCAGCCTCGGTTTCACATTTTTTACTACTGCTCGCGTAAAATTTACGCGTCGACGCATATATTTTCAACTGCTCGCATAAATTTTATGCGTCGACGCGTAAATATACGCGTCGACGCATAAAATTTATGCGTCGACGCGTATATTTTATGCGTGCACGCTCTTTCTAGACTTTTGACCCATTTAGTACGTCATAGATGGCATCGTCGGCAACCAACAAACTCTGAACGAAAATTGTACCGATCGGTAAAAAAGGCGGATAATCAACTACCAAGAGCGTATTCTCCACGCAGAGTGATTCGTTCGTTTTCTACAATTATGAATAACAAGAGCTGTCACTGTAAGATGACAATGCCCCCGACACCGCTTTGATTTTAAATTATGGCCAATCTATGTTCAAGGTCAAGGTCATCCAGAGGTCAAGGTCACTAAAGTATGTGCCTACAGAAAGGTTATGTACCAAGGAATGTTGTGGTAAAGTATGAAGCGAATATGTTAAGTAATAAGGAAGTTATGGCCAATGTTAAAGTTTTTGGACGGAATGACGGACAGACGGACGGACAGACAGACGGACGGACGGACAAGTCAAATTTATGATGCCTCCCTATCGGGGGCATAAAAAGATATTTTCAGATATAAATGGCTAAATAAAATAACTGTTGCTTCAATTATTACAATAAATTCTATCAAGAACGGTTAGAATGCGATTCGCTTGATATTGAAGAAAATATATGATTAGAATCGCCGTAGTTGGATTGTTATCCGCCATCTTACTGTAATGCAAACGAGGCTACCGATGCTACCCGACTTGTCTACTCTCAGGACAATGGGGGACATTGGTCGGTTATCCGCCCTTGTTTTTATAGAGGGCGCTACAATCACAGCGGTCCTTTCACACTTCCGGCGTATTTCCGCTTAGTTGATTCTCATATGATGCCACGAAAATATTATTCTATTTCACTCGCAGATTTGCATATTTTAGATATATTTAAAATGCAACATTTTTATGTAAATCGTTTAAGCAATTATTACTTGAAAAAATATTGTACCAAGCATTAAAGTAAACTTTGCCATGGAATTAGTATAGCTCATTACAAAGCTAGCCTAATGTCAACTTTATGACAAAATGTAAACGCATTTCTGTATTTTGAATGCCTTCATTTGAAGACCCATATAACAAACCAAGACCTGTAAAAGTTTGAAATTAAACTTTCGGTCTACAAATAATAATATTGTTGAAAATGTTACATGATTATATCTTAATTTACATTCTTTTATTCGTCTGCAATCGCTTTATGTCCAAGATTTTGTCGTTTTAGAAAGAATTTTCAAAGAAGTTCTTATCTTCTTTTTTCCCCAGTCAACAGCTATAGGGTCACACATGGATGGGATCTTAGTTTGAAGTCTCTGTGGAAATGCTAGGATATTGATGGTAGCCTAAAGAACATGCGAGAAAGGAAGTTATATAATACATTTTTTTCTCCCCATTTTCACAATGTTTTCAACAGTTTTGTTGCAAATGAATACCAACTGTTGGCTTTGGTTTGAGAAGGTTTAACTGTCTGTTTAAAGTGTTAGTGAATGCGTTATGAAGAATGGAATGAAAACATATTATATTATAAAATATTATACATCAATGAAAGAATTTATTGTATTGTTTTAGGTTATTTATCCTCGGTTGCCGGTTGCCCATATGACCGAGTAGTAGACTGGGCGTGCCAAGGAAGGAACTCCCTTCTTTGACCTGTTTCCAGCTTTGAATGGTGGAGGAAGACCCCAAGTGAGCACCTGGGTAGAACCACCGACGTTCCGCAAGCCAGCTGGATAGCTTCCTCACATGAAAGTTCATACGTCCCTGGTGGGATGAAGAATTTATTTCTTATTGTTTTATTCTATATATTAGTCTGTGATAATCGGTAATCCGTGAGCATTTGAGTATTAAGAATGTCAACAACGCAAATCAGAGAAACAATGCCCTGGTTATGATGAAACTGCTTGTTGGCATATCTGTAGACGCGTCGTTTTCCTGTGACGTCACGTCAAAAACAACAATAATAAACAATAAAATTGAGATAAACAGTCGATTACAGGGATATTGTACAGAAAGAGTACAAGGAAATAACTCAAATCCTTCGACATAATTGTTGTACAGAAACGCACCATTTTGTAAAACCTATTCAATGCGTTTTAGTATTCAGACGTCACACTGACGTCAAATTACAAACATACATTCTCATTGCTTATATGAATAGTTTTAGCAATATTTTATACATAATCACACACAATGAAGGTAACATCATGAACATATTATATCAAGAGTCACAACTTATGATTACGTCAAAAGATAAATAACGTCGATGAAAGGTCAATTTTATCTACTACATATATTCACTGTATTACGTTTGCAAAGTGAAAAAAAAACCCTTAAACTTTAACTTTTTAATGTTCCATTATGTGATTTCCCTTAGATATGTTTGCTCTGACGCCTTAACGTCAATAACGTCATTGTAACGTCGTTACTAATTATCATAAATTTTACATTCAAACATCCTGATGATTGATATTTTTGAAACCAGCACATGGACATTAAAAAGTTTTAACTTATAAGGCTTGTTATTCACTTTTCGGGTTTGATTTAGGTATTTACCGTAATGTGGAATATTTATTCAACTTAACTCTTTTTCATTTTATTTATTTGATTTTCTTTTATAAGTTTACGATTGTGTGGGAAAAGGTAATATACTTTATTCTAAAAGCCGTTTCTCTACTTGTTCATTCTTTTAAAAAAAATATCCTAAAACTTTATACTAGTCTAGCAGATTTCGATTATTTCAAGCTTGAACTTTCATTTTTCTGGCATATATGAATTGTTGCGTACACCTATGAATAGAAATTTAATACCCATCTAGTAAGAAGAGATTAGACAACGATTCTTAAAAGAATTTAAAGTATGATAAAATATAAGGTGTACAAAATCGAAAAAAGGATATCTACTTATAAAGGCACACCACAATTAGCTGAAGTATGGTAGAAGACTGAAAACATTTATTAATCTGTGAATTGTTCTGGATTCAAACAGGCATTTTTGTCCGTTTTTTTTTTTTTTTACCATAATTCAGTACAGACCAGCCCGTTTGACATAAGTGTACGCCTTTATGTGCAACACATTGTCTTGATGTAACCACACATTACAAGTTCCCAGAATGCATATCGGTCAAATGTGTAAGCATCCACTTTGTAACCTCGTCATTAAATTATAACAGATACAGAGTGTTAAGGATGATCTCTGTCTGATTTAATAATACTAGTTTTTTGAAGGCACTGCAACAAAATCATTGCATCAAGAACTGTAATTTCTTTGTTTCAAGGTCTAAAAGACACCAGTGTCACACTTGATATTGTCGTTTCTCTAAATATGGCCGTGAGTAGTGTTTCATGGCGTTTCTTTTCTCGTACTTGCACAGTCTTTTTTGTAGCACCACTATATTACTGTGTGTGTTAAGAAGCTTTATTCTTTTGACATAAATAGCTGGCATCAAACATGCTGACACTTTGAGCAATTTCAGGTTTTGTCTCCATACTTGGACATGATATCTACACCCTGAAGTAAAATTCCACAGGAATCTTTTGTTGGTTCACTGACTAGAGTTTCATCTAGAATTTGACATGATACAATTGCTCCATTTGGTAAATATCCTTGGCTTCCTTGAAAGATACTCTACTCGCCATTATATTTATAATACAAAAACTAATACACACGCGTCTTAACTTCACACACAATAACGTACGCAATGTACGTCTTTGTACAATAACCATTTCCTCGTAAGGTATTTTGTAAAAGAGAATCAAATACTTATGTGATTGAATATTAAACGCACAAAAATATACATTAGATAAACAATATGTGGGATTCAATACATGTACATGTACACTCGTGTGAGGACATTGTCGACTGACAAAATTACCATATATTCTCGTCTTCTCAGAAAAATGAAATGATTGAAATATGCCCTCGTGATTCCCGACGAAACAATTGCACAATATGTTCAAAATTCTCTTGATTGTGTTTATTCATTACGCAAAATAGAATGTGACAATTGTCAATAAAAAGAAGTCTGTTTGGAAAATTAAAATACCATGATTTACCACACCCACCACTTTTCTCTTTTTGCTGTAGTCGTCAGCAATAAAAATGCGTCGTTCATTTTCTTTCTTTTTCTTCATTGATTTGGTTCTGCTAAAAACCCATGTAACTTAAAATCAATATAAATGCATTATCTGAAGCTCTACGACTATTTAGAGCTTATTAAGCTTTACTCTTATAACATCATGACATTCGACGATAAATGACAAAAAATCGTGAAAATTAATCTAATTGATAATACTAATTCACATATAAAATTTTATAAAGATATGGTAATTATTTAAATAGTTATAGTCATTTGTATTTTGGCGCTTTAGAACTTTCGATCAGTATAGCACACACACATGGGTCAAGCGCATTTACGGTACGTGAAATCTATGAAATCGATATCTATCTACCCGGTATATCGTCGAAGACGTCCGATCAATAAAGTTATAACCACTACAACACCCGCACGGTTAAAATTAACTGTCAAGATAGATGTCGAGTAGTGTAAAAGAAAAGAATGTTGAATACGTCAGTATTTGTCTCAATATTATTAACGACGGCATATGCATCATATGGTTTGCTTATTTCAAAGCATTTTATACCTATATCCAGATATATGTCAATAGAAACACGCATAAACAAAAAAAACAAAAAAAAACATAATTTTCCTATGTATCACTTAACTCAGTTTGCAATAAGGCAAATTGACAACGTTACGTAACCGGCGGAATACGGCGTAATGACGCGTTTCCAGATATGCCAACAAGTGGATCATGAAAGTTGAGATATTGATGCACACAACTGCAGTTGTTGGCATGCTTAATACTCTAATGCATACGGGACGTGATTTCCGGACATACCATCACAGACTATATAACCTGTCAATTTTCAAAACAAAGGTCTACTCAACTTCTCAACGGATATAATCTTCCATACCTTTACCCTTTAGTCTGTGATAATCGGTAATCCGTGTGCATTTGAGTATTAAGAATGCCAACAACGCAAATCAGATAAATACTTCCTTGGTAATGATGAAATTGCTTGTTGGCATGTCTGTAGACGCGTCGTTTTCCTGTGACGTCACGTCAAAAACAACAATAATAAACAACAAAATTGAGATAAACAGTCGATTACAAGGATATTATACAGAAAAAGTAAAAGAAAATAACTCAAATCCTTTGATATAATTGTTTTAGAGAAAACGCATCAGTTTGTAAAACATGTTAAATGCGTTTTAGTATCCAGACGTCACACTGACGTCAAATTACAAACATAATTGTTAATTGCTTATATGAAAGGTTTTAGCAATTTTTTTTGTTCCTGATCACACACAATAAAGGTAACATCATGAAAATATTATATCAAGAGTCACATCTTCTGATTACGTAAAAAGATAAATAACGCCGATGATAGGTCAATTTTATTTAATACATATATCCACTGTAGTACGATTGCAACGTGAAAAACCCCTTAAACTTTAACTTTGTAATGTTCCATTATGTGATTTCCCTGCGATATTTTTGCTCTGACTCCTTAACGTCAACAACGTCATTGTAACATCGTTACTAATAATCATATAATGTACATCCAAACATCCTGATGATTAATATTTGTGAAACCAGTACATGAACATTAATTTTTTTAAACTTATAAGGCTTGTTATTCACTTTTCAAGTTTGATTTAGGTATTTACCGTTATGTCGAATATTTATTCCACTTACCACTATTTCATTTTTTATTTGATTTTCCTTTATAAGTTTAAAGTTGTGTGGGAAAATGTAATATACTTTATTTCAAGATCCGTTTCTCTACTTGTTAGTGCTTTTCAAAAAAAAAGAAAAAAAAAGAAAAAACGAACTATCCTAAAACTATATACTAGTCTAGTAGATGTCAAGGTTTAACTTTAAAAGTTTTCTGGCATAATTGGATTGTGGTGTACAACTATGAATAAAAACCGAATATTCATAGATTAAGAAGAGATTAGACCTAGCGTCCACTAGGACGCGGATGGTATGCGGAATCAAATAATCTTATTTCGGCATACCTTCCGCGACGAAACTTAAATTTTTTAACCGTTATGAATTTATCAGCGCATTGTCCCTGAACTTACCGGATGTATACCTTGCATTATCCGCGTAAACAATCCGTTATAATGCCGAATAAACAGCGACGTATTCCAGACAACGCAGACTAGTTTAGGATTTCATCCGGAAGCATTTAAGAAATCCAGTCCAAACATGCACGAGTTGGTTGTTAAATGAAATGCCAATTTCACACGTGTTTTGGTTCGTTTTCATTAGATGGAGTTTGATCAAGGACGTCGAATGTATACAGACTGCTTTTAGTCTACGGACTGTAATTCGTACGGGCTCTAGAAAATGGTTTTGATGGCATTCTTTGTTAATGCTCGGCATCCATGCTAGAAATATTATTTGGGGTATGACAAAACCTCCCAGGGTGGATGCCCGGTCTGAAACTTCGAATTAAGGTCACAGCAAGGTCAAAGGTCAAATGGGTGCAATTTCATATTTAGATAGTCATTGTGATATTTTTAATTGCTATACATGCTGTATTCTTAATTCTAATTGTGCTAAATTTGCGGAAAACTGCATCAGAGACATTATTTTATTGAATTGATGACTTTTTTTTTAATATTTTGACTATTATGGGATAGAAAAATTTACTTTCCAAAGCTAAAAACGGGTAATTTCTGAATATTTCTGACGTTTTCAGTCTTTTTGCAACAGCATTTGCCACGATGCCTCAGTCATAAGCATTTCTTAATTTGTGATTGTGTCCTCTACTTTGTGTAAGGGTCTGTGAACACTTGTTTTGTATATCTAAGAAATAAGAGCTATTGTAGGGGCTGATATGCGTTTAGCTCTTAAGGTATCCAACCCCTCATTAGCACCAAAGAGCCAAATACGAAATTTGGAAAGAGCCAGAAATTCCTAAACGGTGTTACATTTCCATTCCAAATACAAACATAAGCATTCTGTACGGTTTAGAATTTTGAATTAATGCATACCTATGGATATGTTTGACAAAAATGTTCAAAATTACCTCCCTTGCATATGAATATAGTGTAAAATAATATCTGTAAATTGTTTTATTCTAGAAGCATAATCTTGAAATCTGGCGCGGTGAATCAACCAATGTGAAGTGTTTTTACAAGTATGTGTTAATTGATGCATTTCGTATGGCTAGAAATTGGTGATTTTATTGAAGGTCTGTAAACCTTAGAGTGACATAAAATTTTAACATTTTTTTCATACTTTACTTTTATTTTTATCTGAAAGAGCGTATTTTCTTGTGGAAATTCTGAAAATTCCAAGCCAAAATATTGCACCGTTTACGAGAAATATATATTTTTGCGCTAGAATTAAACAAATTGTTGTGGACAACGGTTCAGATTTTTATGGAATTTGTCATTTCTGTCTCAACTTTAAAGGCTTGTTTTTGGCTTATAAATAACAACTACAAAAATGATAGCATTTCTACGCATTAGAATAACCAATCTTTGCATCAAGACACATTTTACAAAAAATGAAATCGGAATGAAATGTCCCTTTATGTGGAACTGCAGTGTTATATTTGTAAGTTTCTAATGTTTCCAGAACAAGACTAGTCCAGATATCAAGTTATCTGTACAAGTACATTAACCCTTTTCCAAACGAGACCTGGTTTTGACGTCCCTAGTGGAAAGGGCTTGGGAAAACATTGAGGCAAAAGAAGAAAACGCTGGCTATATGATACACAAACACATTCCAGTATCCATAAAGATTCGTTTTGTCGGCTGCAGGAGCTTCCAAATGGAAGCCCATAAGATTTTGTTGTTTGGGAAAGAGTTAAAGGAACCTATAAATAACACGACAATACAATCAATGAAAAATGATGACACAAGTCTTTCTGTTTAGGCTTTGATGTTGTTTAAGCTTTACGGTTATAGGACAAGGGACCTATGTCTTTTCTTTTTATCATGTCTGCCAACAAAGCTATATAATGCATAATCCCCAAGTAGCGCAGCTTTGAAAAGGTCTACTTTTTACCAAGCAGAATACATGTGGTCAAATAATTATCCCCAAAATGGAAGTATTGAGCCTTCCTTAATAGGAATGGAAGCAATGAAGAATCACATAGCATATTGTCTGGATTAGGATTAACTTCCGTCAATTGTTATTGGTACAAGAAGCCATGCAAAGATTGATGCAATAGGTTTAGCCTACGCTTCCTCTGATTGTGCAGATGTAAATGCTGACACTCCAAGAAATCATAGTGGTGAGCTATGCACGTTACGATTTAAAGAGACCGAGGTTAGGTAATTTATGCATCAAGGCTTACGAGCATACGCCTTACATCACATTATATCTGATCAAAATGAAAGGAAACATAGAACTGGTATTAAGTACAACAATTCCGATGGAGAAATATTTCACAATAGCCATTACTAGAAATTGAAAGGGTCTTACGAGGGGCGTTCAATTAAAAGTGGTACTAATGGTCCACCATACCCCATGGTTCTATAGAACTAGTGGGGCCTGTGGCTATTTGACGGGGAAATTACTGTCTATACTTGGTAAAAATCTGAGACAAATTGGTTCATTCTTTCAAAAGTTATTGAACTTTTAAGTTGGTTCTGTCATATACACTGCCTATTTCGCTCTGCGTAAAATGGAAAACGAACTGAAGTAGGTTGTACGGGTCTGCATTAAAGGTCGCATAGGCTTTGACATATCTGCATCACGTTTTTTATTATGAACTATATCATATTCATGGGCATTTGAACGTTGAACATACGTCAGTTTTTAGGAAATTAATGAAAATTAAAATTGGTAAAACTGGCCTGAATGATGCCCCCCTCTTAAGCAACCCGGGTAGAGCTGGTACCAAAGCAAATGCTGCTGAAGATTCCGACATGACCGAACAAGACGCATGGTTCAATGTGCAAGAAATAGCAGATAAAGTTGGGTTTTCATCGGGTACACGTAATACAATTTTTACGAAATGGTTGCAACGTGGACAGGTTTATGCCCATTGGATCTCCCACCTGCTGCCTAAAGGTCACAGAGCCACGCGTGTAAATATATTTTGTAATAATGCAATAAATGCAACAAATGTGGGCTTTCTGAGCTTTATACATATGATTGAACAATGTTCTACTATTATAAGCTCCAATGGGGTGTCATTAGCAAGTAATGGTTGCGAAAAGATCAGGCAAGGTCTGTAATTTAGCCAAAATAATAAAAGCGCAGCAAAAGTTTTGTACGCGGTAATTTTCAAATGTAACGGGTGTCTTGTTCAAATTACTGTTTCAAATAGTACCACTATCGCCGGTCATTTATACAAGAAATGTATGTCGGCGAGAGTAAAGAAATATTACGATAAGAGCAGGTCTGTGACCGACTAAAGAGGCATGTGCCAAATCCATAACATCGGAACTGTCCACAGGTGTCCTCTTGTCCAAGACTTCCTGGAAGAGACACATGCTGCACAGCGTCTTCATCCACCCTTATAGCCGGGCTTAAGCCCTTGTGGCTTTTTTTTTGTTCCCCATGATGACAAAAAAGGCCTCTGGTCGTCAATATAGGCCTTCATGTTCCATATGCAGTGCAATTTACCAGTGTCTGCGGGGTGTTCCAAAAGAGGCCCATTTATTGGCATATAAGTAATAATTCTCAAAACTTCAGAAGTGTGTGGTTGTCAAAAAGGATTACTTCGAAGGATTGAAGAAACTTAAAAGTGAATTGCGATATAACTATGGTTAATAGAACCCCAGTTCCAAAATTAATTAATGAGCGTCCCTCGTAGTTTAAAAATTGCGTTTTGAAGAAGAAAATCTGCATATATTTCACTACAATTGTCTGGACAGAAACAATATGCTTCCAGGTTGATATATGTTGTATTTTTGCCGAAAGAGTATTGTTAAAAATACAGGAAATAGCAATTTTATGCACATAATATTTTCAAATTATGTTATCTTGTGTTGAAAAACATACACTATGTTATTAAAAAAGCGGCAAATAATATCAGGTTTTTTAACTAAAACAGTATTTTCCCCCGTCATTGGTTGCCATATTGGAAAATGGCAACCATTTTGTAATTTTTATGCAAAAAAACATGCTAAAATTCTGTTTTCTCATGTTTGGAAATATTAATTTTGTTGAGAAAAGTACAAAAATCGGCCAATTATATTAGCATTTATGGTAAAAGCGGTATCTTTCATATGTCAATGGCGGCCATCTTGATATGTCGGCCATCTAGACTTTTTGAGTGGCTAATGGGCTTTTATTAAAACACATGGTCCTATAAATGTATGTGCCAAGTTTGATGCTTGCATCATCAATTGCATTATTTTTACACTTATCTGCTTAGCTATTTGCCAGTTTCGCACGTTTGAACGTAATCTATCTGTGACCTCATTCTGATCTAAAATTCAAAACAGATACTAAGCATGCATCCTAACATTGTTTGAAGTACTCTAGAATATTTCTAGCATTGCAGCCTTTAGTTACAAGAATGTCTTGGATTATCTGTGTGTAATAATACTATTATAATAGAGCTAAACCTTTTACTCAAAATTTCGTTAAGTATCGTGCCTTATTTTGTTATTGGCCTGAGCGTTTTTTTAGCATAAATATGGTAAAATAATGTTTGAAAATGACAATATAGGCCCTGGGTGAGCCTCTGTCCCTTCCTGATTCAATTTGTTTGATTTCGTCTGCATTGCTTTCATTTTGTATGGACGCAAATAATTCTGCTTTATCTATACAAGCCATTTTCTTGATTTTTGCACTCATTGACCTTTGACCCCATTGTGACCTTGAATCGAAAAATCACGCTGGGCATCCACCCCTATCTTGTTTGTAATAGTCTAGGGAACAATTCTAGCATGGATGCCGAGCATTAACAAAGAATGCCATCATGAGTCATCGTAGGATTTATAGTCCGTAGACTATTTACCATTGAATAATATTATCTTCCGATGAGGATGTCATACTTTAACAATTACAGACGTCGACGACGCCATACAGATGGTGGATTTGGCCATGGCTTACAATTGAAAGACGGCGTCAGTTAGGGAAATATGAAACCCTTACGTACGATCTACGGGTTGAAGACGTTTCAGAGAATAAAACTGTAGAAAACATATAAAATTATATTGGTTACGACATTAATTTGTGCCTTTCCTTTCACTATTGTTTCTAGGCCATATAAAGCACATCGCAGATTTTTGTATATTTGAATTTTTATTTTATTCAAGAATAGTAGATCTACGATTATCGTTATTTTTCTGAATGCCTCCTGTACTATGCATGTTTATAATGATATTCTGTAAACATGGAACATATATTTAGACGCATTCAATTAATGTTCCTTTCTTCCAACCAACTTTGACTTGGAACCAACTATCTTCTTAACTCTACTTTGCAAAAAGCAAACATTAAATAAGTCAAATTCAAAGGCGTTGCAGTGTTGCCAGAATGAACAATCTCTGCGATGAGGTGGGAAATATTGAGGAAGAAAGTGCTTCTATTATTTCGACACTATAACATTTACATGTATGCGTCAAATGACGCAACTTTTCTGGAAAGTATTTTGCTATCAAGCTTGTATTGTTTTTGGTATTAGATTAAGATGTAAAACGGTAAAATGAAGAAAACACATTTACTTTTCCTCGACGTTTTTATACAAATAATAATAATAATAATAATAATAATAATAATAATAATAATAATAATAATAATAATAATAATAATAATAATAATAATAATAATAATAATAATAATAATAATAATAATGATGATAATGATAATAATGATAATAATGATAATAATAATAATAATAATAATAATAATAATAATAATAATAATAATAATAATAATAATAATAATAATAATAATAATTAAAAAATGAATTCCGTATCATTTACTCCGTAGCCCAAAATGACGGATTCAGTGAATAATTTTATTTTTTTAAAAGATCGCGGGGTGTTCCCCGTGAGTTCAGTGAGTATACTGAAACCGTTCTCATCGTCCTGAATTCGTGCCGGAACCCTTCCGTACCGTTAACCCGGATATTCCGTGCAATTAACTGAGTGTCTGCTAGCTGTCCGCATGACTGAAGTAGTCCGGGTCAATCGCGAAAGATTCGGGATATCATGACGATGTCCTTACGACAACGCAGACAAGTTGCCGAAGATATGCGGACAATCATTTCCGCGTCGAAATTTTGCTCTCGATCAAAATTTCGACGCGGACAAAATTGGTGGTCCGGAAGGCTACGAATCATGCGGAAGGTTTGGTGATAACATAAAGAAGGCATTAGGAACGTGCGGAAGGTCTGCAGATCATTACTTTTTCTGTCCGAATACATTCGGCGTATTGTCCGTGCCCTAGTGGACGCTAGGTCTAAAGAAATTAAAGTATGATAAAATATACGGTGTACAAAATCGAAAAAAAATAGATCTCTATAAAGCCACACCATAATTAGCTGAAGTACGGTAGATGACTGAAAACATTTATTAATCTGTAAATTGTTATGGATTCAAACAAGCATCTTTGTCAGCTCCTTTTTACAAGTACAGACCAGCCCGTTTGACTTTTAAAATGTACGCCTTGATAGCCGACACATTGTCTTGATACAGCGACACATTACAAGTTCCCATAGTGCATGTCGGTCAAATGTGTAAGGAGCCTCTTTGTAACCTTCAAATTCCGATTGTGTTACAGATACAAAGTGCAAAGGTAGATCTCTGTCTGATTTAATGATACTAGTTGTTTGAAGGCACTGCAACAGAATCATTGCATCAAGAAATGTGATTTCTCTGTTTCAAGGTCAAAAAGACACCAGTGCCATGCTTGATATTGCCTTTTCTCTGACTATGGCCGTGAGTAGTGTTTCATGGCGTTTCTTTGCTCGTTCTTGCACAGTCTTTTTTGTAGCACCACTGTATTACTGTCTCTATCAAGAAGCGTTATTCTTTTGACATAAATAGCTGTCATCAAATATGCTGAAACGTTGAGCAATTTCAGGTTTTGTCCCCATACTGGGACATGATATCTACACCCTGAAGTAAAATCTCACAGGAATATTTTGTTTGTTCACTGACTAGAGTTCGATCAAGAATTTGGCACGATACAATGACTCAATTTGGTAGATATCCTTGGCTTCTTCGACAGATAATCTGCTCGGCATTATATGTATAATACAAAAAACTGATCCATACGGGTATAAATATCACCCACAATAATGTAGGCAATTCATGTCTTTGTGCAACAACCACGTAGTTGTAAATTATTGTGTATATAAGAACTAAATACTTATGTTATTGAATACTAAACGTACAAAAATATAAACTAGATACACACTATTTGGGATTCGATACATGAGGACAGTTTCGACTGACAAAATTACCATATAATTTATACTGGTTTTCTTAGAAAATGATTGAAATATGCCCTCGTGATTCCCAAGACACAAATTTACACAATATGTTCAAAATTCTTTTGATTGTTTTTTCTCCATTGATTGGGTTCTGCTTAAAAAACATGTAACTTAAAATGATTATAAATGCATTATCTAAAGTTCTAGGACGATTTAGAGCTTTTTAAGCTTTACTCATATAACATCCTTACTTTCAGTGATAACTGACAACAAATCGTGCAAATTAATCTAATTGGCACTTTTAAATTCACATATAAAATTTTATAAACATATCATAATTATTTAAATAGTTACAGTCATTTGTAATGTGGCGCTTTAGAACTTTCGATCAGTATAGCACACACACGTGGGTCAAGTGCATGTACGGCTAGTGAAATCTATGAAATCGATATTTATTTACCCGATATATCGTCGAAGACGTCCGATCAATAAGGTTATAACCACTACAACACCCGCACGATTAAACTTAAATGTCAAGATAGATGTCAAGTAGTGCAAAAGTAAAGAACGTTGAATACGTCAGTATTTGTCTCAATATTGTTAACGACCGCATATCTATGCATCACATGGATTATTCATTTCAAAGCATTTTATATCTATATCCAGATATCTGTTAATAGCAACACACATAAACAAAAACAACACCATTTTCATATGTTTCACTAAACTCGGTTTGCAATTAAGCAAATTGACAACGTTACGTAAACGGCGGAATACGACGTAATGACGCGTTTCCAGATATGCCAACAAGTGGATCATGAAAGTTGAGATATTGGATCACACAACTGCAGTTGTTGGCATGCTTAATACTCTAATGCATACGGGACGAGATTTCCGGACATACCATCACAGACTACTTTCTCAAATGACAAAATAAATGGACATTGCAGACGACAAACCAATATTATTGAAAATTGCAATACAAATGTATGAAAATATATAATATCGGGGAAAATGAGAGAATCTTGGAGCCTGATCATTGGTATTTCTCTCTTTTCCGACAGGGTTTCTAAACATCTAGCAGTGCTAGGTTTTTGGTCGAGAATGTTAAAAGTGTAATTAAGCTGTTTTCCTTCAGATTTATATTTTTGAGAAGTTTGTTTTAACTCTTATTCAAAGACAGAATTTTTGCTACCTGGCCTGAATGAATATGGGTTCAGATAAACAAAAGTATCATAAATTACGGGAAAACACAGAAAAGCACAGAAAGGTTAACACTTGTAAAAGGAGACAATGCCAGTTTACAGCGGTAGCTTCTTTTCTCCGAATATTTTTTTTATAGAGAATCAATGTTATGGATGTCAAAACCAGGTAGACTGGTCTGTATGTGTTCTTCTTTATTAAGAAAATGTTGAAGTAAAGTGAACTCTATACAAGTGATTTCTTCTCTTTTTTATCGATGTAGGGCCTACAGATTTCCTCGCTAGTAATATCAAAAAAGAATTGTTGTCTTAATCTAACACAACGCATGAAATTTCCCAAATTGAAAGGAATAATACTCAAAACTATTGTGACAATGACCCATATATGACATAATCAGAAAAAAGTACATAAAGAACAGAAAAAAACGTTGGTAGAAACTAGTAAACATTTCATTGTGCTACTGCCCGAAAAGTTGCGAATATAGGACCGCTGTGAGTGCAGCGCCACCTGGATAACCCACCAGGACCGATAACCGACCAATGTCCCCCATTGCTTACCAACAAAATATCCCTCTGTTATGCCGACGATTACCGATGGCTACTGATGGTTACCAACGGCACCGATTGCTACCGATGGGAGAACCCTGAACGCACCCATTGATATGTGCGAAAAATGAAGCGATGTGAGATAAAAAAAAAATGTCCGCCATTGTTGTTTGGTTCTGATAAATCTTCCGAGATTTTGTTTTGTTGTTGTTGTTGTTATGCGTATCTTATTGGAAACGTCGCTTTTCAAACACTGAGGATATGAGAAAATTACAGACATATAAATTTATCAAATCTGAATTCAAATTTGAACCTTACCTTGACGCTTTATCGGATAAAAGACTAAGAAAATGCTTAAGTTCATTTCGAATGAGTGCGCATCGACTTAGAATTGAGCAAGGCAGATACCATGGTGAATCTGAAGAACAAAGGTTGTGTAATACATGTAACGAGATTGAAAATGAAATGCATTTTTTATTTAGCTGTACTAAATACTCTGCTCAAAGACAAACATTACATGAAAATTTAAATACAACAGACTTTGTACACAGTGATGATAACACTGACACGTTTTTAAGAATGTTCAACAGCAAAAATGTGCGAATTATACAGTATGTCGCGTCTTTTATTCATGAATGTCAAATTGTTTAAATTTTGAACTCCAAACCAATTATGATTTCCAGCAATATGTTGCTTTATCCCATACACGCATGTTTCATTGAAAGTAACATTTGTGTATGTTATTTATTTAATTGAATGTCATGTATTTTAATTAACCCTTTCAAACAACTAAATATCAATGGTTTAAAGATCAATTATTAAGAATTTCCGGCAAATAGATGTACCAATGCCTTTGTAAATATACCTAACGCTTAATAATCCTAAAAAGAGAGGAGGAAACTTGTTATCAGCTTCTTCTTTTCTCTTAAGGGTTCTTAATATTTTGTATAGGATCGTCAAAATCAGGACTTGTGTTGAGAGGGTTAATGATGTTTGGGCATATCGTCGGTGTGAATGCAAAACCTCGTATGTCGATTGGTGCCATTTTCAAAGTACAAACTTGTGTGCCCTGTGTAGACGATTCTCGCAGGTTTTGACATATTTTGACTGATCAGTATTATTGACACATTGTTTGTAAACAATATGTTCAAATTTCAAGAAAGACATTTTGGGAAAAGTTACTACACTTTTTTCCCTTCATCTTTAAAATTTTCCAAAACCTAGATACGAGGTTTTGCATTTACAACGACGATATGCTAAATATGTGTTTGTTTGTTTATGTTTAAATGTATGCCTTTAACCCATGAATGGGTATAATTGAGCATTATTAAATATTCTTATTCTTATTCTTATTCTTATTCTTATTCTTTATGCGTAACGTCAGTAAGACGATGTTACGTCATTATTTGGCGTCAAAGGACGAACATCGCCTATTTAACGTAATACGTTCAGTATTTTTCGGGAAAAGAGGCAATTATTAGCTCACCTGAGCAACATGCTCAAGGTGAGCTTTTGTGATCACCCTGTGTCCGGCGTGCGTCGTGCGTTGTGCGTCGTGCGTCGTACGTCGTGCGTCGGAAGGCGTCAACAATTTCTTTAAACATCTTCTCCTCCTTAACCATTGGGCCAATTCTTACCAAACTTGGCAGGCATGTTCCCTGGGTGACCCTTTTCAAAACTTGTTTTCAAATTTTTGATTCGTCAAAAAATGTGGGCGTGGCAGGGCAGGGCTTATCAGACTTAGAGAAATTGTTACATAATTCTTCAAAAATCTTCTCCTCCTTAACCATTTAGTCAATTTTTACCAAAGTTGGCAGAAATGTTCCTTGGGTGACCCTTTTCAAAACTTGTTTTCAAATTTTTGATTCGTCAAAAAATGTGGGCGTGGCAGGGCGGGGCTTATCAGACTTAGAGAAATTGATACATAATTCTTCAAAAATCTTCCTCTCCCTAACCATAGAGTCAATTTTTACCAAAGTTGGCATAAATGTTCCTTGGGTGACCCTTTTCAAAACTTTTTTTAAAATTTTTGATTCGTCAAAAAATGTGGGCGTGGCAGGGCGGGGCTTATCAGACTTAGAGAAATTGATAAATAATTCTTCAAAAATCTTCTTCTCCCTAACCATAGAGTCAATTTTTACCAAAGTTGGCAGAAATGTTCCTTGGGTGATCTTTTTCAAAACTTGTTTTCAAATTTTTGATTCCTCAAAAAATGTGGGCGTGGCAGGGCGGGGCTTATCAGACTTAGAGAAACCATGAGAAAATTCTTTAAAAATCAACTATTGGTCCAATCTGTACCAAACTTGGCAGGAATGTTCCTTGAGTGACTGTTTTCAATGCCTCTTGATAAATCTTTGTTTCGTTAAAAAAAATGTGGGCGTGGCAGGGCGGGGCTTATCAGACTTAAAGAAATTGTTAAATAATTCTTCAAAAATCTTCTTCTCATTAACCATTGATTCAATTTTTATCAAACTTGGCAGAAATGTTCCTTGGGTGATCTTTTGCAAAATTTGTTTTCAAATTTTTGTTTCATCAAAAAATGTGGGCGTGGCAGGGCGGGGCTTATCAGACTTAGAGAAATTGTTAAATAATTCTTTAAAAACCAAATGTTGATCCAATTTGTACCAATCTTGGCAGGAATGTTCCTTGAGTGAGTGTCTGTACTGCCTGTGTTTCAAATTTTTGATTTGTCAGAAAATGAGGGCGTGGCAGGGTGAGGCTTATCAGACTTAGAGAAATCATTAAGTAATTCTTAAAAAATCTTCTTCTCCTTAACCAATGGATAAATTTTTACCAAACTTGGCAGAAATGTTACTTGGATGACCATTTTCAAAATTTGTTTTCAAATTTTTGATTTGTCAAAAATGTGGGCATGGCAGGGCGGGGCTTATCAGACTTAAAGAAATCATGAAAAAAATCTTTAAAAATCAACCATTGGTCAAATTTAAACCAAACCTGGCAGATCTGTTTCTTGAGTGACTGTTTTCAATGTGTGTTAATGAATTTTTTGATTTGTCAAAAAATGTAGGTGCGGCAGGGCGGGGCTTATCAGACTTGGAGAAGTTATTAAACGAATCCTTGAAAATTTTCTTCTCCTTAACTGTTGGACAAATTATATCAAATTATCCAGGAATGTTCCTTGGGTACCCGTTTCAGTGATAATTTTACAATTTTAAGACTGTGGGTCCTTGGGACTCACTGGATTCCATATCAATGAGTCCAGCTACTAGCTTAATGAGTCCAATACACTGTTTTCAATAGGAAATTGTAAAAATTGTTGCATCCTGGGACTCGCTAGAATTAAAACTTTGCATCCGACAGACCAAATTATGAGTAAAAGTTGCAGGATGTGCAGGTAAAAAAATCACTGCGTTTTTATTTTTTTTTTTTTTTTACAAATTTGTGATTGGTTGAAAATGTGGGCATGGCAGGATGTTTATACGACTAGGAGAAATGACAAGAAAATTCTTTAAAAATCAACTGTTGGGTCAATTTGAACCAGGGATGTTGCTTGAGTGACTCTTTTTAACAATAATATTGTTTGTGAATTTTTGATTTGTTAAAAAATTTGAGTGTGGCAGGGTAGGGCTTATCAGACTTCAAAAAATGATAAAGAAATTCTTCAAAAATCAACCATGGGGCCAATTTAAACCAAGAGAACAAAATGCTTATTGAGTTACTCTTTTCAAACACTTGGTTATAAATTTTTGATAGGATAATAAATGTTGATGAGGCAAGGAGGGGCTTATCATATTAAGCGTATTAATACCTGTAATGTATCATTCTGATGTTTCAAAATTGTAAATTGTTAATTGTAAAAGTTTAATCCTGATTATAACAAGAGCCGTCACAGACGGATTATGCTCCCCGAATAAGTGTTTGTCACAAAATAAAAACTATCATACATTAAGCCCCCTTTTCCCATGACAGCTTTTTTGTACACACATTATTTATAGAATATGGTCTAGAACATCCTATTTATTACATGAGCACAAAATTTAATTAAATTCTGCCCATTAGATGAAGAGAAATAAGAGAAAAACTAATTTTTACACTAAGGCCCCTTTTTCCATGACACAGCCTTAAATTTACTAACGGAGAAAATGGTCTCTAGGTATTGACCCAGGGAGTTCACATGTGAAGTTTCATTGAATTTGGTCCAAGGGTTGCTGAGATATGGCTGTGGACGGACGGACGGACAGACACACGGACGGACGGACGGACGGACAGCGTGGCGACTATATGCTCCCCCCCCCATAAAGCATAAAAATCAAACTGGAACAGCACATGATATTCAATTTTAAAGATGTATGCAAATTATGCTACTACATGCAATATGATTGAATACTAATGTGATTTCATTGTCTTCATTGGAAATTATGAAACTTAATTTACAATAGTTTGATACGACATACATATTTGTTTACAACAAAATTTATATTGCACACCATCAAATACAGGAAGAACTCAGGTGAGCGATATCAGTGCCTTTCAGGCACTCTTGTTTTTTTTGAAGGGTCAAATCGAGGATATATTAGTGCAAAGCCGATCCGATTTTGCACGTGAATCTCCATAATAACGACCGGTTTTTCGCGATATCAGCCCGGTTTCGTCTCGTTATTCAATGCTGATAATGGCCCGAAATCATACATTTTATGCAATAATACGGATTGTGTAATAACAGCGCCCAAAGACGTTGGCGAATCGCGTGGCACATCAACAACAACAATTACATGTAAACCTATTGTTGAAACTTTACCAAAATAGTAGTCGAAATGGGTTTATTTTGTTAGCTCGTAAATAATTTTAATCTGGTTTTCTGTAAAATGATGCTTTTCAACGGAAACGTCGTAACTGCAGCTTAAAACAAGCTGCTGTTACGAGGTTTTCGTTGAAAAGCGACGAAAAGATCCACCACATCAAGCAAGCCACTGGCGATTTTACGCTTTCTCTGCTTCAAAACCTGCTTCAAATCAGTCATTAATTATCGCGTTCATTAAAATTATCCAAAATGTTGTTATGCAATACCTAGCCGTGGTATTATAAGACCTTTCGTGAGATTCACGTAAGTTTACCAAATTAAAAATTGTCAAATATCATGGTCATATTTTTACTATTTAAGCCTTTCCCAGCAAATGCTGGTTTCAACATCCCTTATAGAACATGCTTTTGAAAACATTGGGGCAAAAGAAGAAAATGCTGATGATTAGCATTTTCTAGTCTTTATCAACACGCATTCTGTTGTCTGTGGCAGTTCTCAAATTTGATCACCCTTAAATTATGTCGGTTAGGAAAGGGCTAATAAAACACACTGTTTGTAGACCTAGTACCCGTGGGACTTTGGGACGACTGGACGGTCTGGGCTACATGTAGTGCATCGTGTGGGGGTGGGACTCGGATCCGGATTCGATCTTGTATCGATACAGTTCACCCATGTGTAGGAGACTCACTTAATATTGGCACGTGTAACATGAATAGATGCTCACCTGATGGTACGTAATAGTTTCTTTTATTCTAATATGTACGTATTATCCAATTAGCAAACATAGGCCCGAACATAAATTATAACGATACGTCACAATTAATTGGATAAAATCGTTCCCTATTCTTCGTTGTTCATTCCAACCATCATTGCATACTTCATGCAATTTTGCCTCCGCCTTCACATTTTGCCATGTAATTTTAAGAATCCTAATAACCTCGTCAATCTATGTTGCTTCGGATGTAGCCGAAGATGCACGGCTTTTTTTGGTACCTAATGATGTATAAAATACTTTTACTCAAATAGCCAGCACATGTGCAGAATGGGCCAGCCTAGGTCTAGATGAGAGTCGCACAATGAGAATCGATCCAGATGGAAATGGCTCGGTGTTTCATTCAGTTGCTGTCGAGTGTGATCTACATTCAGAACCGGGGAAGGCCATAACCGTCTTACGTAAGTACTACTAGAGCTACAGATAAGACGAAATATTGTTTTTTCAAACATACAACATATAAATTATCCCTAATCAAACTCTTTTGTCATGCGTTTTTATAAGGAAGAAGTAAATTGCATGGCCTTGACATCATTCGCTTAACATTGAGGTTTAGCCAATTATCACAATTTCCTTCTGCTAGGGGATCTTTATTTCCATAAACAACCCTCATGGCGTTTTATTAATTTTATCCAAAAAATCTGTTGGCTGACATTTCGAACCAGCGACCCCTGCTGACATTTGAAGGGGGTAATGCAAACTGTTATAAATGGAAATAAGGCAAGTATTAAAAATTGCAGTTTTGCAAACTTCTTGGAAGGTCGCCTTGATAAAAAAAATCTCATGATAACACTACAGTGGTATTTGTACATGGTATCTTGATTTTCCTAAGATGCTGTTTACTAGTGGCACCAAAATGAAATATTACGGACCAATAGAAAGAGACATTGACAGTATCTATAATAAGATGAAAACACTTGCGGATACACTTTGCCTTAAAACATCCGAAGTCGGGATATATAGGGCAATTTATAGCTACGGTTTTGTGTTATAATACCTATATCTCGGTGTAAGTCCGGGGCACCTGACGCTAAAAAGTTAGAAAATAGATAGCAAAATCCAAGTATTTTATCTTAAAAACTTCCATGGTCCAAGATAAAATCTTAGCAACTTTATTTTATCGTTATTCTGTTTCAACTTTCGTGATAATGGCATAATGCTACCTCGAATCTCGTTGCAGATATATGTCACCATACTAGAACATCCATCTGTCTGGCATTTGTGTTTAACAAATACAAAATTATTAATCTTCTTAACTTTGTATATTGGTCCGCAAAAGCTAAAAAACACGGTGTATAATCACGTGACTTAATAACTTTTTTAATACTTGACCAATTTGAATTCGGTTTAAAGCAGAGAAGGTGGGAAGATGCCAGGAATAAGCTGGAATTGTTGGATTTTTAAAAAATCAACTGATAAAATAGTTATTGAAGATAAACCAAAAATTTGGTTTATCTTCAATAACTTTTTCATAAGTTGATTTTTCAAAATGCAACATCGTCCATCTAATGCGCGACGTCCGTCCACCTTCTCTGCTTTAAACCGAATTCAAATCGGTCCAGTATTTACAAAATTATTGAAGATTTTCTGAAAATATTGTATCACGTGGTTATCCACCGTGTAAAAACGTGAGCATGTTTTGTTGTCCCTGGACAACCACCTAGGTTGTGTATTACAGAGTAACAGATAATAGGGGGTGAAGACATTCTGGCTTTGTTATTATTTCAGATCCAAACCCTATGTTGTTGGTACTCATTTAAATCGTCTCCTCGAGACGATTCAAATGAGTACCCACAACATGTTACTTGATAAACATTTAGTGAAATGTTTCATTTTGAAAGGCCATCACACTCTCTTATCTGTAGCTATGCTGTATTTACAGATCACAACTGGGAAGTGAGAACTGAAGTTCTAGGGTACGAAAATTGTCGGTCGTACGAACTCATCTTAGGTTACATGATTGGATTTGACGCAACCCAGAAAGTCGTCGACATGTCAACCGCGTGTAAACAGTACGTTAAATGGGAATGCCAGGATGTCCTTATATACGCTCAAAACACAGGCGTAATATGCACGGGCTGGACAGACCGTTGTGGCAACGTGTCCAGTTACTTTACGGGGCCTTATCCTTCGGAGAAGCACTGTGCGTGTGGTGACCAGGGAACGTGCTTGAATCCGGCCTTCGATTGCAACTGTAACGCTCAAAGGCTATATTTGGCATACGACGAAGGCTTTATATACGACAAAAATGCCCTTCCTATGTTTTCCTTCGTAGCTGGCGACACAGGTATTTCTGTAAAATAAATACAATTATCTTTGGTTCAAACGCCCTAACTAAAGGTATTTCAAAGAATGTCTCTTTATTTCTCTCTATGCCTTTTTAAACGTTTGTAATAACGGAAGGCAAAATCAAGTTTTGACAGGAAAATGCTTAACCCTTTCCCAAACAAGACCTGGTTTTGGCTTCCCAAATAAAATTGGTTTGGGAAAACATTGAGACAAAAAATGCTGATAACGAGAATTTTCTTCTTTTGTCTCAACATTTTCTTTGCTATTTTGTACACAAATCTTTTCTTTGTGAGCATCAATTTTGGCCTCCGAAGCAGCTTTCAAATTGAATCAGCCTAAAAGTTTGCCGTTTGGCAAAGGGTTAATTCTTTCCCAATCAAGATCTGGTTTTCACGTCCGTAGTAGAAAATAGACAATAGAAGAAATGCTGACAATCAGCGATTTTCTCCTTTTTCCTCTGCAATTTTGAGCTATATTCTACACAATTTATATCCTTTCAAAATACATTTTGTCGGCTGTATCATCTCTCAAATTTAGGCAGCCTAAAAGTTTGCATTTTGGTAAAGGCTTATATTTGTAACCACTTATTTCAGGTGACACAGGCGAGGTTGGCTATCACACGATCGGTCCGCTACTGTGTTGGTAAACAGAGCCGCGGATAAGTGGGGGTTTGTTTCAAATTCGAACCCTGTGTTGTGAGTACTGAATCAAACGATTTTAATGACATGTGTCTTTACTAATAAAGTTAATAGATGTTGTTAAAAGCCATTCCTCCCCGTCTTAACTGGAGCTATGGTAAAACGTCGGCTTACTTCTTCCAATAGGCATTATATAAGAGGTGGTCATGGCTGTTCAAATATAGATCTATACTCAAAATATATGTCTATGTTCATTTAACCATACATCGACATCGTTTCCCAAAGTGAGTACCCGCAATATAAGGTTGTGATTCTAAAAAAATCAGAATGCATTCGCACCCTTATATTTGTTACTCCGTTACACATCCGTTTTACTAAAGACAGTCATTCGTGTTCAAATGAAGTTATCGATAAAAAAAGATCAAGTTCATTTTATGATTCATATTTTTTTTCAATACATTGTATATTTAAGTGTACTCAAGTGGTTTAAGTGTGTGAATGTGATTTATATTCGAAATGCGTGTGACACACACGTAATGCGTGTGACACACGCGCAATGCGTGTCACCTGACAGACATGCAGATGCAGTTGAAAACTCGGTCCGCGGTCCCGTATCAATTTTTTTCGCACTCCTCCAAAAACCCCTTTATTTATTGGCAAGTATGTCTTATAAATTACAATATCTATAAAAAAAAATCTAGCCCAAAAATTGGCGGTGCATGTCAAAATGTACAAAGATTAATCTATACGCATGTTTAATTTTTAATTTTCACTTTTGTCAAACAATCTGTGAATCTTTCTGATAATTGGATATAAAGAAATATGGTTACTCTTGGGATTTTGGAAATCACGTACCAGATTTGACCATTACATTGTCGGTTACGTTCGAAAATGCCGTAACTACAGCTTATTTAGGCTGTAATTACGACATTTTCGAACGCAGCCGACGATATGTAGCAATTTATCTAAGGTAATCACTTGACGTTGTTATCATACAATTTGTTTTCTTCAATATATAGGGAAAAGTTGTGATATTGTCCGGCAAGATTAACCCGAGACATCTGCATATCGTCGGTGTAAATGCAAAACCTCGTATGTCGATTCTGGCGATTTTCAAAGTACAAACTTGTGTGCTCAGTTACAGACAAGTCTTGCAAGTTTTGAGATATTTAATTGATCAGTAATGATGACAAATCATTTGTGAACAACAATATGTCCAAATTTTAAGTAAAATATTTCAGTTTGGGAAAAGTTATTACATCTTTTTCCCTCCCCTTAGAATTTTTCCAAAAACGAGATACGAGGTTTTGCATTTACAACGACGATATGTAATGACCCCACTTCGGCAATGTTTTGTTGAGACACTGAACTAACGGACTTTGCACACGAAAATTAAGTTGTCCCGGGTTAATTTGGATGGACAATATGAAAATGTAATCAAAAGCATGATTGTTTACAAAAGTAAAGGAAAATATACATGACAAATAACAACCAGCTTCGCGTACGCATACGTTATTCGCCCGGTATCGGACGATTAGACACTTCGTTTTTGGGCACTGGATAACAGCAGGTTTATATAAAAAAAAACAATCGACCCTTTTACACAATGTTTGTTGTTGCACTTTAAAAATGTAATGCTTCCTAGCAAAATGTTCAAAACAAGATAAGTTTGAAAATGAAGTTACTCCGTGATATATCATAAACTAGTTGTTTTTGACAGACGGATATTTACCCTTTCCCAAACGGCAAAAAAAATAGGATAGTCCAATTTGAAATCTGCTACAGACGACAAAACGTATGATAACGACAGAATTTGTGTATAAAAGAGCACAGAAAATATTGAGGCAAAAGGAGAAAATGCTGATAATCAGCATTTTCTTTTTTAGCCTCAATGTTTTCCCATGTCTTTTTATTAGGGACGTCAAAAGCAGGTCTTGTTTGAGAAAGGGGTTAGATGATATATCCTTTGTCTAGACAGACACCCTATTCTAATGCTTATGTTCCAGGAAAAAGGCCACTAGGCTACCATATGAAACGTAGACATCAACCTTAAGGATTACAACCCATTATTAGATACCAAACACTTCGTGTATCTTCGGGCGTCTTTCGGAACAACGGAAATTAACGACAGATACACCTCATCAATTTATGGGTGTCATCTGTGGCAAGGGAAATTGACGAGGGATACCCTCGTCAATTTCCGTTGCTACGGATAACAACCAAAGATCCACGAAGTATTTTGTAGTTAAAGATGGGTTGTAATCATTAACGCCAGACCACATCATATGTGGACGGTCGAGCTTGTAGAACTGGGATGACCTTAGCCAGCTATTCTAATTTTCAATCTCTTTTTGAAGTGACACTACTATCAATCCAATTGATCGAGGTATATATCCCGTCCAATCATATTGCTTGTTATGTTATTTGAACAGAAAACAGTTTTAGATGCTTTGGAGAAAGCACTGATCAAGTGCATGCTCGAAAGTTTTAAATAAGATTTCAAACATGTCGGTATCTGAACAGTTTCACCATGTTGTCAATATTTTTATCCTACCGAGTTCACGTTCAAGTGCTATGTACAATAATTAGCCGAAACATACGCCCCATCTAAGCAGATGGCTTATAGTATTGTGTAGAACTAGAAACACTGAATAAAACCAGATATTTATTCTTATTTCAAAGAGTAACGTCTGACAGTCACCGCTCAGAGGTCTTCTTCAGTAACCCTGGAAATCCGAATTTTCTGATCAGGAGCAGTGTTGTTCACCGATAGCTTCGTCATGGCATAAAGCGACCAAGAGAGTTACATGGATCTAGGTCAGACACAGCATGATCTTGAAACATTGCAGACTCAAATGCTATAAGACATGTTTTTCCAGATCCTGGCTCAATTGTATATATTATCGCACTGTTTGTACAAAAGATATATCCGTAAGTACTGGTACTCTGTGATATATCACAACCCCGTAGTTTTTGACAGGCGGATATTACATATAATATATCTTTTGTCTAGACTAATGGATCTCCACTGGAATTATCCATGAGAAAACAAAAGCTATAGAACGACCAGTATATAGTTGCTCAGAGAAACAAATAAGAGGGGGTAAAGACATTCCAGCTTTGATATTTCAAATTCAAATCCTATGTTGTGGGTACTCATTTGAATCGTCTCGACCAGACGATTCAAATGGGTACCTACAATATAGGGTGTAATAATAATATAGGATGCAATAACAAGGAATAAAATATAACTCTTCTGACACATCGGCAGGATAAGGTAAAATAATTTAGGGTTGCTGAAAGATATACCACACCCAGCCAAATCCTGATATTTTTCCATCAAATCTACTTCAAACCGAATTGAAATTGGTCACTTATTCAAAGAATTATTGAAGATTACCTGCAAGTCATATGTCACGTGACTCCCCAATGTTTTATGTGAACTCACTAGAAAAGTTAAGTTGTCTCTTTGTGTGATAGGCTATTTAGTTGAATGTCCTTATTGTGTCCGACGTTATATGGAAGACAATAATAATCATGCTCATGGAAGAAGATCAATCTGGTCTACAGTAGATTGAGTTTTTAGCCCGGCAACACTCGCCAAATAACTTTTAGTTGGTTATGCTCACAAACGTCAAAACTGTGCACATCGTGTTATGGTCGCCCACCTCTAATGAGAATTTTCCGACGTCATGTGAATCTCATTAGGGGTGGACTACTTTAAGTTTTTTTTTTTTTTTTTTTTTTTTTTTTTTTTTTTTTTTTTTTTTTTGTTCCGAACATAACCAACGGTTTACTATTCTATACTTGATCGACTTGTCCCAAACAATGACTGTTGTTGAATCCATTTGGTTCGATCTATTATTCCTTGATTTATTACAGTATGTTTTTGTCTGACAGAGGAATGTAACACGGTATAATCTTCTAGGTGTCTAAACAGAATATGTTTGCAGAAATTACACGATTTATACAAGAAACAAGAGGCATTAGTCTACAAAATCTGCCCAACTATTGCACTGGTGGTGAACTCGGCCAAAGCGTGGGACGATTTTTCGCGATCATTGTATTCCGTCTGTGTTGTTATAAAATATTGTAACTACGGCTTCGATAAAGCAGTAGTTACGAAATTTTATAACAACACCGACGGTTTGTAAATACATATCCATAAACCCGGTCTATTTTTAGAACAAACTCATTGTTATTAGATAAACTGTCCAATCAGATCTTTAAACTCACATTTAATAAGCGCAAAATATCTGTACCTTGTTGTAGTGAAAAAAGTCCATCGCTTTCGCCGAGTTCACCACCAGTAATTGTGGTATTGTTGATTTTGCATCGAGATTAATCGTGCATGGTTGAGAATCATATGACACAACATTTCGATACTTTTTAGTTTTCTGTTTATTTTTTGACCGATTTGGAAAAAAAAGGTTTGAAGCAGTGATGTCGGAATTTGCTAAAAGCGAACGATCTTTTAAATAAACAACTGATAAAAAGTAATTGACGACCAACCAAAATTTTGGTTGATCGTCAATACACAACTCTTTTTACAGCTAGTTTTTAAAAGATCAACTATATCCATCTAATCCCCGATGTATTTCTACTTTCTTTGCTTCAAACCAAATTCAAAGTGGTGAAATATTTGTGACCCATCACGCTAAAAGGGACCTTATCGGATGTGTGAAAAATATCGACTCTAGTCAGTCTGCGCAGTCCGCGCAGCCAGACTAGGGCCGACACTTTTCACTTTTATGTAGTTTTCTAAATCCGGAATGTTTTCCCTGTCTTACTATATACGTTCATTTTTCGCATACGGGATCTGGTTGACCTGTGGCGAGTCTGACAAGTTTGTCAAAATTTGGATTTTTGGAGTTCGGATAAGGTTCCTTTTAGCGTGACGGGTCACATTTATAAAATTGATTTGTCACGTGATTCCCCGTCGTGATTGTGCTGTTTCCTTTACGCTTAAATCCTGAAAGACACTTAACCCTTTCCCAAACGACAAAATTATAGGGTGATCCACTTCAAAAACTGCCTCAAATGACATAAAGAATGATATTAAAGATATTATGATTTTTGTAAAATATGGCCTTGAAAATATTGAGACAAAAGGAGAAACTGCTGGTTATCAACAGTTTCTTCTTTTGTATCAACGTTTTCCTGATCATCATCTATTATAGACGTCAAAACCAGGACTTGTTTGGGAAAGGGTTAAATGCTGATAGACACTTCTACGTGTGCTTGCTTTTGTACCGTAACTTCTAGGTTTAGGACTCTAAAGTATTTTATTTAAAAATCGTATATAGTCTACGAGACTTTGAAAATACTAGTCGTATAGATATGCAAGTATTTGGCTTATTCATATATTTGATTTTGGGTAAATTGATGGAAAACCAATTCTATTGGCGTTTAAGAAAGAATTAACAACGAATTGCAAGAAAAACAAGATGTGTTTGTGAAACACCATTCCGGATTTTCGTAATTCCGTCTTGACAGAGTTGTCGTTCATGCGGGACGGTATACCGTCATCCGGTGTAAATGTAAACAAGCGCTATCAGTGGGAAAGAACCGCTACTGCATTTATGCATGCCATAATTTTGCGGATATAATTGGAAATTATGAACTGCATAAACTTTATCGAAAAAAGCAAATGCAAGACGAGCTTGGATTCATGTAATAAGTCGCAAGAATTAGAACCAAACATCGTATCTGGCCTAGGCCTACCCGAGTCTGAGAGACAGTATTTGCCGAAACGCGTATCTCGTTGGGAGATTCCAACAGAGGAACCTCAGCGGAGAGAAGAAAGAGAAATCCCATCGCAACATAGTCACAACACACTAAATGCTAACATATCAAAGTAGATCTAGTCTACTCTATTGAGACAGAATGAATGAATGAATGAATGAATGGAGTTTTAAGGCCCGTCGACTGCTAAGGTCATATTGGGCGCACTCACCTTGCCTCACTACAAGATGTATTAGGATATGTATTAGTTACATAAACATCTAGAGGTGGTATGATAAAAATACGATATTCTATACAACAGATAAAATTTTAAGCAAAATAACAACACACCATGAATAATCCGACGTGAGCACGAAAGGACATGGGCCCCTCCCAGATCAGAGAATAGGCCTACCCATGCCCGATCTATTGAGACAGAAGGAGAAAATGATGGTTATCAGGATGCTCTTAAATTTTGCCAAAATGTTTCCCAGCGTATTTTCTCTTAAGTAATATACATCAAAACCAGGCCTTGTTTTGGAACGCTTTAACAAACAAACAATGAATTGCATAGATCTACTTTCAAAGAACTAAATAGCAAAGTTTTGAGAGAAAGAAAAACATGCTGACTTTGCTCTTCCCTCAATATTTCCTACTCTACAATCTACACCAAACTATTTCAAATTTGAATAAAATTTGAAATAATGGTTTAATATTATGTTTTAACCCTTTCTACCAATTAATTCTTTGTTTTGATGCCCACACATAGATCTAGCAAAATCAGAATCATTCTGCCCGTATTTGACCTCAGTAGATTGTTTGGAAAAACATTGAGAAAAAGGAAGCAATTTGATGATAGTCAGAAATATCGCCTCACGATTACCCCAATATTTTCTGTGCTTTAACATTCACTTATTCTATCTTCGATATTAATCGTTTTCCGACAGCGAAAAACCGTGTGGAGCGGAATGTTTTACAAACAATTACAAAATATTCGTTTGGAAAAACTCGCTCACAGCGTACATGTAAACATGTATCTTTTTTCCCCAAAGTCGCCCCTCTTTTATTTCTATGACGTCATATGACTAGAGTAAGTAAAGCAAAGTCATGACGTCACAAATCGACACTCGCTTGATTTGAGGCATCCCACGGGGAAAAATATTTACAATGATAACATATCATCGGATTATGGGAGATTTCTTTTGTTATAGATCTCCGAATGGTTTAAAAATTATGGGAGGTACAGAGGTATTATTAGATTCCATTATTAAGTTACAATGAAAATCATTTTCATTTAATTACTCTTTGATTTGATGAAAATATTAAAGTTGCCGCTTGTCCTACAGGCAAATGGAAGTAAACATACCGTCCCGCAGGAACGACAACTCTATATTACCGGAATTACGAAAAGACCCAATTGCTCCCGAAAAGGCCCATGTTGAGTTTTTACGTTAAAGTTTCGGACTTACAGACAGACGGACAGACGAAGGACAGACAGATAAACGGACAACGGTAAAACAATAGTAAGGCACAACCCGAATCGTGTCACAATGACAAAGTCCTGGTAGACCACCTAAATTGTACTAAACAAGTTCGTCTACTATTTGACAGGAAATTCTCTTACATGGCATTTCCGTTCCAAAGTGTAATAAGACAATTTCCTAGCACAACACCCCGCATCAGATCATCTAATAAGGATTCTGAAAACGGATTTACATCATAGATCTAATTTTAAATGCTTCATGCTTTTATAGTTTCACGAGAACAAGAGGCCCAAGAGGGCCTGAATCGCTCCACTGGCTATAGTAAAAGAATTATCTCATGATTTCTTGTAAGCCTTTCACTGCCAATTCTTGAAGAGGGTTGCCCAAGGAACATTTCTGTAAAATTTGGACTGAATTGGCCCATTGGTTTACTTTTAAAGAATTATTTCATGGTTTGTCCAATTCTGATAAGCCCTGCCCTATTACACTCATATTTATAGACCAATCAAAATTTCACTTATAATGAAAGTAAAGGATTAGCCAATGAACATTTCTGCATATGATTGTTTTTAAAGGATAATTTCGTGATTTCTCCCATTCTGATAAGCGCTGCCTGCCTGCCAACATTAAAGGGCCAATCAAAATTTCACAAACAATTTAAATAAAGGGTCACCCAAGGAACATTACTGCCAAAATTGGTCTACATTGGCCCATTAGTTGATTTATAAAGAATTATTTTGTGATTTCTCCAATGGGTCTAATAAGCACAACCTGCCGCCCCACATTTATGGACCAATCAAAATTTCACTGACAATATAATGTAAAGAGCTACCCAAGATAATTTCTGCCAAGTTTGGTCAAAATTGGTAGAACAGTTGAATTTTACAGAATTATTTTGGGATTTCTGTAAGTCTGATAAGCGCTGCACTGCCACGCCCACATTTATGGACCAATCAAAATTCTTTGAACAATTTAAGTAAATGGTCATTCAATGAACATTCCTGCCAAGTTTGGTCAAAATTTCCCCACTGGTTTGAGAGAAGATTTTTAAAGATCATCATCATCATCATCATCATCATCATCATCATCATCATCATCATCATCATCATCATCATCATCATCATCATCATCATCATCATCATCATCATTATTATTATTATTATTAAATACCAGACTTATATAGCGGACTTATATAGCGATTTTATCATACGAGAGTACGTTCAAAATCGCTAAACAATCTTAAGAAATCTAATAAAATATACATCTGAACATAAGACATATTTGAAATATTTAGCTACACACTACAAAACTACAAATACCATATCAGCTTGACATTATAAACCGTAAAAGAAAGAGGATTTATACATAAAAGAAAATCTATGTTTAACTTCCACAAATCTGTAAAGAGAAATGAGTCTTTAGCGACTTTTTAAAACATGAAATTATTGAAACTGACCCTATTTCGAGCGGGAGTGAATTCCGCAGCTCAGGAGCAACATTCATGAAACTGCGTTCTCCATTATGTTTTAGTACAGCGTTTTGGTACTACGAGTGTTGTGCCATTTGACCCGGACCTGAGTGCACGGTTTGGTTTGTATATGTTTAAAAGAGATGTGATGTATTCAGGGGCTTGTCCATGGAGAGATTTAAATGTGTAAGTTGAATTCTATGTTGTGTAGGTATCCAGAGCAACTGTCTTAGTACTGGTGTTATATGATGGCGTCTCGGTGCTCTTGTCACAATTCGAGCTGAAGTATTTTGGACCATCTGTAACCTGTTCACAGTTTTTTGGGGGTATTCCAACAAGTAAAGAATTACAGTAATCCAACCGAGACGTGACCAAAGAGTTAACGAGAGACTTATTAGCGTCACCATTTAGATATTTCCTTATATGGCCGATTTGACGAATAACAGGATTTACAAACACTGCTAACATGCGTTTCCATGTTCACTTGGGAGTCAAAAAAGGCGCCAAGATTTCTGACTGATTTCGACGCTTTACATCGGAATTACCAACATTAATTGACTATCAGCCTTAGTTTTATTTGCATTGAGCTTGAGCATATTATGGTTCATCAAGTCAGTATTTTTGTTCAAAAACAGCTCAACACATCGTACAGCTTCGTCTTTCGAAACATTATCATTAGGTTTGAAAGCGATGTATAGCTGTGTAGCAACCAGTTATGTAATAAAAACGAGAATTGTTACAAAACTCGTTGCGATGACAAATTTCATATTACATTTCATGTCGCAACCATAAATGTAATAAAATCGAGAAATGTAAAAAACTTGTTTTTATGTATTTAGGTCTTTCACAAAGTGTCTTCTTCTAATTCTCAATGCAAAAATGGCGAAGTTTGGCAGTTTGTTGCATCTCTGGAGTTTATTACGTTTCTCGTTAAATGACAGCAAGGACTTTTGGAACGAAAAATTTAATTTATTATATGTCGAATATTTATTCATTATCCATTATCCATTTGTGAGTATAAAAAGACACCAATTCGATTCGATATAGCTTATTAAATGTCGTTATTTTGTTACATTTCTCAATTTTATTACATTTCTCGTTCATGGTTTGCAACCATTTTTGTAATTAAATCGAGAAATGTAATAAACTTTCATATTTACTCTCTCTGTTTAAGAAAGTATCATATACTACAAATACAGGCTTCAGTTCAGTATTTTTCATTTACCAATGTACAAATTAGACATTGGACTAGGACAATCTGACGGTTTTTTAAAGTGTTAAAACAACATAGACTTACATCATAGTGTCGACTATTGCAATCTATGTTTAATTGCAGTATCAAAATATCAATCAAATGTCAAATTTTATACAATTAGATTGTTACGTTTCTCGATTTATTACATTTCTAGTTGATCGTTCGTTACCAGTTTTGTAATAAAATCGACAAATGTAATAATTATTTTATGCCCATTTCCATTTCAGAAAGTAACTTATACTGAAAATACATGTAAGCTTCAGATTAATACTTCACAAAAATCAAAATACAAGATAGACATTGAATGCTGACAATTTTGATATTGTCAAAAATGTGGTCAATTTTTCAAAGCCCTAAAACAACATCACGTAACGCTATAGACTATCAGTCTAATTTCAATATTGGAATATCAGAGTAAGTTTGAATTCCTAATAATTAGGTAAAATGCAATAGTTTGGTAGTTTGTTACATTTCTCGATTTTATTACATTTCTCGTTGAAGGTCCTTAACCAGTTTTGTAATAAAATCGAGAAATGTAATAAACTTTTATATGTGCCTTTTCTGTTCAAAGAAGTACCCTGTACTACAAATAAAGCCTTAAGGAGACTATGGAGAGCGCCCACGTGACTTTTTCGAAATGTTTATTATGCGGCTACCGCTTTTCGTAGACTGGATTTGGTAACTAGGCCAGGTGTCCTAGTCAATGGAAATAAACCGGACATAAAAGGAGACACTCCACAACGGGAAATGCTTCCGGGTCGTAGTATACAAACATAGTTCCGTCAAAAATGGATTCGCTCCTTTTGTTGCATTGATTCTGTGTTTATAGAATAGGCAGATGCATGAAATGTGGTTCTGTACACTGGCAGACCATCAGTGTACTGCTAGGATGTGTTTTAATGAATTTGTTGGGAACTAGTTTCTTGCGCGGTCGTGACCTTTCATGGGGGTGTGTCACATGCAGATCCCGAAATAGATGGCAAATTTCAAGGGTGGCTGTGTTCACGGGTGCGTGATTTTAGCTGATGGTGCTATTGATACCACTTTCTTGGTAGTAAATTAAAGACAAAGAAATGGTCTGTCAGGCAGACTAAGTAAAAGGTGTCACAAAGACTTCTGAGAGGAGCTAGAAGCTGCCAAATTGACCCATTTTACTATATATTTAATAGGCCCGTTTCGTTGAGGAGTGACACCAAAAACAAAATAATGGCGGACCATTTGGTCGACTGAAGAATGTTGACAGTCGATTGTTCTTTATTCTTTGCCTTCGGTTGAAAGATACGAACTTCATAACGCATTTAAATCTTCGGCTATATGGAGTATTATCGCTTGCCATTGTTGAAGGGTCATCAAATATCCAGACTACGACGAGGCGGGCAAAAAACCAGACAGTTTCGACGAGAAAAGTTGCTAGGTTTGCGAGTTAACTGTTACTTCCACAGCCACCAGCTTCTACAACGCAAATACTGTAATTACGAGACTTTTAGACGAGAAAATATTTAGAAGTCATGGACACGTAAACCATAGATCACGAAGAATACAGCTGATTACGGATTTTTCGATAGGAAACGAAAGTGATTTTGTGTGTGTGTGTGTGTGTGTGTGTGTGTGTGTGTGTGTTTTTTAATGAACCTTTAGTGTGATCATTACAAAGTGAAACAAGATCTGTTTTTGAGCAAAGGAGATTATTAAGAGGGATTAAGATATTTATTGCAATCCCCAACCCTATGTTGTGGGTAGTAATTTAAATAATTTTGAGAGACTATTCCAATGGCAATGAATTTTGTGCTAAAAATAGACTTGGTTTACTGTTATGATTTGGTAAACCGTCGAAATCTCGTACATACGGCTTGAAATTGCCAACCCTATGTTGTGGGTAGTAATTTAAATAATTTTGAGAGACTTTTCCAATGGCAATGAATTTTGTGCTAAAAATAGACTTGGTTTACTGTAATGTTTTGGTAAACCATCAGCATTGTTATGAAATCTCGTACCTTAATCCGAGTCTTCTCTGGCGTAAATACGCTCTTTGATATTTTGATTTTTCGCTATTTGCGTAAATAGCGAAAAATCAAAATATCAAAGAGCGTATTTACGTCAGAGAAGACTCGGATTACTCATACCTATGGCTTGAATCGACAAGCTGTAGTTACAAGCTTTTATAACAACATCCACGATTTTCTATTGTTTGTCCGAAATTAAGTCACTGCTTGCTAGATAAACTCATTCCCCATTAATCAGATCATCTACCTACAACACAGGGTTTAATGGAAATTTAATATTTTGTATTTTGAGAATCCAATACCCCTTTTCAGCTCTGCCAAGATTCAAAAAGTCTATAAAGAAACATTGAAAGAGTCTTAGAGAAACATTGAAAGAAAAGAAGTTATATATACTGATTTTCATGAACGTCTCCTTTTCTTTCATTTTTTCTATCCTTTGCAGTTTTAAATAGTTTTACAGAGATGCAGAATAGAGGCCTCCGGAGCAGAGGTGATATAGGCTTACTTCTTTTAAGATATGGTTTATCATTTATAGTTCAGAAAACTCTATCTTGTTGGTAGTCTTTAAGACCATCTCCTCAAAAATATTTAAATGGGTACACACAACATAGGGCTTGGAGAAATGCCTAAATTGTCCTTTACCCAGAGCAACAGATGAGAGCGTGTGAAGACATTCTAAATTTTCTATTTCAAATCCAAACCCTATGTTGTGGTTACTCGACGAGACGATTCTAATGAGTACCCACAACACAGGGTTTGATGAACATTTAGTGAAATTGTTCATTTTGAAAAGCTATTTACTCTCTTGTATCTATTGCTCTGCTGATATTTACAATAATTTTGATGTTTGCAACTACTTTCTTTCAACTTGTATTCTCAGCCTACTATTCACACTAAAATATTTCAAACTGTCATTGCAAGTTTGCTTGTCATCTATCATTGAGACATCTGCCAGACTCTGTTACAGTCAGCACTAGTTTCAGTTATATATAAATATCAACATTGGAAGAGTTCATTTTGAGCAATTTCTTTCCTTTGCCTACTATATTTTAATTAAGAACACACTAGATGAGCAACAAAAATCTGATTTAAATCAAAACTGAACAAAATCGGATGAGTCAAACTCCGGATATGTCAATTAATTTTGACAGGCCCTATGGCTTCGACACAATGCATGTTGAGTATGTGGACTTTTACATTTAACCCTTTCCCATTTGAACAAGATCTGGTTTTGATGTCCTGTTAGAATTGGCAAAGGAAAACATTCAAAGTCATTGACACAAAAGAAGAAAGTGCTGATAATCATCACTTTCTCCTTTTGTCCCAATAATTTCTGCGATATTTTTAGAATAAATCCTCTCTCTGTCAACATCTATTTTGTCGTCTTTGGCAGCTTTTGGATTGGATCACCATAAAATTTTGCCGTTTGGGAAAGGGTTAGAGCTGTGACCCATAATGCATTATTTTTGCATTATGTTTGCTTGATATTCATTTGCATTGAATTACCTAGCAAAGGAGCAACTTGCATTTATTCATTGCAATTTGATTGGCCAAGTTGAAATCAAGTCCACAATAGTCTTTTTCATTTGTCACTTTTGTAATCAGTATTATTTTATTAATTTTTGTTTTTTTTATATTTTGTTACCATTGACTGATGATGATTTCCTGAATAAAGTTGTTAAACTGATTTATGACTTGTGTTAGTTGGTACACTCTGTGAACATTGGTTCAAAGAGTGTAATCAGTGCCTCTAGTTTGTTTGTATGAAAAACAAAGTTGTCTGTATATTATGATTTTGATTGATACCTGCATGTGCAGATCATGGGATGGGGCCTGGTCCCCTCAAACTTGTAAAAAAAGGCTAATCAAAGTGAATTTCAGGAATTATTCATGCACCAATGCAGTCAGTCCTTGAAAAGACGACCCCCTCTAGGAAATTTGTCTGGATCTATGCATGGTCTGTTTATGCTACATTCATTCGTGAGGCACTGTATTGACCTGATTTCACCCCCTTAATCTATTCACATGCAATGTCTCTTTTTGACAAGGTAATGGCTTTGGAAAACATTGTGGATAATGATGAAATTGCTTGTGACAAGCAAATTCTTCATTTCCCATAATGTCTTCTTCCTAAAAGACAAAAACATGCGAGATTTAATTTACTTGAAATTGTCGTCTAGAATATCTTTGAATTTGGACAAGCAATTTTGTTGTTTGGTAAGGGATTAATTGGATGATTGGAAACTGGATGTGTGACCAATTGCATGATCACGGTTCGAGTAGTTCCATTGGATGCTGAATAACGGCAATGATACTCATTAACTCTTTCCCAAAAAAGACCTTGATTTGATTTCCCGTACAGAAAAAGCATGGGAAAAGATTGAGACAAAAGAACAAAATGCTGATGACCAGAATTTTCTCCTTTTGGCCCAATCTTTTCTGTGTTGTAGTATACACATTTTCTACTTTTGATATCACCTATCATGTCAACTGCAATACCTGAGGCTTTGAAATTTGAGTATGTTAGAATTTTGCTGTTTGGCAAAGTGTTAATAAGGTAAAAATGTTGTTAAAATGACCAAATCAATGCCCGGATGACAGATGAAATCTATCAAAAGAGCTGCATGGAGAGTATTCCAATTGTTGCAGTCAGCATTTTCTCCTTTTGCCTTAACCCATTACCACACAGTGACGCCCTTTGACACCCACAAGATTAAGGCTCAAGAAAAATTTTTGGAAAATGAAGAAATTGCTGGTGACAAGAAATTTCTTCTTCCACAATGTTTTCTACCATGTTAAATTCCATGTATCTGAATAGTGAATAATCTAATATTGTTGTCTGCAACACCTATGAATTTGGAAGTCTATCATTTTGCCATCTGGGTAATAGGTTGATATTATCCGAGCTTTTACATCTGTAATGGAAAGGGATTGGGAAAATATTGAGACAAAAGAAGAAATTGCTGATGGTCATCATTTTCTCCTAAATTGCCCTATAATATTTCTAAGGAAATTAATATTATAGAAAATTCCTGTCTAGTTTTGTCATCTGCAGCGTCAATTGAATTTGGAACTGCCCAAAATTTTGCCGTTTGGGAATGGGTTTTAAAAATCATTATAGATTTAATCGCCTGTGCAGCATGACAGCATCTTGACCCTTTCCCAAACAGTCAAAATTTAGACTATTTCAATTCAAATGCTGCTGAAAACACCAAAATGGCTGTAGATGAACATGAAATGTGTCCATTGTAGTACAGAAAACATTAAGACAAAAGGAGAAAATGCTGGTTATCAGCATTTTCTTCTTTTGTCTCAATGTTTTCCAAAGCCTATCCTCATAGGAACATCAAAAGCAGGTCTTGTTTGGGTAAGGATTAAGTCCAGAAGACCAGAACAGTAAAAAATTCTGCCATTTACAAAAGTTCATATGGTATCGACTCCGAATCTCAATCATTAAGTCCCTTGTTCGATCCCAAGTTGCAGCAAATATCCTCTCCGACATTGTCTTCCAACATTGACTGGATAATCTATTTTGGAGAGCACCTGGGAGCTCAGAGAGGATGTTGTGGAGATAATGCTGATAACATAGGATTTGAGTACATCATTGTAAGAAAATACTGAGGGAATAGAAGGAAATGATGATGATCATCTTTTTCTTCTTTTTTCTCAAACATTCTTCAAAACCAGATCTTGTTTGGGGAAGGGCTAAAGAAGATGAACATTCAAGGATAACATCTCCAGCTAGTTCTAAAAAACACCCTGGCAGCCCTATTTAGGGGATTAGCAAAACATTAAAGGAAAAGAAGAAAAAGTATATTGCAATCAGATCATTCTTTTAAATTTATTTTATTAGCCATTATAATGTACAAACTTCCTGCTTATACATGTATGTGACTTGTCACGCTAAAAGGGACCTTGGAAGAGTGAACCGTATCGGTCAGTGTCAGTCTGCACAGACTGGTTCTTGTCAGTACTTTTCATTCTAATGTAATTTTCTGAACCTAGAATATTTAAATCCTATCTTACATGTCAAATTTTCAAAAGAAAGCATCTGGTTGACCTCTGCTGAGTCTTGTACATAATTTCTCAAAATTTTGTTTTTGGTAAGGGACATATCACTCAGAAGGTCCTTTTTAGCATGACAGGTCACATGTCTTAAAGGGACTAAAACTAATAAGTCAAAAATGCAAATAGATTAAAGAGTCTGATACTTTTCATGAAATTTCATCATCTTGGAAACGACAAAGACAAAAATCAAGTTTTGAATTACAAACAAATGCATTGGCAGAATAAAAATAAACTTGGTGTACAGTACATGTATATTGATATATAGTCAGTGTTTTAATAAAATCTTGTAACTGCAACTTCAATCAAGCTGTAGTTGCAAGTTTTTGAATATGATTACAACCAAGAATTATTGTTGTTTTTCCAAAATTATGCCAAGGTTTACTTGATAAATTCGAGCCCTATGAATTCGCGTTCCTTTTTGCAGATGCATTTGCAGATATCATTCTGTTTAGAACTAATAAATTTTCACACATGGTCACATTATAAAACAAGTTGCCTCAAATTGACAGCCTCGGTGGCGCAGTGGATAGCGCCCTCGACTTGTAGCCCGGTGGTTACGAGTTCGAGCCCCGCTCGGGGAAGGTGTGTCTTTGGGCAAGACACTTAATTGTCAGCCTCAGTCTACCCAGCTGTTTGAAGTGGGTCGCAGTAAGGTAAAACTTACTGCCTCTTCTCTTCCACTTGTAAAAATGTTTCGAGTTAGAAAAGTTTGTTTCTGTTCCAAGTTATTCACTGTTTATAGAGCACTAGTTACATGTAGATTAGTTACCATACACTAGTTCAGCTAGTGGTGCCTCGATAAGCGGGGGAAAATACGCACAAACAAACAAACAAACATATCATTAACATCTTCCTCAATCCTGTCCATTGATTAGCTGTCGAAGAATGAAATACTGCAAGCTGTTTGCCAAGTTGTTTTCAGCACTCAATTGTACACAAACACCATGGGCAGATCTAGAGGGGGTCCGGACCCCCTGGCATTGGCAGAAAATTGAATTTTGACTATATAAATTTAGTGTAACGTCACATAATTACTACATTTTAAGCCATAATTAGGACTTTGATCCCCCTGGAAAAAATATTGGGCTTGGACCCCCCCTGGATAAAAAAATCCTGGATCCGCCCTTGAACACTGTACACCACGAGACTGTCAGACGCCAGATTCAGTTTCTTTCTGTTGGACTAAAATGTACTTCTGTGGATAAAATCACAGAGCCAATAAGGCCTTCCAATGAATCCATCGCTTTAATAATGATAGTGAGTTCTGACGAAAGTCCCATCCTAAAATTCACCATTTTTTTAAAATTACAGCTAATTGAAGACACTCTGGAGCTCATAGAGGACAACGCAGTTCAAAATATTTCATGTTTCCATCATTCTCGTGTTTAGGAATTGATCCCAATCCAAATGTGTGCTCGTCGACTCTCATTTGATTGTTCCTAGTCTACTTTTCCTTGACGATTTAAACCGAGAACTTGAACTTCACGTGGTCTGCTTAGTCTTTTCTATGTTGAATTGTCTGTCGTCGGCAAATATCGATCTGTTGTATTTGTAGGCTGACCGCTGTAGCAACAACAATCGCGAAATTGTGATCAATGGGTCGAGTTTTATTGGGGACGAATAATTTTGAAACCGGAAGCCAACCATGGATGTTTATTTTGCGGAGTCTTTTGCCAAATGTTCGATTTTGACTTTCTGAATTTAACAAGATTACTTTTGTTCATGAAGACGCTTTAATGTTCAGACTTTATTTTTGCATTGAAATTAAAAAATAAATCGTTTTCACAAAAATATAACGATTCAGTGTTAAAAATAAAAGCAATTGCTGGAAAAAAATACAAATTTATTTTTTTAGAAGTACCTCACATAATTAAAAAAAAGAAACTTAGTGAAATTTACACCACGAAAGTACCTTTTTTTTAGATTAGAAGTTATTCAAACACTTAACATTGTTTCTAAAAGTATTTCGGTCTAGAACTTTCTGTTAACTTAGAAATCTGATATACAATGGCAGTGGGTGGGTGGGGTAAGATTTCACAGTTCCAGTTGCTGTAAAACGGCAATGCGAAAATCTAATAGTGTCATTTAGACAACTTGGGCTAAATTTTAACGATTGCACCCGTATTACAATTTTTTTTAATTACAGTTAAAAATAAAGTACATGTAGCAAAACAGTGATTTTAATGATTTTCACCCAAAATTTGACATTAAATAGCTCTCTTATTTGCTCGATGATGTATGCTGATTTTTTGTGTAAAAATAGCTGTTGGTATCATCTTCAAAATATCCAAAAACAAAAAAAAAATTCATTGGGTAATTTTTCTGTAATTAAGAAAAAAGTTGCAAAATTTTGACAGAAAAACGTAAAAAACGCTATTTTTCCTTTTTCCCTTTCATTTTTTCATAAAGAATATTTAAAAATAATTCTTTCAATCATATCATCAATTGTGTACATATGTTAGGTCTCTAAATATATATAACACTTTAAATAATCCATTCACAAAAACTTGCTACAAGACTTTAAAACACATGGGTAATTTTTCGAAAAATGGCCATTACTAGTCAAGGGCAGATAACTCTGACACAAAAACGAGCTCGATGATGTACCCTGATTTTTTCATATTTTGTTCGGGATATATTAATTTACAATATATGTTAAAATAAAAAAGATTCATTGGGCGGTTAAAAAGTACCACCCCTCTCCATAGTCACCTTAAGTTCAGTATTTTTCAATTACCAATGTATAAGATAGGCATTGGACTCTTACAATCTGACCGAATTTGAAAATGTTAAAACAACATAATGTAACGTCATAGTGTCCACCATTGCAATATCTGTTTAGTTTCAGTATCAAAATATCAGTCAAAGGTCAATTTTTATACAATTAAGTAAAATGTCACTGTTTTTGTAGCTTTGTTACATTTCTCAATTTTATTACATTTCTCGTTAATGGTTCGTAACCAGTTTTGTAATAAAATCGAGAAATGCAACAAAACTACCAAGCTATAATAATTTACCTTATCATAAGAAACAACCTTAATCTGATATGACAGTGCTGAAATTAGACAAATAGTCGATACTATGGCGTTAAGTGATGTTGTTTTAGCGCCTTCAAAATTTGACAAGATTTAGAAAATATCCTTTGTTGGCTATATCAAAATTGTCAAAGTTCAGTGTCTACATTATATTTTTGTAGTTGTGAAGAACTGAACTGAAGCCTTTAGTCTCAGTTTAAGCCACTTTATCCAAGGGTAATGTTTATAAAAAAAAGGTTTATTACATTTCTGGTTTTATTATAAAACCGGTTGCTACATACTATCGAGAAATGTAATAAAATCTAGAAATGTAACAAAATTACCAACAAAGACATTTCAGTTAATTATATCGAATCACATGTTCGTATTTTGTTCTAATGGTGAAATCAAATAATGATTACAATATTTGACATTAGGACGATATGCCAAGTCGTTTTACGACTTTTCAAATTTTGACCACATGATAATTGCGACCCCATGTATAGAAACGAAACATCTACAAGAAGCAAAAAATATTGATTGAATTTTCAACATACATGTATAACGAATTTCATTTTTTGTTACAAAACATTTTGCCTTATTCAACGAGAAATGTAATCAACTCGAAAATGAAACAAAATACCAAACTGCGACATTTTTGCATTTGGAATCAGTATAAGACACTTTGTGAAAGAGAAGATACATGAAAACAGGTTTATTACATTTCTCGATTTTATTACATTTCTGGTTGCCAATTGAAATGTAATACGAATTTTGTCATCGCAACGAGTTTCGTAATAATTATTACATTTTTCGTTTTTATTGCAAAACTGGTTGCTTCATAGCTGGAAATCGTCTGCGTAGAAATGATGTCCAAGGAAACGCCTTCTGCAGATCATACCGACTGGCTTTGTATACATGGCATAATTCTTAGGCCCAAGCACAGAACACTGAGGGACACTGTATTTCATGAGTACTGAGCTTGATACTACACCATTTACGTAAACAGATTGATCATGTCTGTCCGTTAAGTATGACTTAAACCAGGCGAGCGGCTTACCAGAGATATGAAAGTCATGTTCTAAACGAAGAAGAAGAATGTCATAGTTTATTGTATCCAACGCTGCCGACATATCAAGCAGTACAAGGATAGTGATATTGCTTGTATCCAATGATTTCAATATATCATTTTGAATTTTAAGTAGAGCTGTTTCGGTTGAGTGAAATTTTCTAGATGTGGACTGGTGAAGTTCGTGTAAATTGTTTTCGGACACGTGTAGATCTATTTGAATGTCTACGACCTTTCCAGGCATATTAGGGATAAAAAGGTAAATTCGAAACAGGTCGGTAGTTTTTCGGTTCATTTTTGTCAAGTCCAGGCCCAAGTTTCTCGAAAAAACTTAAAAAAGTATCTTTTCATGCTCAAATCTGAGCATCGTGCTCAAATCGCACGAAATCCACGTGAACTTCAATTGAATACCAATCATCGTTAATTGGTATTGAATAGAAGTTGAGCATGAACTCATGAGAATATACTTAAGTTTTTTCGAGAAACCGGGGCCAGGTTTCTTTAGCAACGGTTTTATATGTGAACTTTTAAATAGTCCAGGTACATATGAAGACTCAAACGGTAAATTCACTAGCTTTGTAATTAGCTTAGGAAGATCATCAATGCACAATTTAAGAAGCCATGTAGGGATTGGATCTAGCTCACAATTTTTGTTTGGTGATTGAAGTATGATGCGTTTTACTTCATCAAGTGTAACTGGTCGAAAATGTGTTAGAATATTGGATAATAATTGTTCAGTTTTGGATGATTCCGGTGGTGGTATTGATGGTGTACTGGAATTGATTCCATCTCTTATTGTCTCAACTTTGTCGACGAAGAAGTTGTGTGTACTCATTTGAATCGTCTGATGAGTGTAATAAACATAGGGTTTGGTCATCAATTAATGGTAATTTGCTTTTTAAAAAAGCCTTAACTCCTTTCTATCTTTGTAACTCTTTATCGTCTCGTATTTATTGAACAAGTTGATACTATAGCTAATCTTTGCAAGATTCAATTATAATAGAAAAATATAAGATAAAGGCGATTAAAAAGTATATTCGAGAAATCACTTAGCACTCTTAGCTATAGCTCTGGGTTGAATACATCTATTTTCGCAGATGGATGGGAATTTGTACTCAGACTCAGTCTGAATGTTTATTTCCTGGACTTCGCAATACAGTAAAATGGTTTTGTTTTGAGTACAGTCCCGCCCTCATAGCCCACCCCTCGAGGGTCACATGACACTTGGTTCCGGCCTGGTATAAAACTCCATTTTTGTAGTAGATGAGATAGGTACAAAAATATCCTTGTCATCCCTAATGTTAACCCGGGACACTTCCTTCTTCCAAGTCCGAATGGTATCCAACTACAATAAAAACAACAAGCATTTTACCATTAATTTTGTTTATTTGTTTTTTGTATTTCGTTTCTTTGCTATCACAGTCTCTAATAAGCATCCTGTTTACATGTTTACAAGTGAGAAAGTGTTCATGGACAATTTCATATGGCAAAGGCTTATTTTTTTTTTAGAAATTCATTTGCAAGATCTCTGCTAACATACAGCGTTAAAATTGTGTAAGAAAAATGGACCTACATTACTTACTTTTTCATGTAGACATGTGAACTAGGCAGAAGTTTCCCTTTCTCATTCAAAAACCTCTCAGGTCGGAAAACCCAAGGATCACCCCAGATCTTCTCGTCATGGTGAATATAGAAAACGTTTGCAAAAACCTATCGGTAGATTATATAGAGATTAACTAACTGAAGAAGTGTGATATGAAAATTATTTCACCGGAATGGGGTATGATGCGGTTGAAAAAAACGAGTCCGCAAGGACGAGGTTTTTTAACCACATCTCATCCCATTCGAGTGAAATAGTTTTCAGATCACATTTCTTCAGTTGGTTAATCTATGTATTACATGTACATGCCTATTTGGGGAATTTTACCCTTATTTTTGGGTTAAACGAAGGGCATATTTACATCGCGCATAAGTACATGTTCAATGTCCGCCATTTTGTTTGAATTTTGAAGTGCGCAAACAAATAAGCACCTATCTGGATTTTAAATCATCAAAAATGACTGTAATGAAAAAATAAAAAAAACGAACTGACTAAAAGTTAAACTTTCTTGTCTATAATCTTTCCAAAATTCCAGTTTAAGTTAAAAGAACAACAACAAGCTTGGTTGACAGATGAAATAAACAGAAGTTTGCTGCGGAAAACTATCCGTGGATTTATTGTCTTTAGAAAAAGATGACTATCTCAAAATGAATAAAATCTGCCTAAAATGCTAAGACACAGCATAGCCTGCTTACAAATTGTTCAATGTAGCATTTTTTAATTGCACACGACATCTGGAAATAGTCCCGGCTATCTACATAGTGAAATATTTCACTGAAGTGAAAATATCAAAATTCATTTAACTGAGAAATTCCGGGATTTCATTGCTAGGAATGTAATAAAATATATAAGACGTTCTACCGGATCAAATATTTTCCCGGAGAAAACAATTTTAGGCTAGGCCAATTCGAGAGCCGCTGTAAGCGATAAATAAAATGAAAGTTGACAAGTATAGGATTGGAGAATAAAAAAAAAGACTTACATAACACATATGCAAAGTCAAGAATAAAGTTCTAAGGCAGAAGTAGTGAGATATGATCATACAGACCTCCGATCAGATTCCGTTTTATTTAACATCTTTGACATGACAGAGCTATTCATAAACTTCCATATCGCCAACACGGCCATGTGTCATTTTGATACTTTTCAACGATAAATCGAGCTGCAGTTAAAAGGTTTTAGTTGAAAAGTGACGATTTGTTGATTATGTCACCATTAATTTCAGATATTCTTTTCCGAAAACAGACGTTTAATTTACCTGCGTATTTTTCTTTATCTGATATCCCTGTAATTGCACGTCTTGAGTACACTCATGTGGCAGACCAAGCGGTAAAGGCGGAGAAAGTCTTAAAGTCTCCATGACAACCGCCTCCAGAAGGTCAAGGTGATGATCGTACTTGTCCTGTACGGATGGTTCCCTGTCTGGCCCCAGCACGCGGTCGAGTTCGTCTTGTATTTTTGTTTGGTATTCAGGGTGGTTAATTAAACACAACAAAGCGCTGGACAAGACGGACGCTGTGGTGGCAATTCCTGCAAACGTGATCAAGTCATAGTATAGAAATAATGTTACAGACAACTTCATTTCAAATGTAAGTTTCATTTTTCATTTTAATTCCAATAATATACTGACTGACTTTAGAAACGCATCACTTATTATTTAAAATATTTTCGTAGTCATAGTCAATAAGATGGAAATTGTTCGTCTGATATATATTTCAACGCATAAGCCATGATATCCAATAAAAATTATTGCAGTCAGTTACCACGTTATTTCGCACGACGTCAACGTGCAAAATATGGATATCGTCTACGTAACTACACATTAGATGACCAACTGGATTTTTGTTTCCATATTCCATATTCCAATGATCAGAATTTGTTCTTTATTTCTCGATCAATTTGATTTTACAACCAATAAAGCCAAGAGACTAAAGTCTATGCAGGTGTTTGTGAACGAGAACGGGCGAGACGTTTAAATGTAAATCAATCAACGATTTTTTTTATTTTCATTAACGTACCCAATCTATAGAAATTGCTGCTGAGCATCAGCGTCCTGATCAGCCGTTTAAAACGAGCTAACGTCAAGATAATTATATACGTCAACGCCACGTACGTAATTGGCTTACAACAACGTTGTCAACTGCAATTGTAATGCAAAGATGTTGCTACTGACAAACTCGTACCAGAACTGTGAATGAATAAGATATTGCGGTTTTCACTACTGGCGATTTTGCCCGTGACATATCGTTACAGAAAGTCATCGTCAGAACAGGGTGCTTTGGCCTAGACATGATGACAAACGGACACCAAAACTTTTGAATACTCCCCAGCAATATATGGTGCACAATTCAAGCCCAAACGAATAAAGATTTTGTTTCAACTCAAGGGTCAACGAGGTCACGACTGAGGCCCGTTTTTGGCCTCGAAGAAGGCCAAATTTAGCATGTCATTTTTCTCAGGGCGTGCAGAATCACTATCTTGTGAAAACGTTGAACGCAGATAGATAGTGTTCTTGCGCGATGAAAAGTAAATCGGAACTGGATTAGCTGATCTATACTACTTTATGCAGATTTTGTAAATTTCGACCCATGTACATTACAAAAGAAGTAAATACATACGTTGATAGTAGTAAAGGCATTTTAAATCGTAAAATACTTACAATCAAGAAATCGATTGCAACACATATTATGCGCGGATCCATTCGCCGCCAATACTCAAGGTTTAGTGGGTTTTCCCCGAATCAAAATTTCCGTAGAGGTTCGTAAGCAATATCTAAATATAGATACCCTGCAGACGCAAGATTATGACGATGTATTATTGCGATTAAATCTTTTTTAGTCTGGTTTGAAAAGAAGATTAAAATGTTTTCGAGAGGTTTTTACCTGTCGATGATAGAAATATTAGTTATTTTCGGAAATAAAATGGTGTCCGATCTGACCCGAAGGAAAATTGATACGTCGGGTCTAACCGGACAAATAATGATTTTATATATTAATTATGTCACACAATGTTCAGCATGTTCAGTGGTCGAGCGTTAATGTTGACGTCTCAGAACTCGGGGAACAGACGTTCAATTCCAGCCATCAGCGTATATTTTTATTATTTTTTTTATGAAATACTCGATGCAAATAAATATCTTAGATCGTTCATTTGTATTTTATCTTACCTAAAACCTTTCCAAACAAAATTTTAGATTGTTCCAAATTAATTACGTAAAAGTGCAAACATAATTATTTGAAATAAATCTAACTCGATTATCGACCTGTCCGATCAGACCCGATATGTTCGAAATAACCTGTCGTTGATGACTCATTTTGTTTTCCTTATGGTACCCGGTTTTATACGCTTAATACGAGGGCTGTCCTAAAAGTTTCGGGACAAGTGCCATAACTTTTTTATTTATTAATATTTCCCATTAATTTTCGCACCACTGATAGCTGCAATATTATTCTATTGAATGATAGTCTCATTTTAATATCGGTACATAGATGCACGAGAAAGCGTCTCCATAGTAACGTCAGGTAGGCGTGAGCGGGGCACCTGCCTTTGAAGAACGTAAGACATACCTTTTTAATAGTCTGTAATGCCCAAATCTTCTCGAAATACTCTCCCCCGTGTTGGATGCACTTGTGGTGTCGTTCTACCCATGATTTGAAGCAATTTTTGAAGTCTCCGGCCGGTATTTTGCGAATGCTCTCCCTGACAACGACCGGCAGATCATCGACGTCGTCGAAGCGACGTCCCCGCAAATCACGCTTGATAGTGGAGAAGAGCCAGAAATCGCAGGGCGCGAGGTCTGGGGAGTATGGGGGGGAGGGGTGACCAACGGTGCGGATTTTTTTCTCAGCAAGTACGCTCTTGGTGAAGGATGAGGTATGAGGAGTGGCGTTGTCATGATGAAGGTAGAATTTGCCATCCTTCTCCGGTCTCTTCTTCTGTACAACCCTGGCCAAATCACGTCGGAGCACCTACAACGAGATAACAAGCTCGTCCAAAGTATGCACGCAACATATTGTACATATACAATATATAATTAGATAATTTTTATAATACTAGTATAAACCTACCTGTACACTTACCACATAAAGTAACGCAACATTTTCAAAATTCGATATTTCTGTTTTAAACAAACCATGATCTAAAATGGTGTTTTCTATAGGTCGCGAGGAAGGTTTATGGTTTTTATTTTTGCTGAAATCTTAAAAATTCCAACAAACATGCCAGAATTACACCCCTTTATTGATTCACGTTAAACACGTCCTAACGTCTTGCAATTGAAAAAACAATACATAAATATTGTTTGAATGGTAGTTTGTCGTCTGTTACACAGTAAAAACACAGAAGATTGTCACTGTTAGCACAGATCAGCATTTTATTTCTTCTGGAAAACAGACGTCAACAGATCACTTGAATGTTGCGTTCTTTAATAGTCCATATGCAGTGACCCAAAAGCTTGCCGCCAACATTTTCTTCAATTTTAAGGCTGTGGTACCTTTTAAAGCAAACGTGGATGTGCTGGATCGATCAAGATAATCGAGTCGACCAGTTTAAATAAGCCGGTAGGGTGTTAGCCAAAGCGTCCTAACAATACGAACAGATTCCTAATAACAAGCGGATTCTACATAAATAAACATTGTGGGACATGGGTAAGCCATCACAAATGAATAATTCAACCAACAGCAAATAGTTTGATATCTGTTGGTACCTACATTTTGAAATAAATTAAGACAATTTATCCATCTTAAGAGGGTCTGATCCCGTAAAAAAGCTACAGATCGTTGCTTCAGAGGTCCGCATAAGGTCATGTGACTCACCCTAACGCCCAGGCAGGCGGACTGGGACAAGCGTATGTGTGTTACCTTCTCGGTTGATTGAAAACTTTAAGCTCAATGGTGGTCGTAAAGTTTTGAATCGTCCAAATGTACGTGGCTATGATGTTTGCGTAATCGAGCAAGATGTTTATCGATATGATGATAAATCAATTTATTTATGGGCAGGGATTACTGAATTTGTAAAGACAAGACTTGTAATTTTGATAAAAATGTCATCAAAGCCGATACTCGTATGTAGGTTGACAATGTGATGCACCCTGTTGTCCCTCATATCGTTTTCGAGGAGGCAATAACAAGTTGCAACAGAATAGCGATACTGTACGCACTGCTGCTTTAGGAGTATGCTTGTGCACCAAAACAATGCTACTGTCTATAATTCAGGACATGTCGAACACTTCTGGGAAATAGGCGGGTTCTTGATACTCGTAGTTAATCCGCCAACAAACCTGTTTTGCGAACGAATAGCCTTTCAGAATAAGTGAACCAATTGCTTCGAAAATTGTGTCAATGCTAGGAGGATGTCAGTTGTTGATGAACACAAGGGATTGTTAATACCACGAAATTGTTTGTGACTTTTGAATTTACACCAGGTGTTTTTTGGTTGAAATTTTTGTCCGTAAATGTCTTCGCATTACTATGATTTTTCTTTAATCGATGGATGAAATATTAAAGATGGTGTTGAAACGAAAATATCCTGAAATTTATATATGTGCCTTAAGAAATTAGATTTTGAATGAGTGTTGCGTTACTTTATGTGGTCAGTGTACTGTTTCTCTATAAATTATCTACAATGAGAATATTAATATAGAATGAATAAAATGCGAACTCTACCTTTGAGTAATACTGTGCGGTCACAGTCCTCCCGGTCGGCACTGCGTGGCAAAGAACGACGCCCCTCGTGTCGAAAAACACAATAAACATCATCTTCTTAGCAGACGGTTTCACCATGGCTTTTGTCGGGGACGGCGAAGAAGGTGTTTTCCATACTGAACTGTCCTGTTTGGTTTCCGGGTCATATACACTGACCCAGGTCTCATCCGCCGTAATAATGGAATCCAAGAACCTTTCGCCGCGTTCCCTGTACTGCTTTAGGAAAGCCGCACTGTCGGCGACTCGCTGCAGCTTTTGCTGGCTGGACAACACACGCGGGACCCATCTGGCACATACTTTTACCATACCAAGCTCCTGTCTAATGATCCTATGAATGGAGGAGGATACAAGTCCAGTTTTCAAAGCAATGTCACGTACTGTTAATCTCCTGTCAGATCTCAATAATGCTTCAATTTCGAGTGCGTTACCTGACAGTACGCTGGGCCGCCCTGTCCTAGGAAGATCGGTAGGTTGGCGTGTAGGATCGTCTTTGAAGGTGTTATACCACTCATAAATGCGTGTTCTTGACATTGCTGCCGCTCCATAGGTAGATTGTATCATCGAAAGTGTCTGTGATCTACTTTTCCCCATCAAAACACAAAATTTCACTGAATATCGCTGTTCCGAGTTCATTTCGCACTTAATTCACGACTGTGTTTTCAAAGACGTCACTTGTTTACACCGTAAATACAGGAAATGACGTCGTTAACGTCGTACACGTTCGCGCCATAATTCATTGCGACGTCAAAGACGTATAGAGGCGTTAATTGCGATACATAATTGGTGTGTAATAATTCCTATTGCGCGGCGACGTCAAGGTGCCCCGCTCACGCCTACCTGACGTTACTATGGAGACGCTTTCTCGTGCATCTATGTACCGATATTAAAATGAGACTATCATTCAATAGAATAATATTGCAGCTATCAGTGGTGCGACAATTAATGGGAAATATTAATAAATAAAAAAGTTATGGCACTTGTCCCGAAACTTTTAGGACAGCCCCCGTACATACTTCTCATTACCGATGCCGAGAAAAAGGCTTAGAATTTTCTGATTGTGACATAAGATACAGTTTTTGTCTTCACCTATCTAAATAATGGCGGACGATCGCTTAACTGTCCGAAAGTACCCGACGTCCCTCTAATATTTAAAGAAACTCGTTCATTGCAAAATTTTCCGTAAATGTTTGTTTTTCCCCCGCGAAAGAACTATTGGATTCATAGAAATACCGGAACACCATGGAACGCATAGTAATTACCGGAACAAACGGAACGCGTCAGTGATTACCGATACACACTTGAAATATTTGGTTTTCCAATACCGTAGGTAATAGTAACGATTTGTTATTCTTTTATCTGTTTTAAAACTTTGTTATTTATATATCTATGTATTTGTATGTGTTAGATAGTTATGTTTTAATAGGCAGATTCATGATTTAATAAGGTTCTAAATGACATATTGTGAAGATATATAGAAATAACATCACGATTTGTCGGCAATGATTTAACTTCATTTAATAAATCGTTATTCAATCCATTGCTTCATCTTGATTGCTTGAACAAGATATAAAATATGGAATTTACCATTATCTCACCCATTCCAAAATGTAAAAACTTTTGACTTGTCAAATTCTAAAGCTAATGCAGACGACATAATGGGCATTAATAAATTTGGAAATTGTGCTCAATATAGCACAAAAAAAATACTGAGCAGAACGTACATTTTCTAATTATGCCGCATTGTTTTCCAAAAACATATTTTACCAGAGGTGTAAAGAAATATTACAAGATATACAGTTGATCTATTGTCAAGGTCATCTCCAATCTTTCTCTAGAAACAGGTATTGTCCCCAAAGATTAGAGAAGTAAAACAGTAGCACCCGTCTATAAAAAGTTGTCCAAAGTATAAAGCCAGCAACTATAGACCAATCTCTTTAATCTGCATAGCATCAACAATTATGGCGCGCAGCCTGATAACAAACATCATGGGCCACTTTGATAAGAATAATCTACTTAGCCAGTACCAGCATGGCTTCAGAGCAAAACATACCTGTGAATCTCAATCGATTAGCCTTACCCAAGAAGCATACGACAATCTTGAAAATGGTCAAAAAGCTTCTAAAAGGATCGTTCTCAAAGAGTAGGTATTGATGATCACTCATCAACTACTCTACCCGTTCTCTTAGGCGTCCCTCAGGGTTCAGTGCTCTGTCCATGTCTTTTCTTAGTCTATATAAATGACCTACCAAACTGTATCCAATCCAAGACCAGACTATACTTGTCTGTAGAATCGGAAACTCAGGTGAGCGATATAGGGCCATCATGGCCCTCTTGTATATATAATTAGTTTTGCTCGCATACTTTGATATAATGTCAAGATAATTTGCTATTGTGTTTCCATGATATTTCATGTTCTCTTATATGTTTTGACTTGCATGTTATAATTGAAATTTAACCAAAACATGTCTTTTTCAACAAAAGAAAATGCCCATAAAGGGAAATTTCAAAAACTTCTAGCTTCAGCAGCAAAATAATAACAGATTTATTAACCCATTCCCACATAATGACTGTTTTTGACTCCCCTAGAGATAATGGGTTTGAAAAACATTGTGAAAAAATGTGAAATTATATTTAGTAATTATTTGAAATTGTCGTCTGCAACATCTTTGAATTTGGACAAGTCTAAAATTTTGCCGTTTGGTAATGGAATGATAAAGGGTTTAAAGAACGACATGCACTTATTTTTTATATAATGTTCTGATAATATGCTATTGTGTTTCGATGATTTATTAACCAATGGGCAGGGCCCAAATTATTCACGGTCTTAAGACCGCTTTTGGTCGCAGATTTATTGTTAATACAATTTGGACAGGAATTGATCATGCAATAAATAAAATGGATAAATCTGCAATCGAAATCCTTCTTACCTGATCCTTGATAATTTGGCCCCCATGATTCTAGTGGCCATCCAGTACAGATGATTTCTGTTCATTTTACTTTTGTTTCATACCATACAGATGATTTCTGTTCATTTTACTTTTGTTTTATACCAAAAATCTGCATGTGTTCAAATTTGTTCGAAACTTCTTCAAAAAAAATAAAAGATTAAAATATTACTCTTGTTATTTTTCGTACACTTTCCAGGCCTTCAGCACTTTCAGCGCTTTGATTATTGCTGAAGTTAAAGAATATTTAAACTTTCTCATACCAATAATCTGCATGTGTTCGAATTCTTCAAGGCCTTCAGCGCTTTCAGCGCTTTGATTATATTAAGAGCGGAATTATTCGTTATTGAATAGAGAAAAATGTCAAAATCCTCACACCACCTCTTTTTAGATGGCTATATCTCAGCCACTGAATCGAAGTTTTGTCTAAAATTTTCAGGAAATGTTAAGAAGATGTCAAGCTTTTGTTTAGTATACAATACTACATAGTTGATTATGTATTTTGCATATTATTTGAACTTCAGTGATATGTTTTTAAAGTCAGTCAGTATATTTAATTACACCTCTGAAATCTAAATTCCAGTCCAGTCTATAGAACGGTAAAGTATTGTTATTACTGTTCATGTAAAAAGCCATCCTTCGAATAGAAATGGTTTGAAACCCAAAACAATCTGACAGGCATCAATAATAGGTCATCTTCAATGAACTAAGCACTCAACTTTTATTTTATACGAGTATATGGCTTTCCATGACAAACACATGGTTCCGCATAAATTCCAGTTCTGCGTGATGTTATCACATTGGGGGGTTGTTTTCGCTTTCATAATCGAGTAAGCATTTATTTGCTTGAACAGAAAAAAGGTCACCAAAGATGGCCCCTATCCTGAACCTGTCAGTTGTTACTGAAAAGGTTATATCGGATTTTAATCGGATGACCTAAATTTAAACTTTCATCTGACTAGTCAAAACGAAATATATGTCATATTCATGTCTCTTGCATACAAAAAGTGTGTTTCGTGAAATAGACATTTGTCCCTACTTACCAGCCGAGAACGATTCAAGGACGATCACTTGTATCACTTCATCTGTAAGTACGGGTTCTCTCCCTTCTGCCATTTCTCTTTCTTGCTCTTCTAAGAAAAAGTCCACTAATCCTCGAATTGCACCATGTTTTCTTGTTTTCTACACACAATACACGAACGTTAAACCTTTGTTTAATACATCAAAAATGGAGTTATTTTTCAGCATTTCCATGTTTTATTTTATGCATTTGAATAGAATTTCTTGAAAATTTAATAATATTAAATGGTGTCTTTCTGCAAAGCATATATTTTGATTGTAGAATGAACTATTAAAGATATAGAAAGCGCTTCTTACCTTTGTGATGTGGAACGTTTTGTCCAATGATCGTTGTCTTGCCTGCATAAACTGCCCGAAGTTTTCCCTGAATGGTGGACAGAATCGAAGAAAAGGAAACTTCATGATGAGCGTATTTGGGATTGGAGTAAACAAGTAATCCCCTCCATTTATGACACCATAAATGTTTCTGAAGTCCTCGTCTGTTGCTTGCTCACCGGTAAACTAAAAGCGTAAAATAATGATGATCACTGTTTGCTAGTCTATGATACTACGTATTAGATAGAGGCTTAGTCCTATATTGAAGATTCTACACGAAATAAACATTCAAATACGCGCAGTGCATTGAATGTTTATATCGTGTAAAATCTACTATACGGACTCTTTCTGACTTAGTGTTCGCTGGCGGTTCATTGGAGACTGGGCGTGACTTTGTAAAGACGTCACATAAACTAACCGGCAGCCCGTTTGTGTGAAACATAGCAACAAAATTTTAACATAAATTGCAATTTCATTGGTCCAAAAAGTAGGTCGGACACTAATGGGGATCACTGTTTGCTAGTCTGCGATACTACGGTCATGAAATAACAAATTGTGTTTTAAATAATGAGAACTTGATATTTTACATTGATCTCAATGTGCAATTATCCTTAGATTATATTATATTGATCAGTGAATAAAGGTTACACCAACCCACACTTTTATATGATATCTATTATATATCTTACATTGTTAAATGGCAAACACGCAGACTGACTATGGTCGACAAATTCATATTTTCAAGATGGTATTTCAAAATGACAGGGTACTATTAACTCACCAAAATGGAAATGACATTGCTCAGAGACCGCCTCGCTAGTTCAACCACGTCGAATTCTGTCCCTTCACACGATTGAATTGTTTTCATTACACGATGGATCTCAGCTTTCATAATGCTGTCAAATCTAGCAATTCCATCTCCATAGATATGTAGACCTTTCGCAAATGCTTTCCTCATATCAGCATGTTGCTTCCCAGCGTGTATTACAAGGATGCTTTTGTCAAGTAGTCCATATTTTCCAACGACTGTTGGCGGTCTATCGTTAAAGATATGTTTGTAGTTCTCATCACAAAATGCCTTGTTCACCAGGTCCACAGAGTTGATCAACAAAATATTCAAGTTAAACACGTTGATCTCACATATTTTACCATGTTGTAATGCATACTCGTAAGCCTGTTCGTGAAATCTTGTTATGTCCAAATCAAAAGCAGATCCAACTATAGGTAAAGATTTTGGTCCGGGTGGTCTAGACTTACGAGAATCAGCGAAGATGTATTTAAAGAGAAGGAACAATCCCAAACAGCATAAAAGTACTGTTGTTAGCAACTCCATGGTGCAGACTCATTCAGCCTTCCTATCTATTTATAATTAACATGAAAAGATAAGAAAGATAACATGTACATGTATAAATATGTAATATATATTATGATGGCATTTTTCCAGTTAAATTATCAAAATAATCAGTCATTAGAGGTCAGATTTTTAGCGTTACATTTGAATTTGTCGGGTATAAAAGATATTGTAATACTTGACCGAATTATACACATATCTGGTCATTAATCAGCAATTGTTCTTTACTTCCAAACATCTAAAAGCTATACCAACCATCATTAGATGACCAAAAACGGTAAGTGTAGTGGCAAAATTTCACGGCGCTTTTGCACTGTTGGTGAACTCGGCCAAAGCGAGGGACGTTTTTCGCTACAACAAGGTATAAATATTTTGCGTTTAAATGTGAGTGTAAAGATTTTTAACTCTAATTGCAATGAATTTGGTCTAAAAATAGACCGGGTTCAACGTTATGTATTGGCAAACCGTCGGTGTTGTTATAAAATCTCGTAACTACGGCTTTATCTAAGCCGTAGTTACGATATTTTATAACAACACCGACGGAATACAACGATCGCGAAAAAACGTCCCTCGCTTTGGCCGAGTTCACCACCAGTGGTTTGGTGTCTTATGAAGGATGCAATATGTTGATTGCATTTTTCATTTTATTGTTCTTATTGTTTTCAGTTGGGCAAGTTTTAAAAAAAATGTGACCATTCACTTTTTACATGCCACGGCTTTTACAGAGAAACATATTCAACCCAATCAAAGCTAAAAAGATGTGTTATTGTGTCTTTATACTGGGTACCAAGTTTAAAGAAAATCGCTTCTCAAATAAAAAAGATATGTCATTAAAACATGTCAAAAATGTCAGGAGTGAAACGTTTTTGTGTGACACTTAACAGTTTTACCAAGTTTCTAAGCTATGGTAAATAAAAGACAGTGACAGGATACTACAATAAGCACTTGTAATTCATAAAACAACATGTGCATCATCATCTTAAAATTACTTTTTTATCTTATCTTCATTGGTTTAGGATGTGGAGCCTGTTTTATACAATACCCCTCTGAATTTTATGTCAGGAGTGAAACACTTTTATTTTTCAAAATGTGTTCTCATTTTTGTCTATTCAGCCAGAAATCTACCACTCAAATTTTTTAAGGAAGCCATCAACCTTGTGGGCATTCTGCACTCTACTTTTTAGTGATTCGTGGGTTACAATTTCTCATATTGTGCAATATATAGGCTGTCAGGAGTGAAACGCTTTTTGTTGTCATTTTGCAAGATTGTGCACACAATTTTAGCTAAAAAGTAGTGAACGTGAATTTAAAATATAATTTGGGCACTGCTTAACCAGTTAGAATAGTTTTTAGCTACCCTAATTAAGAAATCTGGATGATATTCTGTAAAATTAGTTGTTATTCTTAACATTTAGATGTCACACTTTGGTCACATTTTTTTTTAAACCTGCCCAGTTATAGATACATGTAATTGCTAATCAATCCATCCCTGCATAATGGCATTTTTGGAGGCCTCATAGGAAAATGATATTGAAAGAAATGGAAAATAAAGAAATTGTTCTTTATTTTCCACAATGTTTCCTATTCCGAAAGACCAATATGTATGTAAAATTGTATTTACTGGAAATCGTCATGTACAATATCTTTGACATGGAAAAAGTATTGCTGAATGGTAATGGATTAAATGCAAAACAATCACAATCTCATAAAGAACGAAAACTATACATGAATAGACACAGAAAGTCTTACCTTGTTTATTTTCATACGTTTTATTTCACATTTGACAGAAGATGAAAATTTAGAGCTACTTACGATATGAAGCAAAACTAACTCATCCGTGATGAAATGTGAATACGTGTAATAAAAAATTGTATACATTGTATTGTGTTTAACCCAATTACCATACAATGACTCTTTTTGACTCCCTACGATATAATAATTTTGAAAAACATTAATTTTTTCAAAATTGAAGTAATTGCTTTCCACAAGAATTTTTCCATTTACCGCAATGTAGGCCTATTCTACACAGAAAGGCCAAAAGACTCCAATTCAATTTTGATTTAGTCTTTTTGTCGTTTTGGTAATGTGACCCGTCCCACAAAAATTGGTCATGTGGCAAGTATGGAAAGTATCGGTCTTTGTCAGTTTGCGCGGCCAAAGCCTTTCAATCTGGTATTATTTTTCTAGTTGGAAAACTGTTATTTTCTTTTCTACCTTACTTTTAGACCTGCTGCGCCTGGTCCGTTTTATCGACTTCCCTAACAATATTTTTGTTGTCAAATTGTTTATAGCATAACAGAAATGCTGGAATACACATTTTTCCTGCCTTTTTATTACTTCCTATATACACTGACTACATAAAGTAACGCAACACTCATTCAATAACAAATATCTGAAAACTTGTTAATAAATTTAAGGATATTTTTGTTTTGACATCGTATGTAACATTTCATCAAACAGTAAACGAAACATCATAAGTATGCTAAGATATTCACAGACAGAAATTTCAACCCAAAGACACCCGGTGTAAATTCAAAAGTCACAAATAATTTCATTGTTGTAATCATCCCTTGTTTTCATGAAAAAAAACTGACATGTTCGTCACATCGACACCATTTTCGGAGCGGTTTGATGTTAAAGAAACCAAGTTCACTCACCCTGAAGGATTGTTCGTTCGCAAAACAGGTTTTTGGAGGATTAAGACTACCACGAACGCACCTTTTCAGCAATCCCAAAAGTGTTCGATAGCAGACGTGTTCGCGAATTAGAGCAGTAACCTTGTTTTGCTGCACAACCGTTGTGTGAAAGCAACAGTTTGTGCAGGGGCGCCATCCTTTTGCAACATGACATTGACTCTTCCTACATGATATCAGGTACAACAGGGCGCAACGCACTGTCAACGTACTTACGAGTATCGCCTTTGGCATTTCATTTGTTTGTCCCAGCCCGCCTGCCTGGGCGTTTGGGTGAATTCCATGACTTAAATGCAAACATCCGAAGCACAGACCTGCGACTCTTAAACTGAATCAGACCGTCTTTGGATGGATAAGTTGTCTTTAATGGCGAAAATTATCCCAAAATTTGGTCAATAACAGATATAAAACGGGTTGCTTCTGGTTGAATAATTCATTTGCGTTAGCTTATCCATGTCTGCCAATGTTCATTTATGTGGAATCTGCTGCTAATAGGAATTTGTTCCAATTTTCAGAGCTCTTTGGCTAATACCCTACCGACTGATTGTTATTGGCCCAGCCGATGATCTGGATCGATCCTGCACTTTGGCGTTTGGTACAAAATGGTACAAGAACCTTGAAACTGAAGAAAATTTGGACGTCAAGCTTTTAAGTCCCCGCCAATTGAATTTTTCAGAACTCAAATTCAAGTGATGTGTCGACGGCCGTTTTCCGGAAGTTATGACATGACGCTTAGAGCGCACAGTGACAATCTTCTGTGTTTTTAAGTACTGTGTAACTGACAACACACTATCAGTAAAACTATCTTTTAGGGGTGTTTCTTAACTTGCAAGACGTAAGGACGTGTTTAACGTAAAATAATAGAGGGACGTAATTCTGGCTTGTTCGTTGGAAATTGAAATATTTCATTTAAAAATTATATCATAATCTTTTCGAACTATAGAAAATACGATTTTGATCCTGGTTTGTTAAAAACAAAAATATTGAAATTTGAAAATTTTGCGTTACTTTATGTGGTAAGTGTACAGTTAACACTTTCCCAAACACGAAAATCTATGGTTGTCCAATTCAAAACCGGCTTTAGATGATGAAATAAGTGTAAATTGTTTTCAGTTTTGTCTACATGTATATCATAGCCAAGAAAATATTGAGGCAAAAGGAGAAAATGCTGATTATCAACATTTTCTTCTTTTGTCTCAATGTTTTCCCAAGCAATTTCTATTAGGGGCGTTAAAAGCGGGTCTTGTTTGGGAAAGGGTTAATCGCTTATATTGATGTATTCGAACACCACTTCTTGTTTTGGAAAGGAATAATAGCTGGGAATACGGGTAGGCCTATGTTTAAAGTAATATTTCACAAAAAATAATTTTTACATGAATTTTACTGTTATTTCATCTAAAAGAGCATATTTTCTTATAAATTCTGAAAATTTCAAGCCATAATATTGAACCGTTCACGAGAAATATATATTTTGTGCTAAAATTAAACAAATTGTTGTGGACAGCAGTTCAGATTCATACAGACTTTGTCATTTCTGTCTCAACTTTAAAGGCGTATTTTTCGCTTATAAATAATAACTGCAAAGAACTGATAGTGTTTCTACGCATTAGAATAAACAATCTTTGCATCAAGACATACTTTTAAAAAATGAAATAATTGTGAATTGTCACTTTAAGAACGGAAAGCATAAATAGACAATTCAAATTTGGAAGCTGCTGCAGACGACAAATTTGATGCTGATGAAGTAAGAATTTATTCACAATAAAGTCTAGAAAATATTGAGACAATAGGAGAAAATGCTGGTGGTCAACGTAAGTAAATCGATGATAATCGTAGAATGTGGTTGATACGACCTTTCATATCCTGATTTATTACAGCTCGTTTTTGTCAGACAGTCGTAAAATGATATAAACGCTGCTTTACAACGAAAATCTCGTAACTGCAGCTTGTGTTAAGCTGCAGTTGCGGGCTTTTTGTTGAAAATCAGCGATAATCTCTTAGGTCTAGACAGAATCTTCGTGCGGAGATTAGGCGTAAGAAACAGCCACGGTGGAGATTGTGCATGATGGGATGGATAACGAATACGGACAGATTTGCCTCGCTTCAGGTAATACATTCTGCAATAATTTTCTTATTTCTCTGTCAATTTCCAAGCGGTTTGTTGCATGTACCCCGCATTACTGGGCAAAAAAGTCAGGGTAAGTCGGTAAGACAAAATGCTTGCGATCATGATAACGGCTAAAATATGGATTGATAGATTTTTTTCTGCATTGTAAAAACATCGATCTAGTTTTCTTTACCCGCACGAGTCGTGATATACCAGTATTAACATAAAACGAGCGATCACATGGTTAAAGAGCACCAATATTCGGATAGTACATTCTTCGACCACGAATTGGCTATTACAATATTCTTTCAACAGATCTTTTATTTCTCAACGCTGTCTCGAGCAATAATGTTTGTGCGTATTAAAAAAAAGAAACTTAAATAATTATGAATGATAGTTAATTGTGGCAAAGTGGGTTAGGTGTTTGTCTTCTGTACGAAAGTAGCACGTAAGCCACTTAACCCAAGAAAAATACTTTATTTCTTTCCCATTGATATTATTTTCTAATCATGTTTTAACTAAGGTATATTTTATTAGCCTATTTGTTTTCTTTCATTTTTGTGGTGTGCGTTTTCTTTTCATATGTATTGTCCATACAAAATCTGTATTATGTTAAAAAGTACATGTATTTCGCTGGTGTCGGCGCTATATATCTATACTCATCCGCCAAACATGTTCGGAATTAATGATTTAGCAAATTGCTGCAACAACATCCATATCTTTCAAGGTTGACATTAAACGATAACGATGTTTTCACCATTTTGGCCACAATTACTTTATGCAAACGTCAATATGTATCAAAATGTTTTTAAACAAAAGCATATCGTGCAATATAAACATACCACCCCTCTCACGTCGGCAAGCCAATTAGTACGGTGCGTTGTGTAATTCTGTTTGATGTAAATGAAAGAGGTTTAAATCAAATGGATTCGTAAAAAGGATAAGTAGACATCACCAAAAAAGTTTGATGGACAGCCGTGGGCCTTAAAATGAACTTTATATACTCAGCAAAAGAGCTTACGCATCACTTTTTAAAATTGCATAACTTCTTTATTGTCAAAGATTTAGATTTATAATTTGGCAAATGGTTATCCCACAAGTTTCTGCACTCATTCATAAAACTATTTCTAAGTTTTCTTTCTTATGTGACCGTGTCATACGAAATGGGGATCAAAACAGTTTTTCGGCTCGTGTAACTTGTGATCTTTTTCAATCATTTTTGTTTGAATTGATTATGAAAGCTGGTTTATTGTGAAATTAAAGTCTGAAAAAAATAATTTCCTATCTAACATAACAAGGGCTGTTCCGGGACAACGTAGCTCGCATAGACGCACCTTTTTGAAAGAAAATGTCAATTTTTCAAGGTCAAGGACACAAGGTCAACTTTTATAGTGTCGGGTGGAAGGCCTTGCTGGGGCCTGTCTATGTGTGAAATATCAAGACTGAATCTCATACAGTTCATAAGATACGTTTTTGTCTACGTAACCTACGTCGCCGTCGACGCAATCAATGATACCTACGGCATTAGTGGTGTAAAAATGCCTCTGTGGGAATACATTACGCGCCCATAAAAAAGTTAGTAGTCAGCATGTGCAAATTTTGAAGGTGTTCTGTATATTCGTTAAAAAAATATTAACAGAGATCTGAGTGATGCGTTAGCAGTTTTGCCGAGTATATATGACGTCATAAAAGTTACGTTTTTATTTAACGCGTTCTTCTTTAGTTTTCCCATATAATTTCGTGCTCACCTTATTATCACATCAATGGAAACTTTTACGATATGTTGTCCGTATCTGATCTCCCCATATTACATATTTGTTGATTGATTGAAGCAGAAATCTTGAGTTATTTGCCCTTGAATGTAAAAAATAAGTGTTTTGTCTTTTTGTTCACTATAACATCTACAAATTTTGAAACATCTTGACAAAAACTTGATAAAACATTGGTCATGACAAGACCTTGCATGGGTGTATCTTTCAGCTTGATCTGAATCTCACATCAAGAGTTATGTGCCCTTGAAATTGACAAAAACTACCGTTTTTCACTCTATCTTCGCCATAATAGCAACAAATGTTGACCAATTATAGCAAACCCTTTTTTACAAAATGTTGGTGACCGTAGAACTTTGCTTCAGATAATTTTTTTGTTTAATTGCAATTTCATGTCTAGATCTCGAATTATGTGCGACAAAATTTCCATTTTTGACTTTATTTTCCCTCTTTCAGCCACACAAATAGACCAATTGAAACAAAACTTGGACAAAACATTCATGACTACTAGTATAAGACCTTGCATAAGTGGAATATTTAGCTTGATCGGAGTCTTACATCCATAGTTATGGGCCCTGGAATTAGATAAAATTTCCTTTTCAACCCTGTTTTCTCTATAATTAACACAAATATTGATCAATTATGACAAAACTTAAACAAAATGTTGTTGACTCTAAGACTTTATATATGTGATTTTATTTAGCTTGATCGGACGCAAACAGTCGGAGTTATGTGCCCTTGAATTTATCAAATAAAAGGTCTAAACTTTCTGTTGCCTCTTATATCCACAATTATGGACGAATTGAGCGAAATCTTGGACAGAAATTTGGGTACTATAAGATCTTGCATCAGTGTGATTTTTAGCTTGATCGAAACGTAACATCCTGAGTTATAAACCCTTGAATTTGACTAAATTCGCTTTTCGGCCTTGTTGTTACTATAACAGCCAACACTATAGACTAATTAAGACGAAATTTGGAAGAAATATCGGTGACCTTGGGATCTTGCTTAAGAGCGATTTTTAGCTTGATTGGAATCAAGCATTCAGAGTTATGTGCCTTGGTTTAGACAAAATTGCATATACGGCTTTATTTTAGCCACAAACATTGGTCAATTATATAAAACTTAACTTTAAGACCTTTCAAACATGTGATTCTTTAGCTTAATTGGAACATCGCAGCTAGAGTTATGTGTCATTGAATTTGACGAAATTGCCTTTTCGAGGCACAAATATTTACCAATTTAGATGAAACTTATAAGAAATGGGAAGCTTGCGTAAGGGCGATTGTTAGCTCGATCGGAATCAAACATTTAAATTAAATAATTTGCTCTTGAAATTTTACAAAATCGCATTTTCAGCATTTTTTTTTCAGTGTAACAGCCACGAATATTGACTAATAAAAAAAACTTATACATTGTGTTGATGACTATAAAAGCTTGCATCAGTAAAATTTTCATCTGAATAGCAAAGTCACGTCTAGAGTAATGTGCCATTGAACTTTTCAAAATTGCCGCTTTCAACAAAATTTTGACAAAATGTTGGGGACCATCTGATCTTTCATATGTGCATTTTTTATTGATCGGGATCACACATCTAAAGTTAATATAGAATGTGAAATTGCATTTTTTACTCTTCTTTCACTATAATAGCTACAAATATAAACCAAGAAAAAGAAATCTTTACTGAATTGTTTGTGCATGTTTTGTCATTGACATGTTTAATGTTCTGATTCATAAAGTTCAGTTTATTGAATAAGTATAATGGCCAAACGTTATATAAACTAAATCAAACACAATTATTTACCCCACCCACCACTTTTTCCTCTGTGATTTGGTCATGCGCACTTTTTAATGTCATAAGATTTAGTTTTTTATCAAGGTCTAGCCTTTGTCTTACACTTTGTGGGACCTAGATTAATATTAATGCAATATCTTGAGCTCTACGTGGATTTTTTTTTTTTCGTCTGATAGAATAAAACACCACGACTTCCCCACCACCAATCTTTTTCTCTCTATTGCAGTCTTAGTACAATACACAATGTCACAATTTTTTGTTTTTCTGTATTGTCCGGCCTTTGGCTAATATTCTGTGACAATTAAATTATTTCAAATGCAATATCTCGAGCTCAAACTCGAATTAGAGCTTTTTGAGCTTTGCTTATAGAGCAACCACTGGATATAAAAATTGCCGAAAAATAATTATGACAATCTGTGTGTTCTATTCCTGTAAATGTACATGTCAAATTTTGTAAAGGTATGATGATTATTAAAAAAGTTGTGCCCATTTGTAAAATTACGGGTTCGAAATTTTGTAAATTTAAGTCACCTTTTTTCCTATTATTTTTAATTTTACAGCTGTCCATCAAAGTTAAATGATTAGAGCAATGTCGTAAGATCATGAAAACGTATGATGGAAACCTCTTTCACTTACATCAAGCAGAACCTAAAAAATGGACATAACGCACCGTACTAAATACTATAAAGTACATTTGAGTATCAATGTTGTTGGTGGCAATGTACATTTTTTTACAGGTTTTTGATAAAATAAATGACAATATAACGTTCTGCGTTCAAGTTTTAATTGGGCAGAAAAGTAAATAAGTTTCGGTTACGTCGTGAAACACTCTTTTATCACTCTAACCAAACAAGACAGAGTTTCAAATGACGACCCTGACAGAAAAGGCTTGGGAACACATGGAGACGAAAGAAGAAACTTTTGATAATCAACAACTTCTCCTTTTGTCTCAATATTTCTTTGCTATATTTTACACAAATCCCTTCCTTTTTAACACCAAGATTGTCTTCTACAGCAGCTTTCAAATAGGACCGTCCTAAAATATAGTGGTTGGGAAAGGACTTTTGAAGTTCGGAGTAGAATGAGTGCATGGTGACGTGGGTTTTTGTGCTAAGACTGGATCCAGACATTTATTTCCTAGGCTTTGCTATACAGTAAAACGGTTTCGGTTTGAGAATAGTCCCGCCCTCATATCCATCCCCTCGAGGGTCACATGATACTTGGTTCCGGGATGGTATAAAACTCCATTTTTGTAGTAGATGAGATAGGTACAAAAATATCCTTGTCATCCCCAAGGTTAACCCAGGACACTTTCTTCTTCCAGTTCCGAATGGTATCCAACTGGAATAAAAGGAAAAAACGTCAATTTGTGTGGTTTTTTTTATGTTAGTTTCCTTTTAAAAGATAATATTTTGAAGATTTATACATGTTTACCAGTGAGCACCTACTCATATCTTATTTCATGAAAATCGGAATTTCAATTATGTTCTTACTCAAGATAACGAAATTGTTAAAAACCCTGACTGTTTGAATGCAGTACCTTTAACAATTAGATAAAAATAGCTAAACCAAAATTCTTATGACATATATCTTTGTCTTAAAAACAATATTAGAAATTACTCTTACGTGCAATACGTGACTTACTTCTTCATACAGATATGTGAACTAGGCAGAAGTTTTCCTGCGTCATCCAAAAATCTCTCAGGTCGGAAAGCCCAAGGATCTCCCCAGATCTTTTCATCTCGGTGAATGAAGAAAATGTTTGCAAAAACCTACAAGTAGTTTAATAATGTATTATTCGTTCTTCTTGGGAAAAATGTCACATATTCAGGTTTTATAATTGTCTTGCACGTATACGCGCAAAATACAGTTTTATAAAAATTACTAATTTTTTGGATTTTCAAGCCATATTTTTCTTTTTCCTTTTCTTTTCTTTTTAAGGGTACATTTTCTAACAAAGCGTATATCTAAAGCATATGCATCTCGTTAAAGTTTTAAAAAGGTATACACATCTATGTACCAGGCTCAACAATATGTATAACATGTTTACACATTTTAAACAATCAAACAAGCGATTGAATTATTCAATTCAATTTTGAATGTGCATGTTTGAATCTTGCTAGAATTATTTCGATTTAGTTATGTGTTGTGTACGTAGATAGATTTTGTAAATACGTGCCATAATGCCATGATATGACTTTAATTAAGATCATGCCCGCCAATGTCAGGTATTGTGCACGAGAATTTACCCGGGACAATTTTATCTTTCTTCGTCAATAAAGTCCGTTAGTTGATCATCTGAAGACAATATTTCCGAAATGGTATCATGGCATACGCAGATGTCTTGGGTTAATGCTATTGCACTATATCAATTTTAAAAGCATTGATAAATTCCTTGATAAATATTCAACAGCCTTTGATTTATGCAATAGCTTAAGTCCGGCCAAGATATCGTGACAAATATTTACAAAATTTGACTAAACAGCACAACATCAAACTCAAAACTACTGTAATTTTACGTGTGATTGTTTGAATATTGCATGTATTGCATCCCTGCAAGATTCGAACCAACATAATGCAAAATAATTGTAAAACAAGTTAGCTTTTCCCTTTGTTTACATAGGTAAAATTGTACACATGTGTCATTGCTCGACACCTGCAGCGTCGAGCATATTATGGCATCCGAATTCAAGTTAGCTACTGGAGAGTCAGTTTGTAAGTGTAAAAGGGGTTATAAATAGTTTCATGACTGTGTACATGTGGAAATGAACAGTTTCATGTATACAATAAAATGCCTCAGAATTATGTAAATGCCTATGCATATCAAACGTTGTTGTTGTTGGAAATAAAAGACGTGCTGTCAAAATTCAACATAATATATTACATGCAGAAAGGTAACATTATACAAATTCGTTATGTAAAACCAGATAAGTAGTGACGTATATTTATCCAATGAGCGTCTGCTAATGCATTTATCGTTTACAAAATGTTGGCAAAGTATATTTTTTTCGTAGGAATCGTTGTCGTCTTTATACTTGTCAGTAAAATACACCAAGCCTTATTATACGTACAATTTGGGTTGATCAATTTGTATAATATCAAGAGGACGTGCGAGGCAGGGCCATCGGAATGCTACAACGGGGCCTTTGTTTACGACTGGTAAATAGTTGCAGAGAAAACCGGAAGTAGGTGGCAATCGAGGCTTGTTTTCTTTTATGCAGTTTTAATAAATTATTTCCATCCATTTTCAAGTCGCCAGAACGTTTACGTAGGCCTATCTTAACCATCAAGGCCTTACACATGGAATTTCAGGCTACCGGAAGTGCTGCAGTTTGTCATCGGAGACGGAGACGACGAGTTACCATACATCGCAAGGACCATTATTTTTGCTTTATCATATGAGAGGAACAGATTCCTCCCGGCTTCAATCACTTCAGGTTGACTACAGGGTCGAGATGAACGCAACATTACACCCCAGACTGTGCATAGTAGGCTGTAAAGTATTGTAATTCGTTGAAAAAAGCCACTCGGATGTTGTTATTTGTAGACGACATCGAAATGCCCGTCTAGTTTTGGCGCGACGTTACCTTCTCTTTACCAGGGCTGCCTTGGCCAACGTCTTCTTAACAAATTAGACCACAACTTTGCATCAGTTTGCCGATGGACGTGTGCTCATTTATCGCTGTCACAGTGAGTTTCAGAGTGACGAATTTGATTGTGATTGACTTTCTTAATATTATCCTTTCCACGACACTCTTCTTGTTTGTGAATATTGAAATCGAGGGTACCTCTTTAAGAACTGTTGTTAGATCTTACTAAAAAGTCTTAAAATAATGGAATTGCAACAGTCATGTTGGAAATTGATTTCTTCAACAGTGTTCCAGAATAAAATGTTTGGAATCGTTTGTTTATTGATTTTATGACGCAAAGTATAATAGATTCACAATTAAACGAGAAATTTTTCAGTTGTTTTGATAAAGCAATTCAACTGTAATTTTTCTCGTTTAATAGTGAATCGATTATATAAGGTGACCGATTAGATCTTTTACTGAGTTTAGTATTCCGTTGGTGTTGTTATAAAATCTCGTAACTACGGCTTAAATGAAGACGTAGTTACGAGATTATTTAACATCACTGACGTTTATCAAAACATAACGGTAAACCCATTTCATTTTAGCACACAATTTATTGCCATTCACCTGTGTGTTTTTCTTAATCTGATACCCCTCCAATTGTAGGTCCTGGCTACATACATGTGGCAGACCGAGCGGAGTGGGCGGGGCGAGTCTTAATGTCTCCATGACAACCGCCTCCAGAAGGTCAAGGTTATGATCGTACTTGTCTTGTATGGATGGTTCCCTGTCTGACCCCAGCACGCGGTCGAGTTCGTCTTGTACTCTAGTCTGGTACTCCGGGTTGTTTATCAAATATATCAAAGAGCTGGCGAGAGTGGATGCAGTAGTAACAATGCCTGAAAACGTATTAACCCTTTCCCAAACGGCAAAATATTAGAGTGACCCATTTCAAAACCAAATGCAGCCATAGTAGATGTCGAAAAAGACCGGATTTTTGGGGGTAAAAAATGGAAAACATTGATGCAAAAGGAGAAACTGCTGGTCATCAGCAGTATCTTCTTTTGTCTCAATATTTTCTCAAGCCATTTATATCAGGGACGTCAAAACCAGGTCTTGTTTGGTAATGGGTTAATCTATATAATGGCTTGATTCGTCTTACACTTCTTTCGTTAATGAGATGTAAGTATACTTGGTGATTTCTGATTACATTTACTCCATTCAACTGAACTCGACCAAAATAGTAGTACGACATGTTTTTTCCCCAAGTGTATTGCTCCAGCAATTATGTGGTAATTATAAGTAGATAATGTGCTACGTTTCCTTATGATAGCTGATTTGTCAAAGATCGACCTATCTGATATGGGTATCATGGGTATTGGTAATTCAAACTAAATTGTACTTTCACTATCTGAGAGGCCGGTGAAGTAAGTAGTATTTCCAATCAGGATAAATGATGCGTCAACGGTGTGTGTTCAATCAACAGTGCTATATTTAACCCATTACCACACAATGACTCTTTTTGACTCCCCACAAAATATTGCCATGGGAAACATCGTGGGAAATGAAAAAAAAATGCTTGTGACAAGCAATTCCTTCCACAATGTTTTCATTCCAAAAACACCTGAAAATTAAAAATTCCATTCAATTGAAATTGTCATCTGTAGGATCTTTCAATTTAGACCGCCCTAAAATTATGCCGTTTGGTAGTGGGTTAATGCAGTATACGACAGAAGAAACAAAAACATATTTAAAATGACCAATTTGCAGAGTCACTGGCCTTATTGAGAAGGTGAAAATAAAGATATTTCAAAGGTGTTTCTATTACTCCATTTCTTGAATTTATTTTCTTAAAACGAAAGCTGATTGGTAATATATAGTTTGTCTTCACAATCAACAGTTAATGTCTATTAATACAGGACCTCGTTTAGTTTAAAGTCTAATAAGACAGGAATTCGAGACATTGGTGTTATATCTGCCGTGTAATGTTTTCCGACTACCTACAGATAGGAGATATACGTTTGTCCTTGCTTACCAGCTGAGAACGTTTCAATTGCAATAACTTGTATCACTTCATCAGACAGTACGGGTTCTCTCCCTTCTGCTATTTCTCTATCCTGTTCTTCTAGAAAGAAGTCCACCAAACCTCGAATGATTCCAGGTTTTCTCGTTTTCTACATGTAATAGAAGAAAGATAAAAACATGTTTTATACATATTTAGACGGCCATAGTGGCCCTAAATCGCTCACCTGAGTTGCCTGTCTTCTATGATTTGACCCCGTGACAAAGTCTTTGACCCCAGTTGACCCAATTTCAAACTCATCCGCGATTTCATAATTTCAATAATTCTAACCAATTTTCAGGTTGATCGGGCAAGAAAATGTGGTCTTTAGAATGCATGCAAGGTTTTTCTACGATTAGAGCCCATGTCCTACTTTTCGACCCCAGTAGACCAAATTTCAAACTTTTTTCAAAATGAATTCAAGACAATTATTCTGACAAAATTTCAACTTGATTGGGGAAAATATGGCCTCTAGAGTGCAAACTAGTATTTTTTTTTATATTTGACCCTGTGATCCAGTTTTTTTTACCCCAGTTGACCCAATTCATTCTCTTGCCAGACTTTCTCTATTCTAATGAAAGTTCGGGTTGATCGGACAAAATGTAGCCTCGAGAATTCAAACAAGGTTTCTCTAAGAATTGATCCCATGACCTAGTTTTTACCCCCAGTTGACCAAATCTTAAACTCTTGCGAGATTTTATAATGGCAATTAATTTGACAAATCAGGTCTATCGGACAAAAACATATTGCCTCTACATTAACATTTGATCCTGTGACCTAGTATTTTACTCGCCCAGGATTTGATCAAGATTTTCATTCTAATCAAATATCATGTTGATCGGACAAAAATATGGACTTTAGAGTGAATACAAGGTCTTTAACAAGGTTCAAAGGCCAGCGAGCTATTGTCATGGTGTTGTGTCCGTCGTGCGTCCGTGCGTAAACCTTTTCTTGTATGCACCCTTCAGGCTACATTTTTTGCCCGATCAATTTTGACAGAATGAATGTCTTGAAATCGAAATTGGGTCAACTGGGTTATAAAACTATGTCATGGGTCCACTCTTGTATGCACTCTAGATGCTGCGGGTTTTTTGTGTCCAATCAATCTGAAAATCAGAATGATTGTCCTGATACAATCTCGGACAACTTTGAAATTGGTTAAAAAAATTAGGTCACGGGGTCAAATCTTAGACAAACGTGCATTACCTCTAAAGGCCACATTTCTTGTCTGATCAACTTGAAATTCGGTAAGAATGATTGTATTAATGAAAGTTCGGACGAGTTAGAAATCAGGTCAAATGGGGTCAAAAACTCTGTTATCGGGTCAAATTTTAAAACTTGGTAGAACTTAAATGGCATCACTAAAGATTAAAGTATATTTGTGAAACACAAATAACAAAAAGACGTCTATTTAAGGACATAGATTATTTTACATTGGACGTGATGGATTCGATGAAAAACAAAGAAAACTGAATCATTTCTATATCCAATCATTCAAATAATAGTTATGATTAAAAGATGATAACTCCTCTTGAAAGTGAGTCCTAAACTGTATCATGCCGTATTTTACCCTTTCCCAAACGACGCCGCTGTAGACAAGACATGGAAATTGACAAAGATTGGGTTTGTGTACAATAAAGCGTACAAAATAATGATACAAAAGGAAAACATGCTGATTATCCTATTTCCCTATTTTCTATTAGGGACGTCAATACAAGATCGAAGAGTTACTTACATATAGAAAGGACACTACTTACCTTTGTTTTGTGAAAGATTTTGTCTAATGACCGCTGTCTTGCTTGCATAAACGCCTCAAACTTTGTCCCTAATGGTGGACAGAATCGTAGAAAAGGAAACGTCATCATAAGTGTATTTGGAAGTGGCGTAAACAAGTAATCCCCTCCGTCTATGAAACCATAAATATTTCTGACATCCTCGTCGGTGGCTGGCTCACCAGTGAACTACAAAATTAGAATCAGAGCTACAGATTAGAGGTTGTAAAAGAATTCTAATCTTGTAATTTCTAGTAAAAAAAGTAAAACTTTTTTACTTTTTTTTAATTTCTAATCTTAACCCTTTGCTGTGGGTACTAATTTGAATCGTCTCTTTGAGAGGTTTCAAATGAGTACCCACACCATATGTTTTAAAGAACATTGATTTAAATATTCCAATTTAGAAAAGCCGTCATGCCCTCTTATCCGGTACTCTGGTAGAACGAGGATTACCGTTTATGAGCGAATGTCACTTAGCAACAAACTGTTTATTGATAACGTGACCTTGATATTCAAACGTGACCTTAATATTTGACCTTGACCAAAGTAGATGAGCTTAGCCTTAGACCCAGCTTAAGTTCTGTGCCTGGGTGAATGAATAAAGGCCACCGTCCAATATAGGGGTCTTTCAAAGCTTCTTTAAACACTGCAAAATGATAACTGATTTAATACAAACTACATGTATAGCAAGCGTTGTCCTCGGACAACTTGGAGAAAAACATTTCGCTCGTAGCCTAACTATCCAGTTCGCAGAGACTGGCTATGGTCGATACTTCTAACATTTCCCAGATGGCCGCCCTTTTGATATGACCGATCGAATATCTACTCACCAAAATTGAAATTACGTTGCTCACAGACCGTTTCGCTAGCTCAAAAACTTCAAAGTCTGATCCATTACACTCGCTAATCTTTTCTATCGTACAATGGAGTTCAGCTTTCATGATATTTTCAAATCTAGCAATTCCATCTCCATATACATGTAGACCTTTTGCAAACGCCTTCCTCAGATCAGCATGTTTTTTCCCTGCTTGGCTCACGAAGATGCTTTTATTCAGAAATGCATACTTTCCTACCGCTGTTGACGGTCTATCGTTAATGATATGTTTGTAGTGCTCGTCACAGAATGCCTTATTCACCACGTCGACGGAGTTGAGAAACAAAATATTCAAGTTGAAAACATTGATCTCACATATTTTGCCGAATTGCAAGGCATACTCGTAAGCCTGTTCATGAAATCTTCGTATGTCCACATCAAAAGCAGATCCAACTATAGGTAGAGATTTCGGTCCAGGTGATCTAGACTTGCGAGAATCAGCGAAGAGGTATTTACACAGAAGAAGTAACACCAAAAAGCATAATAGTAGTGTTGTTATCAGCTCCATGTTGTAGATTTATTCAAGCTCTATGTCCATTCAAACTTTGTATGAAATAAAAAGAGGATATAAAGATGTGTAAAACCATGATATTTTAGATGAATTGGTATGGCGAAACATTTTCTCCCAATTAATGTCGACTTTGAGAATCTCTTAAAACGCTTCGGATTTGTGGTGACAGATTCATTTTCCCGTACGAAATTGTATCTAAAAGTCAAATTAGATCGATATAATCTATGATATTCGGATTAAGTGCTTTAGGTAGTCCATCCATGATAAGATCAATGTAACGTCGGAATTCTTTAAGCGACGTGGGAAACATTTCATTGAACGTTCCACCGCAAAATGTTTACGACTTCGCCTGAATAGTTTGTACGAAGAAATTACGACTGCCTTTATAGAAGGGTATCTTTAAGAATACATTTACCATCAACTTTTCTTTACTTCTAAATGTTTACAACCAGACATTAAAATCATTTGCAAGTGTTGGAATTCTTGTTATTTCCAGCCTGTCAACTAAAATCAAAACAGATGGTAGCCTCATTAAGAACCATTAAGAACAAAAAATATAATGCATCTAAAATAAAAACAATGATCTTACCTTGTCGTAACATTTTTTTTTTTATTTCAAACATGACATAAAAGAAAATAAAGAGCAACTGCTTACATGGAGCAAAACTAACTCATCCATGGTAAACGGTGAATATGTGTCGTAAAACTTAGTTACTGTATCCAATATGTCGTCGGTTTTAAACGAAAAGCTCGTAACTGCAGTTTGAGTTAAGCTGCAGTTACGAGGTTTTCGTTGAAAAGCAGCGATATATTCAGTGTCACCAAAAACGCCTCACTGATCATTTAGGTTTGGGCTGTTTTTAATTGTATAGTATATGGTGATCCAACGATATTCTGACTCCCGCCAAACAATGAAAAATCATACGTTTTACAGATCAAAACGAAACCATACCGATGATAATCAGTATTTTGATGTAATATTGACGAGACGATTTGCCCGTACGTCTCTACAATAACAAGTTTTTATAGGTTAAAGGTTTGTTTAGGCCTATTGCAGAATTAGCGTGGGACAACTGTACATGTATTCGAGATTTATCCCGGAAAATGGGTCATAAGGCAAATTGTGAGAAGTGTCGGTTTTAGTATTTTTACGCGGTTGAAATTTTTGGATGTAAAATGATTTTTTAATACAAGATACTTTTCTTTTCTTCATTACTACACGTACATTTTCTGAATATCATTAAAGGCCGGCTCTTGAAGCCGGCCTTCTTTGGAATGCATTTTCGATTTAGACGTGTAGGATGTGGGAGGCCAACAATTAGAACATTTTCGACATATTGGTGTAGAACTGACTAATTTGTAAGTCAGTAATTGGCGTTCACCTTGCAAGTTATATATTTTTTTAAATATTTTCTCCTTTGCGAGCAAAAATATCGCAAAATTGACCGCATTTGCATATCGTTCCAATTCCAATAACTGACCGCCCCCGATCACGTGACTATCAGATTAACCACGGTCCATAGAAATACTGGAATGCAAAAAAAACCGAGACGTACATAGAATGTCGATATATGGTGTCACTCCTCAACGAAACGGGCCTATTAAATATATAGTAAAATGGGTCAATTTGGCAGCGTCTAGCTCCTCTCAGAAGTATTTGTGGCACATTTTACTTAGTCTGCCTGACAGACCATTTCTTTGTCTTTTATTTACTACCAAGAAAGTGGTATCAATAGCACCATCAGCTAAAATCACGCACCCGTGAACACAGCCACCCTTGAAATTTGCCATCTATTTCGGGATCTGCATGTGACACACCCCCATGAAAGGTCACGACCGCGCAAGAAACTAGTTCCCAACAAATTCATTAAAACACATCCTAGCAGTACACTGATGGTCTGCCAGTATACAGAACCACATTTCATGCATCTGCCTATTCTATAGACACAGAATCAATGCAACAAAAGGAGCGAATCCATTTTTGACCGAACTATGTTTGTATACTACGACCCGGAAGCATTTCCCGTTGTGGAGTGTCTCCATATTATCTATTAAACGTTATCGGCAAGCTTTGGAAGTTATCGAAACGCGTATCAAATCCGGCACTTAACTCAATCCTACATCCGATCATGAAATACTCATGCGTTTCGGTATTTCTATGGACCCGATATACTGGGTTACTGCCCCTTGAAGGACCCGATAAATAAGTTGTAATTTGTGTAGATTTCAACCGTACGCCGTAGCTCAATCTGTTAGCCGCTCGTACATACAGTCATAATTGTATTCTACGGTGTGGGTTCAAAACCCACTGTCGCTTGTGTAAACTTTTTCTTAAACTTTTAATACTTTTTTGAAAGGAACTTTTGTCCTTTGTTATATATTTAGTTAGGTATCCAATCTGATTTCTTTTTGTGTGTGTTTATTTTTCTAATATGTTTTTGCATTTAAAGCGTTTAACTTTTTTGCTATCATTTTCTTTTCATTATGATAAAAATCACACATGAAAACAGCCTGATTTGACGGAATGCCAATAGATGGCTGAGAACAACGTTCTCCAACAAAGGGAATTAGCTCTGACAGCACGAGTCAACAGTGACAAGGATTAATTTTTTGGCTGCATTAATTTAAAGTTGAAGTTTACAAATTGTTTAAAAAAATATAAATAAACACATTTGATCTCGCAATGAAAATGACTATTATGACCTTATTACGAAGTTGCTGTATTTTTTTTTTTTTTTTTTTTTTTTTTTTTTTTTAGATAAATCAAACTATCTGTAATTCTTTAGTCCGTAAGATACAAATATTGCATTGTATTAAAGCTGCAGTCCTTCCCTTGGTCAAATTGCAAAAAAAAAAAATACGGGAAAAATGGAATGAAACGCATAATTTTTATAATGACCACCTTGGGATTAGTAATGGAAGGCGGTTCAGACAAACAATGAACCTAAAATAAGATAGTTATTTCCGAAATTAAGGGAAATCCGTGGACAAAATGAAAAACGTTTGTCACGTTTTTCAAATCTATTTTCCTCACTGTTTACATTTTGCTCAGATGTAAACACAACATTTTTGTATAAAACACAATAAAACTCTTATAAAGTAATGACGTAGATACGGGTAAAAATTAGGTAGAGTGATTGAGCGGTATGTGCGCTGTACAGGACATCCGAGTTCTATCCTAGGTCTCGGTGATTCTTTTATTTTCTTTTTTTTTTTTTTTCTTCTTCTTCTTTTCTTTTCTTTTTGTCCATCATTTGTATTTTTACAGAAAATAAAAGATGCCATCTGCCTAGCAAATGACATTTCGTAGCTAATAGCCATTGAAGACGAAGAAAAAAGTATTTAAAAAATCTGCAGACAGCTGGATTCGAACTCGGGGCTCCATAAATGAAAACTGACCGCTCTACCTATCAACCTAAATTTTCTTAGTCGTTACGCCACTAAATATAAAAAAATGTATTGTTTTATCCATGTGCCAAAGGATCTTGCGCGAACTATAGAAGAAATCAAAATCCAAACGACAGGAGATTTAGATCCAAGCCTATCTTTATCGGGGATCAAACAGAGCGATGGAAAGGTGAAAGGATAGGCATAATCGAAGCTGACACGAATCGAATCATGTTGCCAAAACGCTGATCGATACATCAATAGTGGTCACGTGAGAAGACGCTTGGAGGGGTGTCTGAGAATGACATCATCAAAGTCCTGCGAACTACTTTTTCTATAAAATTAATAGCGGTAATTTGTGGAAAAACCCCTCCGGCATTTCGTTTTAAAGAAGAATTTCATTGAATTGGAGTGCAAATGAGCTTGAAAGGTGTATTGTTTAAAAAATATTATTTATGACCCAGCGAATGACCACCAAAATGGTTTTAAAGTTGATTTTTCGAAGAAAATTCGAGATAGAGCACCTTTAGATATTTACAATTCTACATCAAACAATGAAACAATTGAAACAATTGAAAAAAAACACGGATTTACAGAAGAACATGCCAGTGACGTGAACAAAATATCCATTTCTTTGAAGTAAGGCAATGAACAAATATTCAGTCAAATATTCAGTTAGGTTCAGAACAATAGGTTTCAATTTTGTTGTTAAAAATTCGGTATTTATAAGTTAATAATGGTTATGCGAGCCGGTATTTGTTTTAAGTTAACCATGGTAATGTGAACTTGTGTAGGTGGTACAGGACCATTCGCTGAGAAATCTAAAGGCAGCATAGTCTATTATTGCACTTGAGGTCACCTAAATGAGCAAACATGGCAATTTGCGGGACTTGCAGAATGTATACATTTTAAAAGTAGAATTAGTCACTTGAACTGCAAACAAACAATACGCTATCAAATAATTGCTACTGCAAGTCCACGATAATTCCGTTGGGGTCTTGATACTGTGAGTTCAACAAGAAAAGGAAAGATATAATTAACATGACATGGTTGAAATATATATCACTTCAGCAAAGTTTTCATGGATGGTTACCAAAAAAATGACGGCCTCTTTGATGCTATGCGTCAAAATTTTGTCTTGTATTATCTGTTACACCTCTGCTGGGTCAGACATATTTAACCGGTCTCCCCATTTGTCCTTTTACTGCGACGAGAAACAAGTTAAAAGCATAACACAAAAATATGCTTGATAAACAAAATTCAATTATTGCTCTGCTCACGATATTATGGTACATTTATTTTTACAAAATTTATCTAAATAAACAGCACAATATAGAATCCCAAACTACTGTAATATTGCACATGGTAGTTCGAGCTTAGCAGGTGTCTCACACCAGCATTTTTCGAGCCAAAGTTTGCAAAATTTCGACGAAATTATGAACGATTTTTCCTTCGTGCACTTTTTTCACCGAAACTTGTAAACCTGTGTCGTAATCTCGGAACTGGACCCTACCTTTCACATTCATGACATTGGCCTTTATCCAAAACATGCTCGTAGTGTTCGACATACTTTCTGGACTAATGAAATATCACTATACTCTTAAATTTCGCATAAACGAGACTGTCGGCTAGTTCATGTGACGTACAGACCTATATACACGGTGGGTAACCCACGTGACTTTTGGGAAACGTTCACAACGAAACATTCGTCCGCTTCAAGGTATGTTTTGTATAATTTCTCAGCTTATACGCTACGGATTTTGACGAAATAAAGTGCACGTAACGCGCCTTTGAGAGGGCTATTCCCGGCTTTAACTCACTCTGCTCCAAATCCAGTGGTTTCTTCAAACATTCGAGCCAAAATATTTTTAAGTGCAAAACGAAAGTGGGAAGCGTTCACATTCACCGAAAAAAACACTATCGCTTTAATGTTTGAAGAAACCATGGGATTTGGAGCAGAGTGAGTTAGAGCCGGGAATAGCCCTCTCAAAGGCGCGTTCCGTGCACTTTATCTCGTCAGAATCCGTAGTGTATCAGCTGAGAAATTAAACAAAACATACCTTGAAGCGGACGATTTGTTCGGTGTGAACGCTTCCCAAAAGTCACGTGGGTTACCCACCTTGATATATAGCCCCGCCCCGTCTCCAATGAACCAATAACGAACACAAAGTCACCGAACGCATTGAATGTTTATGTCGCGTTGAATCTACTATACAGACTCTATCCAATACATATTTTGCTAATGAAAGACCTGTATCATGGTACACACACGGGATGCATGAAAAATATCTATTTGCTATCTTGAAGAAACATTTCAGGTGCATAAATCGTGATGATAAAAGCGTAAGATGTGCCATGCCAAATGAATTCTGCAATACTAGAATCTAGGTCGAAAAAGAAACGTCAGGTTTTATGGCCTTCCTCTGCAAAAGACTTTTACCTTCAAATGCGCCTAGGTATAGTTAACAATAAATGTCATGGCAGAACATCTTTATCTAGTAGCTCACGATAAATGATATCGCTAGCGAATAGCTGCAGATGCTCTGTCAGGTCAATTATTGTGGTTTATAAGCGACTGTGCGATTTTATACATATGTATCGTTATACCGTAATATCGTAAAAGCTCACGATAAATGACATGGCAGAGTACCCCTAGCTAATAAGTGCAGATGCTCAGCCAGGTCAGTTATTGTGGGGTATAAAGGACTGTGCGACTTTATACATATGTATCGTTATACCGTAATATCAAAAAAGTTCACGATAAATGACATGACATGACATGACTAGCTTATAGCTAGAGATGCTCTGCCAGGTCATTTATCGTGATCTATAAAGGATTGTGCGATGTTATACATGCGTATCGTAATACCGTTGACAAGGCATCAATATGACCGTCTGTCATTAGGGCCTACTCCAAATACAGGAATAGAACCCATGCTGCATTCATCATGTTCTATGCGTTTTCTTCGTCGAATATTTTATTGTTTTATTTATCAAAGAGACGTTAGTTCTTTTTTTCCTAAATACTCATCTACCTACGAATATTACGCCTCTAGATAAAAAAAAACATCGACCGAGAAAAGAAGAACACGATGGGGAATTCAGTGGCACTACAATAACAACAAACAGAATAGAATAGAATATAGAATAGAATAGAATATTTAATAATGCTCAATTATACCCATTCATGGGTTAAAGGCATACATTTAAACATAAACAAACAAACACATATTTAGCATATCGTCGTTGTAAATGCAAAATCTCGTATCTAGGTTTTGGAAAATTTTAAAGATGAGGGAAAAAAAGTGTAGTAACTTTTCCCAAACTGAAATGTCTTTCTTGAAATTTGAACATATTGTTTACAAACAATGTATCAATAATACTGATCAGTCAAAATGTGTCAAAACCTGCGAGAATCGTCTACACAGGGCACACAAGTTTGTACTTTGAAAATGGCACCAATCGACATAAGAGGTTTTGCAAACATAATTGCAGAAAAATCTTATTCTGTGAATACGAGACCGATTTAGATTCTGTTTGAAGCAGAGGAAGTGTGAAATATCAAAACACTGAATCAGAACCCGATTAGATTTTGTTTGGTAGTCAACACAAGATCTTCCACATCCAGCAAGCCCATGTTTTTTCCGCCTTATCTGCATGAAACTTGGTGGACTTTGATGAAATAAAGTGCACCGTATGCGCCTTTGATATCGACATTCCCGGTTCGATCTCACTTTACACCAAAGATGTAGATTTTAAAACATTCAAATGCAATTTTATAACACGGATAAGTACGTTTTCTTATTTCTTGTGGGCAAAGCAAAATGCTTGCATTTGAATGTTTGGCAAAAAATGGTTCAGACGCGACCATCAGAAATATGGCACTCTATTTAATTTGTGTTTGTTTATCCTTTTCCATACAAGTTTTTATATTATAATAATTATATGCCGCTACAGATGACAAAATTGATGGCAAAACGATGTGAGAAAATTGTTTAAAATCGTGTGATTAGGGTACATTGTTTAAACGGATATAGTTGAGGTACGGTGTTTAAAACGAGATTTGGGTACACTGTACCAACATTACGTAACGTAGAAGTTACCGGGACAGAAGAAGATGATTATCGGTATTTTCTCAGTAGATTACTATGATAATGTTCTTGAGTACGTCAAACCTAGGTCTTATCAAGACGGGGGTTGCGCATTGGGATGAGTAAATCTACGGACAAGTTTGGCTCGCTTCAAGTAAGGCATTTTGCATAACTTTCTTATTTCTGCATCAATTTAAAACAGTTTGTTGAATGTACCCCGCCTAACTGAGCTCTGCCTCTGGCGTATGACTTACTTGAAACCTTCGTGAACTTTTTGCATAAATGGATACCAACCGATCGTTTTTCTGGTCAATTGTTATGATTTTTTGGGAAAAGTATGAAAATTATCCAAATAAGTCTTACATCTGAGGAAAGAGCTCAATGGGGCGGGGTACATGCAACAAAGCGCTTGAATATCGACTCATGAATAAAAAAGTTATTGCACAATTTCTTACCTGAAGCGTGGCTAATTTGTCCGTAGTTGTTATCATTTCTTTTTGTAGTCGAATTGAAAAAGTAAAAGTGAAAGGACTCCACAAATAGTTCACAAATAGTTCATATTATCTGAGAAAAAGGCTCAGAAATGTGGGGTTCATGGAACAAACCTTCTGAAAAATGACGCAGAAATAAGAAAGTTATTGCAAAATATTTGTGCAGAATTGAGGCTATTTTGTCCGAAGTTGTTATCCCATGATGCACAATTTCCATCGCACTTATGTTGTTAAAACTTGAACGTGTTTGGGAATATACTACTAGTAACTTGAAACACATCACGTAAAGAAACTTTTATTGGCCTCTCTATCAGAAAAATAATTGAAACAGTATTTTGGGAATGAAGAGAATCCTTCCTGCCAGCGTTTCCCCGTGCTGTGATTTAGGAGATAAGTGATCGTAAATAGGAAGGCGGGGTCAACAGTGCCTGGCAGTTTTCAAACTATGAAACATTTTAAAAATGTCTTCAAATATGTCTTCAAATAAAGTCATTTCATGTTTAAGCGGAAAAGAAAATCTTGGGAAAAGTAGACCAGTTTCTTCTTTTCCCATAATATTTACAAATGCATATGTTAGCGGCAATAAGTAAAATCAGGCAATAAGCTTAATGCCTAGGCAATAAGCTGTTGCCTAGTCAATTAGTTATTGCCTAAAAATCTCAGGCATTAAGCTTATTGCCTGAAATGTTTCATCCCAAATTTAGTCTATTGCCTAACTTTTGTTAGCGGCAATAAGTAAACTCAGACAATAAGCTTAAAGCCTAGGCAATAAGCTATTGCCTAGTCAATTAATTTCCTGAAGATTTCAAGCATCAAGTTTATTGAATGAAATGTTTCATCCCAAATTGAGTCTATTTTACAACCCCTTTTATTGGTCATGTTTAGGCTTGAGTGACCGTGTTCATGGGTATTTCTGTGAATTTAAATAATTAAGTCAGTCATCACAATGAAGGTAATACATAGACTGTGATCTAGCCATGGGCTACCCTATGTAAGCATCAGTTGTGTCCAGAACAAACTTTAAAGATAGGTTTAAATATAAATCTGTTAGACACAAATCAATGTGAATGTGTAAATGCAAAGGTTGATCTCTATCAATGACCTGAGATAGTTGCACTGCCTAGTTTTAAAGAAGGAGTTAGTATCAGGCCTGTAAGAATCAATTTCAGATAGAAGGACATAATTTTTCACGGAGGTTGGGGGTCTCATTCGCAGACTTTCTTTACAAATGATTGAATTTGAAGGGTGTTTGGCACCATATAATCAGTTTCCTAATCATAGTGCAACGGTTGGTACACTTACCATGTCTTCCTTATATTAATAGCGCCATAACAAACACCCACTTGGAGCCACCAGTTTATGATTCTATTTTGATGGTTAGAAAAGAGTTCGTCTATTAATTTTCTTCAACTACAATGTAATTCGAAAAGGTTTGCAGATAATGGCATTATGAGTATTTAACTCAATGCTCTTATGCAGGAGCCAAAAGCAAACAGTGTCTTTTCAAGGTCTAAATAATGGTGAATATTTGTGAATTATGTTCAATTTCAAATAAAATTTCGAATAAGTAGTGATATTTTATCGTCAGGCAATAAGACTAATGCCTGACTATTTTTGCCAGGCAATAGGCTTAAAACATAGGCTTTAAGCTTAATGCCTAGAGTGATTTAGGCAATAAGCTTACTGCCTAGGCAATAGCTTATTACCTAGGCATTAAGGTTTACGAACTGAGAATAAAATGTAGAGCCAGAGGTGAAATTTGAAAAGTGCCCGTAATTCCTAAACTGTGTTAAATTTCCATTCCAAATACAAACATAAGCATTTTGTATGGTTTAGAATTTTGAATGAATGCATACTTATGGAAATATTTGACAAAAATGTTCAAAATTACCTCCCTTGCATATGAACAAAGAGTAAAATGATATTTGTAAATTATTTTCTTCTTGAAGCATAATCTTGAAATCCGGCCTGGTGAATCAACTTATGTGAAGTGTATTTACAAGTGTTTGTAATTTGGTGCATTTCGTATGGCTAGAAAGTGGTGTTTTTATTCTCAGTTCGTAAACCTTAAGCTTATTGCCTAATTTTACTTATTGCCGCTAACACATATAATAACTCGCATTAGCAGTTAATGTTTTATGTTCAAGAATAATGCTTTGTGACACTAAATCACTGCGGTCTCACATTATTTCGCGGAGAACCCTTAAAGGACTTCTTTTATTTCCGGTTCGCAGTAAACAAAACCACGATTACGTAATTAACCTCTTATATGTACTCTCTTAAGAACAGAGCACATTATGTCTTCATTCCATTTCGATAGAATGAGCTCTGTTCTCGCGGGGTCATTTCACGTCTAATCTCGGGGCCTTGGCGGGATTTCGGTATCCAATCGTTGGCAATAAACTGATAAACAATTGAAATTTTTGATACAAGTTTTCATTGGTTGACGCTTCAAATTACCGGCTTCAGCCAAAAATAGAAGCGACGTAATGTATACGTAATCAAACAAGATAAAACTGAATGAGTTTGATTCGATAATTCAAATGTTACCGGCTTCAGCTAAAAATAGAAGCGACGTAATGTATACGTAATGATCGTGCAAGATAAAACTGATTGATTTTGATTCGATAATTCAAATGATGTGCTATAATTAGATTATGACGACCAAATAGGCTGTTGGTGTACCAAAAACGGCAGAGGTCATATTTGATGGTTAATCAATATACCTCGGCGTTGGAGAGTACTTATATGTAGCTTTGAGTAGAATGTGTTCACAGTGTGATGGTATGACAGTGATGGAGTTTTCTACTCAAACTGGGTTCGAATGTTTATTTTCTTGGTTTTGCAATGCAGTAAAATGGTTTCGGTTTGAGTATAGCTCCGCCCTCATATCCCGCCCCTCGAGGGTCACATGACACTTGGTTCCGGGATGGTATAAAACTCCATTTCTGTAGTAGATGAGATAGGTACAAAAATAGTCTTGTCATCCCTAGGGTTAAGCCAGGACACTTTCTTCTTCCAAGTCCGAATGGTATCCAACTGAAATAAAGTTTTTATAAGACATTATATTACACTTGGTGGCATGTCAAATACCGACCTATCTTATGGAGGGCAAATGGGTTAATTTTTCTTCGAACAATTTTCAATATGTCAGCGCCCCCAAAATGATCATTAATTATAGCCTTATCTTGATAAAATAATGCGTTCCGTAAAACCTCCATAGCGTATGAAATTGGCAGACGAAGTCTTGAGAAAATATTTTTGAAGCTTCATGCATGCGTGCTTACAAATAAGCGGCCTCTAGTACTTGTGTGTACATGTGTATAGTTCAGTTCATGATATTCGGAAATCTAAACCATATGTTTATCATTATATCCATGGCAAAGACATCTGGCTGATTGAACAATACATGACTCACTTCTGCATATAGACATGTGAACTAGGCAGAAGTTTTCCCGTCTCATCCAAAAATCTCTCAGGTCGGAAAACCCAAGGATCACCCCAGATCTTCTCGTCGTGGTGAATGTAGAAAATATTCGCAAAAACCTAAAAGTAAAACATTTCTTTTTTATCAAATAAAGCATTTACTTAAAATAAGTCGCACACCCAAACAATCTATGCGAAGTCGGATTTTTTTGTTTGACGTCGTTAACATTCGTTACGTATCTGACCTGTTAGGGCAACACCGTAGACAGTCGGTGGTGAAATGTTCCATCGCCGAATATGTACGACGTCTCCCGAATTATTCCGACGTCGTGTGAATCTTATTATGGTTAGATTGCCTTAATTCTTTGAGAACGTTCAGGAAAGTTTAACAAACGTATATACTGTATCTTTCATGGTTTATATTTATTACAAACAGTTAACTAAAAATGAATCTTCGTTTTCATGTCAAATAAGATGAATTCATCTTAAAGAGAATTGTCTAAGAAAAGCATTAGCAAAAATTGCGATGAAAAAATCAACCCCTTACCTGAGTTATAACCTGATAAAGATACGTGATTTACAGGTGCGCGTAAAACGAAACTTAAATTTACCCTCGGACCGTATATGGATGATGACGTCAATTGTTCACTCCCATTATAGCCGTCTTAAACTTACATGTATAACTTCAAATTGCGGTGACGTTGCAAAAGCAAAAATATTAAATAAAAGTATTTTTACGGGGTTTATCATTTGGCCATTAAAGTGGAGAAAAAAATGTGACATAATTTTCGTGAACAATAAAATTCAGTTATTTTTACATGCTGTGGTCCAAAAATTCTCGAGTAATTTATATTTAGTGTTCGGTCTACTTTTTGGACCAATGAAAGTTCACTATATTTTAAAATTCTACCGCTCTATTTCGCATAAACGGGCTGTCGGCTAGTTTATGTGACTTCTATACATAGCCACACCCAGTCTCAAATGAACCGCCAGCGAACATTAAGCAAGATACTCTCATATGAACAGAGCACATTATCTCTACATTCCATTTCGATAGAATGAGCTCTGTTCTCGCGGGGTCATTTCACGTCTAATCTCGGGGCCTTGGCGGGATTTCAGTATCCAATCGTTGGCGATACACAACAAAACAATTCAAACAGCTGATACAAATTTTCATTGGCTGACGCTTCAAATTACCGGCTTCAGCCAAAAATAGAAGCGACGTAATGTATACGTAATCAAACCAGATCAAACTGAATGATTTTGATTCGATAATTCAAATCTTACCGGCTTCAGCCAAAAAGAGAAGCGACGTAATGTATACGTAATGATCATGCAAGATAAAACTGAATCATTTTGATTCGATAATTCAAATGGTGTGCTATAATTAGATTATGACGACCAAATAGGCTGTTGGCGTACCGAAAACAGCAGAGGTCATATTTGATGGTTTAATCAATAGAGCTTGGCAATGGAGAGTATAAGCAAGATAGAGACTCTATAGTAGATTCTACGCGATATAAATATTCTATGCGCTCATTTGAATGTTTATTTCGCGTAGAATCTACTATACAGCCTCTTTCTAATACGGAGAACACGGTGTAAGTGTTTTCGGGGTTTTTTTTTAGAAACGTGTATACAATTTACCTGCGTGCTTTTCTTTATGTTATATTCACCAAATTGTACATCTTGTGTACATTCATGTGGCAAACTAAGCGGAAGGGCCGGAGAAAGTCTTAACGTCTCCATGACAACCGCCTCTAGAAGGTCAAGGTGATGATCGTATTTGTCCTGTACGGATGGTTCCCTATCTGGTCCCAACACGCGGTCGAGTTCGTCTTGTATTCTAGTCTGATACTCTGGATGGTTAATCAAACACAATATTTAAAGCGCTGGACAAGACGGAAGCCGTGGTGGTAATGCCTGCAAACGATATCGATTCTATTGATAAAGTATAGTGCAATATAGAATTAACCCTTTCCCAAACGACAAAATTTTAGGCAGATCCAATTGAAAGCTGCTGTAGATGACAAAATGAATGTTGATAAAGATAAGATTTGTGTATGATACAGCTCAGAAAATATTGAGACAAAAGGAGAAACTGCTGGTTATCAGCAGTTTCTTCTTTTGTTTCAATGTTTTTCCCAATCCTTTTCTATTAGGGACGTCAAAACCAGGTCTTGTTTGGGAGAGGATTAACCCAGAAAATAAGTTTTGAGCGTCTGGTATTTCTACCATTCAGATAGTGTAGTAGTTTACATCTTTATTTACATCACTATTCCGAATGCAGATAGAATGAAGGATAATAATGCAAGCTGTTTTGACAATGCATCAAGAAGAGGTTATATACCCGACCCCAAAAATATCGGTGAAATGAACCATACTGAGAACAGGGTAGTGATTAGGTTTCTAATCCTGGAGGCTAAATTTGCCAAATTGGCTAAAGAGCAATTACCTGTGGTTTATGAGGAGTCCCCTCCTTCTATTGCAACTATCAATTCGGATGAAGGAATTATAGCGATGCAGATGCAGTAAAGAAGATGAAAATGATGAAATGATTGCTACTGAGGAGGGTTGGTTAGGATACCAAGACATTGACTTTTGCAGATTGGATATCAATGATTTACACATAGCAATGTTGAGTTGGAAGAAGTCAATGCTGAAAAATAAAGCAATTTAGATCCAAATATCTTGCTTTTTCTATGCAATGCTCAAAACCTTTTGACACCCCCTCGTATATGTTATGACCCCACTTCGGCAATATTTTCTTACGATGATCAATTAACTGACTTTGTCGACGAAGATAAAATTGCCTCTTATTAATTTTGGTGCGCCATATTTCCAGTTCTTTCATAAAAGTGCTGTAATTATACCTCTTATTTCATTTCGAATTAATGTTCTATTTTACAAAGATCTGATACCTTTTATCTCAATCCAAACAGTAGTTTATATAGTTGAGTAAATTTCAAGGACGGACCCAAAGGGGGTAGGGGGTCAGGGGGTCCGGACCCCCCCCCCCCTGACGTTGGTCGAAAATCAAATTTTGACTGTATAATTTTAGTAATGTTACATATCGCTTCTTTTCAACGAAAACCTTGTTACTGCAGCTTAAAACAAGCTGCAGTTACGAGTTTTTCGTTGAAAAGCAACTATTTTTATTACACTTTAAGCCATCATTTGGGCTTGGACACACACACACCCCGGAAAAAAATCCTGGGTCCGCCCTTGGTAATTATTCTCATGATAGAGGACCACAGGGAAGACAAGGATCATATCACCCAACTCGTGCAACTGTATGGACTCTTTATATTTAAAGCGTGTGGATGTTATTGCATAACCTCATAACCCTTGCTTTTTTATTAAGTTTTTTTCAAGCTGTAGTTCCGAGGTTTTGACCTTCCTTCCACCAACTAAAACGGACCTTATCCGAACTCCAAAATCCAAATTTTGACAAATTTGACAGACTCAGCACAGGTCATCCAGATACTGCATGCGAAAAAAGAACATAACAGTAAGATAGGGAAAACATTCCAGATATACAAAATTACATACAAGTGAAAAGTGTCGGTCCTAGTCTGGCTGCGCTGACTGCGCAGACTGACTAGGTTCGATATTTTTCACACTTCCTATAAGGTCGCTTTTAGCGTGATAGATCACATTTATCCCTGTTTACCAGACGCGAACGTTTCGAGGACCATCACTTGTATCGCTTCATCAGTCAGTATGGGTTCTCTCCCTTCTGCTATTGCTCTTTCCTGTTCTTCTAGAAAGAAGTCCACCAAACCTCGAATGATTCCAGGTTTTCTTGTTTTCTACAAATAAAACATACAAAGATAACCTCTTTTGATACAATATAGATTGTTTTATCGTTCAACGTTGGGGATGTAACTAAAATAGTACATTTAAAACAAGTCTTTGTAATAGTATTTTTGATAAATAAGAAAAACAAAAACGTGTATGAAGAAAGAAAAATTGAATCTCTAATTCTTTCATATTCACATATTCAGTTTAAAATGTGTAAGTGATCTTGAATGCCAAGAACTAAAGATGGTTTTACAATTTCATTTTCATTTGAGTATTAACCTATTTATAGAAAGAGAGCTACTTACCCTTGTCTTATGAAAAATTCTGTCTAACAAACGTTTTCTTGCTTGCATAAACGTCTCGAATTTTGCCTTGAATGGTGGACAGAATCTAAGACAAGGAAACTTCATGATAAGCGTATTTGGAATTGGAGTAAACCAGTAGTTTCCTCCATCTTCGAAATCATACATGTTTACAACATCCTCTTCAGATGCTTTCTCACCAGTAAACTGTAAAAAGAAGAAACACGTTCTTTGGAGCGATATTCTTATGTAATTTCAAGATTTTAAGCAGCTCAATGGAAGGCGCTATTACTGTATACTTCTTGTGGAACCCCTTGGTCAATTCTGTAGAAGCAGTATTATGAGCGACAATTGACCTAATTGTTACAAATGCTTCATAATTTATACATTCATGTCGTAATCACTCAGAACACCTCGGTCAGAATCTCATTTTTCTTAAAACGAACTCGCTCTTAAGAAGGCACCTCAAGAGACGGAGATCACAGTAGACGAGTCACAAAACTTGTTTATTGATAATGTGATCATGTGAACTTGATATCTTAAACAACTAAAACGATGGTATAAGCTTTTGACACAAGCTCCAGTTCTTAAATTGCGTGCATTAATGTCGCTTGTCCAATAAAAGGGACTTTCAAAACAGTGCATGGGTGAATTTTCCTCAAACTTTCTATGATAAAAGAAGACATACACAAGCTCTGAAAATGCAATTAGTGCTTTAGATCTTTAAAAAAAGAAAGCAAGAATAGCACTTATTCGCTCACTTGACTTTTTCCTTTACATTTGACAGGTCTTTAAATCTAAAAAGTCCCACCGCGCCACTCCACCCCAATGTTTCCATGAATTATAATTTATATAAAAAATTGAAACGGTTCACCGAAGGAACATTCCTGCCAAGTTTGGTAAAAACTTATTCAGTGGTTTAGGAAGGAAAACATCTTTTTATATGACGGAGTACATAGTTACTCACCCAAATGGAAATGACATTGTATAGGGATCGTCTTGCTAGTTCAACCACGTCGAATTCTTTCCCATTACACTCGCCAATCTTTTCCATCGTACGATGGATTTCGGTTTTCATAATATTTTCAAATTTAGCAATCCCATCTCCATGAATATGAAGACCTTTCGCAAATACCTTCCTCAAATCAGCATGTTGCTTTCCGGCTTGTAGCACAATGATACTTTTATCCAGAAATACATACTTTCCGACTACGGTTGGAGGTCTGTCGTTTATGATATGTTTGTAGTCCACTTCACAGAAGGCTTTATTCACCAGGCCCACAGAGTTGATCAACAAAATATTCAAGTTAAAAACGTTGATCTCACATATTTTGCCATATTGCAAAGCATATTCGTAAGCCTGTTCGTGAAATCTTATTATGTCCAAGTCGAATGCAGATCCAACTACAGGCAGTGATCTCGGTCCGGGAGGTCTAGCCTTGCGAGAATCACCGAATATGTATTTATAGAGCAGGAACAATCCCAAACCGCACAAAAGTACTGTTGTTATCAACTCCATGTTGCAGATTCACTCAGGCATTTTTGTTCATTCACAATTGCTATGAAATAAAGAAAATATGTTAATAAAAATATGATGTTGACAATTTTTTTGTTACTTTTTCTCCAACTAGGTGCGGATTCCGAGTAACACATGGTCCTGGCAATGTATCAGATTTTTGATGACAAGATCATTTTTCTCAACTAATCTGTGGTCTCGTAATTCTCAGTGGGTGGCATCTATGCCTTATCGTCGGTGGTATTGCAAACCCGTGTAACTATAGTCTGATTAAAACTGTAGTTACGAAGTTTTGTGATCACATCGACTTTTCATGAAAGTTCATCTAATGAAAATTCCTTACAGAAAATACCAATTATAACACATAAACCAGCATGTTTTTCTTCTTTCGTAACATATTCAAATAAATGAAGTTATAATAATGAGAAATCACCTTATTTTACACCACTTTTATTTCGCATTAGATCAGCAAAATGAATCAGGTTACAATATACGTATGTGTAGAAAATTCAACAAAAAAATAAGTCAGCCATGATAAATTATGAAAATGTGTGGTAAAACTTAGACTGTGATGTCAATGTGGGTTAATTGACCCCTTTCAATTATCGTTTTAGCCTGTACATATGGGCCGCTTCTCGCCTATGAGCCGCTTCCGGTGGTAAACAATGGGTTTATGGGAAACTAACAATGTATACTCACAGACACAGTTCGAATCTGTTACTAAAAATAGCAACACATCAGCCGGTTTCTTTATGCCAGATCGAGGCTCTGGCCCTATTCCGAACAAAGCATCCCACATGCAATTACAACGAACGGTGATTGACCATTATTGTCATCAAATGACGACTTCCGGTGGCTGTCGTGCGGGGGGGGGGATCATTAGCTAATTGTGACCCATCTCTCAAAGAGGAATCATCCGGCTATTGCAAAAAAAATCGATCCTGAATAGTTTGCACAAAGTCATGTTGGAGAGTCAAAACCAGGACTGCGAAGTCGAGGGGGTGGCTTTTCAAAATGAAATATTTCACTTAATCTTCATCAAAACCTGTGTTATTGTACAGGGTTTGTATTTAAAATAAAAATTTGAAAATGTCTTTAACCTCTCTTGTATGTTGCTCTTGTCGTAGAAACTATTGTGAGAAATGTAGAAATTGCTTGTGATGAGCAATTTCTTCATTTTCCACAATGTTTTCCGATGTCATTATTTTGTGAGGTGTTTGTTACCACCATTGGTGCATTTCCTATACATACGCCCTCATTCTACGTCCATAATCGAAAGTCATACCTTCACAATACCCATTTATTCCCCAGGCACGCCCAAATTACACCGATGATACTCATAAACTGTACAAAGCCAGTTCAGCCGTGATTTGGCGGGAAGTTCCATTTTTCACATACAAGATATTACGTTTTATTTCCCAACACAAGACCTTGCACCTAACCACCTAATTTGGAATGCCAAAACGGAGTCAGGACTTATTTCAATGTTAGATTTGTCGTAGAAAATAAATATTTACCGTGTTACGAAAAACATGCGACTTTTCAAATTATCAGAGATCACAAAAATTTTTAGAATGTATTCGTTATAAGTCTAAAGAATACATTAAGTGAAAGACATTGCCAAAATGGTGTGCCATGATCGGTTTATCACCAAATAAAAATCTTGTTGCACTTTAATGCAGTTTAAGCTTAACCCTTTCCCAAACAGGGCCTAGTCTTGACGCCCTAAATGAGACGCTTGGAAAATTTTTGACCCAACAAAAGAAAATGCTGATAACCAGCATTATCTTCTTAAATGTCTCAATAATCGTGTTGATGTATGTTGTATACAATAACAGAGTCTTTATCAATACCATTTGTGTCATCTAAAGCTGATTATGGTACATCAAAAATAATTGTCATTTGAGAAAGGGTTAAGTACGGTTCAGTAAACTGCAAATGTCCAGTTTAATAACACATTTTAATCAGATGTTTCGGTTGGGTTATTCTTTGCTGTATTGTCCGGTTCTTTATGCTAAAGGGGTCAAATAAATTGGATATACAAGGTCAGTTGTTTTCAGTATTTTTAGTTTTATGGGTTTCATCTTTACTTCTATAGTAATGTGTTCAAGATGGAATTAAAGAACACGAAATATCTTCTGCAACAGCATTTTGTCGTTTTTCTGCGAAAATCTCGTATCTGCAGCTTAAAACAAGCTGCAGATACGAGGTTTTCGAAGAAAAGCAGCGATTCGAAACAGTATTTTACAGATGACAGAATAAGAGTTACTTGTTGTGTGAAATTGTATACTACAACATTAACCCATTACTGCACGGTGACTCCTTTTGACTCCCCACAAGATAACGGCTTTGGAAAACATCATGGAAAATGAAGAAATTGCTTGTGACAAGCAATTTCTTCATTTACCACAATGTTTTCTGTGTAAAAAGACCAAAAAAATTGAAAGGGGGTGTCTCAAATCTACCAACACATGGATTTTCTTTTAATTCTGCATGGTGATAAAGGACCATATACAAGCTATGAAAATGCATTTAGTTTCTTAGATAATCCAAACTGGATTCCAAAAAGCCACCTTGACTTATTCCCACTATGACATGAAACATGGCCCCTTTTTCATGTGTCGCAAAACTTTAGTATTGTGTATTTTCAAGATATGTCAATTGAATTTGATCCGAGACACATAAGGCATTACATTCATACCAGAAAAGGTATTTGAGGAAATTATTATGAATGTTTTTTATTGAATTAATCATGAAAAAAGGCATATTTTTCAGCAAAATTTTGGAAAAGAGTAAAATTGAATTCCAAAGTTAAGTATGTTGGAGTCTTTGTCAAGATTCCATATCATCACAAAAACATGCTACATATTTCCTCTTACTTTGAGCCAAATTATATAGAAATCCAAAACCGGTAACAATGTCATATAATACATATATATTATTGATGAAAGTGATGTTTTGGTCCAAAACTTGTATTCAGTAAAAATTTGATTGTGCTCCTAAAACATTTTTATATTCAGTAAAATCAACTGTAGCATACAGTACAAACCTACAGCAATATCCATGTCCAAAAAACTTATTGGAAAAAACATAGAATTAATATAAATATTACGTATATTTACAAAATTACATGTATGGAAGCCAAGATAGGCATACATATACACATTGCAAGTTTTCTTTACTATTTGGTCACATTGTCTATGCACCATTTTTAGTGAGACTATGACATGCAATAAATGTCAAGCCAAATGTTATGAAATTGGAAAGACGCTTAGAACCGGTACGGTAAAGCATCAAAATGTGCCCTTCCGGGTAACCAATGCATAACCAATTATTTTTGCTCTAAGCGCCCCTAATGAACTAACATGATATGGAAAGTCTCCTATGATTCAGTAAAATACTGTTACAGCATTATATCTTTTCAGTTACACAGTTAAAAATGTGCTTGTTTATTTCAAAACGTGGCCCTATTGGGATAAAACAGGGTGCAATTATTTCCTCGAATTATTTTTCTACCCATAGCTTAACCTGTATTGATACACAATTTATACACATTTCAATGATGTCATATGATTAACATGTTGTTTAGCCATCAATAGCCCTTAATAGTCACATGGGACCTGGATTATCTGTTTCTTATGCATCACAACAATATTTTCACTTTTGCACGATTGTCAAATGCCATCAGAGAAATCGGTGCTTTTTCTTATTTGCTTTCTCATGTTTCAAAAGATCTATAAATAACTCTTGCTGTTAGCTTTCATGAATCACGGCTGACTTGAATAATTTAAAATGATTTTTATAGAAAATTTCCTCTCTTTTCTTGTAAAGTAGGTACACCTGGGACAAGATCTAATGTGACCCCGGACAAAAATATTGTAACCAACTTTGAAGTCTACCCCTTAGCAAACTTACACACACAATTTAAAACCTCATGGCTGTGTAAAGCTTTACAAAAAGAGCATATTTTTTATTATATGAAATGTTTCCCCTTTTATGCTGCCACAGCAACAAAAGTTCATGACAAAAAGAAATTCTAATACACAGAGTTGTACTCCTTTAACACAAGGATACTTTTTATCAAGTTTCAAAAAGATTTTCATATTAGGTTGGGAGAAAAAAGAATTTTTGAGAAAATGCCAACAGACAGACAGACACACGGACAGATGACAGGAATTAACCGAAAAAATGTCTTGCATCTTGATTTATCCTCAGGTAAACTAAAACAACCAAAAAAGTAAACAAAACATTTGAAAAAAGTCATTTTTAAAAAATATTAATTTTGTCCATTCTTAGAAATGTGCTCTATTCAGGGGGAAATTCTTAAAGCAACATTTTACCGGTTTTATTTTAATCGATATTTCACGATAATCATCAGTATATTTGTGCGCAACTTTTACATAATTTTCAAATCTTGACAAAAACTGGAACAAAGAAAATTTTTGAACAGAATTTGCTTAAAATATTTAAAAACAATGAATTTTGGGTTACCCCCTTACATCAGTTGATATAAAACATTTTTTTTGTACATAATTATATATATTTTTGTTTCATACAGGATCACAGACTACTGGGCATTATTTTTAGAATAAATTACACGATGAAACTAACAACCTGAACGCTTGCGCACTGTTTTAATCAGGGTACCCTCTTTTTTCATGGTGAAAACTTAGAATTCCGAGAAAATTGATTTCTGGAATGTGAGATTTGAAACATTTCACGTATATGAACCGTTATCTAGTGTACTAACTTCACGCCAAATTTCATTAAATTCCGAGCGTGGGCAGACTCCCATGTTATTTTTCTTATTCGTGAGACACCCCCTTTCATTCACTTTAAATTGTAGTCTGCATCATCTTTGAATTTGGACTAGTCTAAAAATTGGCCGTTTGGTAATGGGTTAAAAGTAATTATGAAAGTTAAAAACAATATCAGCAAATACTTCTAATCTCCCATTTCTTCCCAAAGTCAATTTGATCAATGACGAAAACACCGAAACTTCTTTGGAAGATATTTAACCCTTTCCCAAACAAGGCCTGGCTCCAGGTTTTCGAAAATAACTTAAGTATATACTCATGACAACATGCTCAACTTCAAAGGATTACTCTTCAATGTTGAAGGGTATTCGATTGAAGTTCACGTGGATTTCGTGTGATTTGAGCACGTAGCTCAGATTTAAGCATGAGAAGGTACTTAAGTTTTTTCGAGAAACCGGGGGGCCTGGTTTCGACTTCCCTCATAGAAATAGATAGGGAAAACATTGAGACAAAAGAAGAAAATGCTGATAACCAGCATTTTCTCCTTTGGCCTCAATATTTTCTGTACTATATTTCACGCAAATTTAATTATCTTCCATTTCGGTGTATGCAGCAGCCTTTAAATTGAACCACCCTAAAATTTTGCCATTTGGGAAATGGTCAACCAACAAGTTTATGGTTTATGTCATAAATGTATTTGTACATGTATAGGCTGGTTGACTGACGGTTCAACATGGAGTTGATAACGACACTAGTTCTGTGCAGCTTGGGCCTGTTTCTGTTTTACAAATACCTCACCACCGATTCTCGCAAATCCAAACCACCCGGACCCAAAGCTTTACCGATAGTTGGATCTGCTTTTGATATTGATATAGCAACATTTCATGTGCAAGCCTACGAGTATGCCAAGCAATATGGCGAGATATGTGAAATCAAAGCTTTCAACACGAACGTGTTATTGTTAAACTCGGTGGACATGGTGAATAAAGCATTCTGTGATGATGAATATAAGCATATTTTCAATGATAGACCACCAACAGTTGTTGGGCGATATGTCCTCCTTGATGAAAGTATAGTAGTCTCACCAGCCGGTAAGCGTCATGCTGAACTGAGGAAAGCATTCACGAAAGGTCTACATATCTACGGAGATGGTATCGCAAGATTTGAGAACATCATGAAAGATGAAATAAGTCGTATGATGGCCGAAATTGACAAGTGCGAAGGGAGAGAATTTGAGATGGTTGAACTAGCAAAGCGGTCATTGGCCAATGTCATATCAATACTGGTGAGTACATGCTATACTGACGGGCAAAAGAAATGGCCATTTCTATTTGATGTTCGATTCTTCGGAATAGCACAAGGTATGATGAAATTGATCACAACCAGCTATCGAAGATGTACATCGGACTAAACAGAATAATTATATTTTTTCGTTTCTCTTTCAGCCATAATCTATGTTAGTCAAATTATACGAGTACTACGCCAAATTTCTTTTGGTCCTTTCTTTTATGTGTCAATTTATGATAAAAGAAATTAATGGGCAACTTTCACCTAAGACCCCCCCCCCCTCACACACACACACTCAACAGCCTCCGGAAGTCGTCCTTAGAGGCAAAAGGCGAAAGGATGGGTTGCAACAAGTGTTCAAAAGATAGATTTTCTTTCAATTCTGTGAATTGGTAGGGTTACATAATATCTTAAATTTGTAATGTGTAAAAAATCTGACGAGTGCTTTTTTTTTTTAAGATAATGGCTAACAAAGTGGGTGGGGTAAACTGACATGAGAAGCAAATTTTCACTTTGAAGTTAAATAGCTTTTTTTTGTATTGATCAGATCGAATTGAAATTTTGCACGTACTTTCAATGTACTAAGGACAGAAGATTTTTGGAATCATTCTTTAAGTATATTAGTCTGTCGATTTTCTGTATTCGTCCTTCTGTCAACCTCAGATTTTGCTTATTTTTGATGTACTAACTTTACGAAACTATCTCTGCAGCTTTTACTTTTGTATAAATTGACATGATATTTTGTGAACATTATCCCATATGATGTAACTAAATATGTGTAAACTTTGGGTCAAATCCATTGCAAAGAACCAAAATTATTTGACCTTGACCTTCAAGGGTCATTCTAAAAAGTCACTTTTCAGCTATATCTTGGTATAAAATGGGCTGATAGAGTATATTTCAATAAATAAAGTTACAGGTATGATATTCTTGCTGTTTTAACTTTGTTCAATGCTTATTTCACATAGGACCTTGGCCTTGGCTTACAAAACAATAATGACTATTCAAAGGAAATTGTTCACTTACCCCTTCAAAAATCCTTGTTATTATGTGCGAAAAAGTCAGTATCAATCATGCATTTTCCACTGAACTAAGTAATTACAACTAGGAAATTATGAAACTAACTTTATTTGTTTAAAATACACGTCATATACCAATTTCCATGATGAATTTTAGCTCAAAATCTTAAAATTTAATATTCTAGAATAACCTTTGACGGTCAACTAACGTTGGTTCTATGCAATGGATTTGGCCCATAGTTTAAACATATCTAGTTACATCATATAGAATCATGTTCACAAAATATCATGCCAATTCATACTAGAATAAAGGTTGTAGAGATAGCTTCGTAAAGTAAGTTCATCAAAAATAAGCAAACTCTGAGATTGACAGAAGGACGTTTACAGTAAATCAACAAAACAAAAAAAAACAAAATGAATGATTCCAAAAATCTTATGTCCTTAGTACATTGAAAGTACGTGCAAAATTTCAATTCGATCTGATCTATACAGAAAAAGTTATTTAACTTCAAAGTAAAGCTTTGCCTCTCATGTCAATTTACCCCACCCACTTTGTTAGCCATTATCTCCCAAAATAAGCCCTCATCAGATTTTTTACACATACAGAATAAAGATATTACATAGCCCTATCAACTCACGGAATTGAAAGAAAGCCAATTCTTTGAGCAATTTTGAGCCCTTGTTGCAACCCACGGTGGATAACCCACGTGACTTTTTGGAAGCGTTAACACCGAAAAAATTGTCCGCTTCAAGGTATGTTTTGTTTAATTTCTCAAGCTTATACTCTATCTATTGATTTTGACGAGATAAAGTGCACGGAGCGCGCGTTTGAGAGGGCTATTTCCGGCTCTAACTCACTCTGCTCCAAATCCAGTGGTTTCTTCAAACATTCGAGCCAAAGTTTTTGTAAGTGCAAAACGAAAGTGGGAAGCGTTCACATGCACTGAGAAAAAAATTAGCTTGATTGTTTGAAGAAACCACGGGATTCGGAGAAGAGTGAGTTACAAACAGGAAAAAATCTTATCATATGCGCGTTCCGTGCACTTTATCTCGTCAAAATCAATAGAGTATAAGCTGAGAAATTAAACAAAACATACCTTGAAGCGGACGATTTTTTCGGTGTTAACGCTTCCCAAAAGTCACGTGGGTTATCCACCGTGTTGCAACCCATCCTTTTTAAACGAGGAACGGTTGACTGTAAATCCAATAACACAACCATCTTACCGGCTATTAACAGATTCAATGAATTTCTTAGTTTTTGTTCCACTTAAAACTTCGTTTTATCGCTGTATATTGAATGCACGTGTTCTTTATCGCTGTATATTCCACAGTGTAGGAGCGGAAGTGTGTGAACACTTGTCTTTGAGTGATAACTTGTGTGTCTGTACTTCGAGGAAATGCAACTTGGTAAACATCAGCGGTTGACATTGGAAATAATTTATGTTTTTTTTCTTGATAAACACAACACTTTTGTCAGATCATTGTACCAATCTCTTTATTTATTATTCCCTGTAATATTTGTAGAGTAATCGGAGCCATTGGTTCTAGATTTAAGTCATTTTAGGCCCGATTCACTTGGGCATGAACTAAAACGGGTGATTTAGCTGTTACGAATCGCAGTTTTCATTCGAAAAGATGCATACTGTAAGGTATTTCGCGACGAAATTTTCATTCAAAGCTCGTACATATGTGTGTGTTGAGATTTATATAATTATTTGGTTAGGAAACCGTCTAAAACTTCCCATTTTTGCCGTTTAAAAAAGTATCTTTTTGTACAATCGTTTGTCAAGTCCTGTACAATAGCCTGACAAGAAATATTTACTTTTGTACAACGGCTTGAATTGCATATGTGACATATTGATTGCAATAAATGCGTCTTTACCTCTTTTTGCATTATATTCGACTGATATTTTCATGATATTATGCTCGCCCGTAAAAGATACAGAGAAGACATGTCGGGAAAATAAGAAATTTTTGCATGATGGAGAATCACGTGACATAATTTTATAAAATCTTCCATAACTAACCTAATATTTGATTTACACCGACGAAATACTATATTAAAGTATAATTGAAGTCTCAATCTTTGTCAATCTGTTATTTAAAATCCGGCTTTAACCGACATCAACATTTGACAGGGACCAATTACAGTTGGCGCCACATCGTATGGCACGTGTTTATGTTTTGTTTAACGTTCAATTACATTTGAACAAAATATAAACATTGTGCCATACGATGTGGCGCCAACTGTAATAGTCATCATCCATGACCCTTGGAAATCCAAAATAGATTATTTCTACTGTAACCAAACAGATCTCCCGTTTGAATCTCCTGTTATATATAATCTACAAAACACAATTGTAAACACACGATTTTGCACTGAAATGTGATTTCAACGAGGTATACCTAACGGTTTTTAAAAGTGCGTAGCATGGCGAATGGCACAATCAAATGCGCGTACTGTACACTTTATCCCACAAAATCCGTTGAGAATACACGCGGTAGAGTCACGTGACATTTTCCATGGACAGTAAGCTGAGTTAATAGTGTCTTTTGTGGTGAAATATGACAACGACCTGTGAATGATAAAAAATTAGCGAGTCTAAATTGGCGAGAAAAAGAGGGATTTCGATTTATAGAAATATGTGTTTCGAATCTACTATCCTTAGATAAATCGACGTAATACCATCTGTAGACAGCTACTGTACTGTCACGGCAACTGCGGACAGCAAATGTGTCATTATTCGCCATCTTTCAGTAAGAATCATGCTTCTCTGCCAATTTACATATATTGGAATATACAGTAACCTTTCGTCACGGCACATTGTTCGATGTAGAATAGGGCACAATTATATTTAGTAAACAGTGACATAATTTCGGACAAACAATATTATTTCGAAGGTGTTGTTACAAAATCTCGTAACTACGGCTTGATTCTAGCCGTAGTCAAGAGTTTTCAAAAAGGCACCGATGGTTTATCAAACATAACGTTTGGCAAACCAAGTCTACACGTTTAGCACAAAATTCGTTGCTATTATATACTCGGCAAAAGAGCTAACGCATCATTTTTTAAAGTTGTATAACTTCTATATTGTCAAAGATTTAGATTTATAATTTGGCATATGTTTATCCCACAAGTTTCTGCACTCACCCAAAAAACTTTTTCTAAGTTTTCTCTCTTAACCCTTTCCCAAACAAGACCTTGTTTTGACGTCCCTAATAGAAAAGGCTGTGGAAAACATTGAAACAAAAGAAGAAACTGCTGATAACCAGCAGTTTCTCCTTTTGTCTCAATATTTTCCGTGCCATATTTTGCTCAAATTCTATCTTTATTAACATCCATTTTGTCATTTGTGGCAGTTTTCGAAGTGGATCACCCTAAATCTTTGATGTTTGGGAAGGGGTTATGTGACAGCGTCATGCGAAAAGGGGACCAAAATAGTTTTTCGGCTTGTGTAACTTGTAATCTTTTTCAATCATTTTTATATGAATTGATTTTGAAAGCTGGTTTATTGTGAAATTGAAGTCTGAAAAAATCAATTCCTTATCTAACGTAACAAGGGCTGTTCGCGGACAACGTAGCTCGCATAGACGCATCTTTTTATGAGAAATTGTCAATTTTTCAAGGTCAAGGTCACAAGGTCAATTTTTATGGTCTCAGGTAAAAGGTCTTAGTATGAACTGTCTATGTGTGAAATATCAAGACTGAATCTCTTACAGTTCATAAGATATAGACCGATACGTTTTTGTCTACGTAACCGACGTCGCCGTCGACGCCAACAATGACACCAACGACACTAGTGATGTAACATTACCTCTGTGTTAATAAATTACGCACCCACAAACGTGTTCAAGCCGTCGATTTGTTTAAGGAAGGGTAACTTTTCTACACAGGGACTCTTTCAGCTAACACAAAAGGTTTAAAAGCTATGCGTGAATTTCCCATTTCAATCAAATTTCAGACTTTATGAATTTTAGAATTACGGGTGTCCTTATTAAAAGTGCAATATTTCAGAACAGCCTGTAGCATTTACCATGAAATTTCATAGGCTTCTTATCAAATGGTGGTAGTCGGCATGTGCAAATTTTGAAAGTATTCTGTTGATTCGTTAAAAAAAATATTAGCAAAGATCTGAGTGATGCGTTAGCAGTTTTGCCGAGTATATAAACTCATTCATCACTCTAAAATAAATTTTGAAATATAGGTAAAGAAAAAAGCCTATCCTGTGAAACATTGGATAACAAATTAAAGAAGATAAACCGAAATTTCGTGTTTGTGTTGATATTGTAATCCGTGTGAAATATAGGCAAATGACATTACAAACTGCTTGTAAGCGATTGTACAATTAATTCATAAGGGAATTGTCATTAGCCAAACGATTGTACATAAAAACTGTCAAAATGCGGAAACTTAAATCGGGAATTTTATTGGAATGGACATCATTTCGTCTGAATCGTGTTGTTAGCGAAAAAATACATACATAAAGGCATTTGATTTTGGGAATTAACAATACGATGAATGTTAAAAAAGCGATAAAAATGGCAATTTAATGTGGTGAAAATCATGCTCTAATTTTCCCATCCCAATGATCAAGGCATTTTGTATGGTTTAAACAGCCCAGACGGGGCGCACATTAGGACGATGCCTTCCATGTTTATTCAAGATTACGACTTTACAACAAAATATAAGATATATGTCGAAATAATAATCAATCATAAACTTTTTCTTACCTATGTCAACCGCTGATGTTTACCAAGTTGCATTTCCTCGATGTACAGACACACAAGCTATCACTCAAAGACAAGCTTTCACACACTTCCGCTCATACACTGTGTATTCGTGCTTCGTCAATTTTTTCTCCGCATTTTTGGGAGCCTCGTTTTGATGATGTCGAGTTGTTACTATTTTTAGTAACTTGCCTCCGGAAGTTAATCAGAGTCTTCTCTGATGAAAATTCGCTCTTTGATATTTGGATGTCGCTATTTACATCAGAGCGCTGTACCATTCAAAAACAAGAGAAAATTCCGACACACGTTATGTCGCTGTCTCGGAATTTTCTTTTGTTTTTGAATGGGACAGCGCTCTTTTGTAAATAGCGTCATCCAAATATCAACGAGCGAATTTTCATCAGAGAAGACTCGGATTACCGGAAGTGTTCTGTGGGTACGGACTAAAGCATAGATGAAACGTGTCTATACGGCTGTAGTCTTTCAGGCATCGGGACATAATGACGTAAGAATTACAGTTGAAAACGCACAGATAGGTTGTGGCGTCGACAACATTGTCTGAAACTTGGCTATGTGTATAATATCATTACTTTTTCAATGTAGACTGTGTCACAGAAAAGAATGTCTTAATATAGTAGAGGAAAGAAGAAACGCAACAACTATTTTTGTCATTTCTCTTAATTCTTTTATGTTATTGAGTCAAAAATGTAACTGATAATTACAGGGTACCGTATCTTGATATTAATCTTTGTGTTTACGCTAGAACTTGTCTTACCTGTGAGATAACGTCAAAATAGACGTTTACACGTTTCTCACGTGCAAACCTTTAAATATCAAAACTTTACATAGAACTCTTTTAATTTGTGTAGATGCACGTCGACTCGACAAAATGCAATGATTTTTGTTTGGATTAAATCCCTAATATCGTTTTGCAACCTATTCAAAGACGCCGTCCGGTAGCAATTGTGATGTTTACGAACGGAGCATCTCAACCCGCTGTTGCTGCTGACTTTGGTGTACATCGGTTTACAAAATATTGCTTGAGATAACGTCTCAGAACTAATGGAACAAATGGTGGTCGCCCGAAAAGCGGTCGTCAACGTCTAACGTCATGACGTCTGGACCACGACGTACGTTTATTTTACCTACGGAAACAAATTCTGTTATCGAGAAAAACTGTTGATGCTATTCATTTACAGCACAGCAATCAAATTTTAGCCAGGTATCGTTATAGTCCGTTTGGATTGCGTGCAAGAACGCATTTAACGTTGACGCCAAACCGCTCACGTTTAAGCGCATATTGATGGCACGTACATCCTGTGACATTGATGAAATTTTGACACAAGAGAGTCAAATGATCAAGTTTTACTATGCATTGAAAAAAGTATGCGAATTATGGTGATTTTAAGAAAAACAAAAACAAAACGGATGACCAAATCAATTTTTGTTGCGTTTCTTTTTTCCTTTAGTATACAAACATTATAAACATTATTTCCTCAATACGCAACTGAAGGTCAGTGGCGTCTACATGTACCTCAGTAAAAGTCATATTATGTCAATTAAAGGGACATTTCATTCCGATTTCAATTTTTTAAAGTATGTCTTGATGCCAAGATTGGGTATTCTAATGAGTATAAATACTATTAGTTTTTTGAAGTTGTTGCCAGTAAGCGAGATACACACATTTAAAGTTGAGACATAATCGATAAATTGCATATAAATCCGTACTGTTGTCCACAACAATTTGTTCAATTTTAACACAAAAATATAAATTTCTCGTAAACGGTGCAATATTTCACTTAAAAATGCGTTTAGACAATATTGCTAAAACTTAAGCACCGTTGTGTCACAGTCGATTTTATTCTTGAACGTTTTAAAGTTAATAGGTGAACCAGTGACGGACGATGATTTCACCAACTTGTGTACAGCTATAGATGAAGGTGACTATTGGTTCATGCCGTTACCCAACACACTGGTCATAAACTGCCCCAGTCTCAGATTCGGTCAACCATTTTGTAGTATGTTTCTCGGTTAATAGGTGAACCAGTAACGGACGATGATTTCACCAACTTGTGTATAGTTATAGATGAAGGTGACTATTGGTTCATGCCGTTACCCAACACACTGGTCATAAACTGCCCCAGTCTTAGATTCTGTCAACCATTTTGTAGTATGTTTCAGATTCTGTCCATCATTATGTTGTATGTTTCTCAGTTAATAGGTGAACCAGTAACGGACGATGATTTCACCAACTTGTGTATAGTTATAGATGAAGGTGACTATTGGTTCATGCCGTTACCCAACACACTGGTCATAAACTGCCCCAGTCTCAGATTCTGTCAACCATTTTGTAGTATGTTTCTCGGTTAATAGGTGAACCAGTAACGGACGATGATTTCACCAACTTGTGTATAGTTATAGATGAAGGTGACTATTGGTTCATGCCGTTACCCAACACACTGGTCATAAACTGCCCCAGTCTCAGATTCTGTCAACCATTTTGTAGTATGTTTCAGATTCTGTCCATCATTTTGTTGTATGTTTCTCAGTTAATAGGTGAACCAGTAACGGACGATGATTTCACCAACTTGTGTATAGTTATAGATGAATAGATGAAGGTGACTACTGGTTTATGCCTGTACCAAACACCCTGGTCATGAACTGTCCCAGTCTCAGATTCTGTCCACCATTTAGGGCAAAGTTCGAGAAGTTCATGCGAGCGAGACAGAAGTCATTGGACAAAATGTTTCATAAAGTAAAGGTATGTTTAGACACCAACAACATTTTAATACAACTATCTACGCTTCTATAACGATTCTTCGGTCGATCATAATAGATCTAGATGCATTTAAGCATTTCCCAAAATATTGACGCCTTTATTTTGACACATCTACGAGGAGAAGGATACACATTGAGAAATATTGAAACAAAAAGCTGGTCATCATTTTGTCTCGGGTTGTTGTTGTTGCTGTTGTTTTCTGCTCGTAAATGCTGTCTTCATCAATATCTGTCTAAAGAAGCGGTTTATCGATTCCAGTCGAAAGTGATACACACAGGCCTGTGGGAACAGGGGGCTAGGAGGGGGGGGGGGGGGCTTATCCCCCCTCCAAGTTAGCCAAAAACGCTAAATTTTCATTATTTTACACTGAAAGTTTAGGCAAAAATCTAAATTAGCCCCCCCCCCCCCCCCCCCCCCAAAAAAAAAATATATATATATATATTCAGTCACAGGGGCTTTAGCCCAACCTATATGAAAATGCTTCCTACGGGCCTGACTCACATAAATGTGTCAGCGTGTTTCTAATGATATACGAGACAACAGATTGGCGACCACTATTGTTTCTTACTTTATTCGACTGTTCAATTATATTGCATCAAACAGACGAGATACTTTTTTTCAACAAAAATATTAAACATCGAAAATAAATATCTTCGTGCTTAAAGCGCCATCCTTGAGTACAACAGTTTTATGTCTGGTGGTCCGAAATAGAACAAATAAGATGTCGTTTATGATAAATATGAATAAAACTTTTCTATTTTACTTGTAGGCAACAAGAAACCCCGGTGTCATTCGAGGACTAGTGGACTTCCTTCTAGAAGAGCAGGAAAAGGAAATAGCAGAAGGGAAAGAACCCATACTTACTGATGAAGTGATACAAGTTATCGTTATTGAATCATTTTCAGCTGGTAAGGTCGCCTACTATATCTCTCGATAAATGCACTGGCAGAACATCTCTAGCTAGAGATGCTCTGCCAGGTCATTTATCAAGACCTATACGTAGTACTCATACATTCAAATTAACATTTTCCCAAACGACAAATCATTGAAATTGTCCATTTCGAAAGTCACTGGAAATTTTGGTGATAATGAAAAAAATGTGCTTTTAAAAATGTAGCTTAAAATACAGAGCCAAAAGAAGAAGATGCTGGTTCCCACACATTTACCATTGGTCTATATCTATTCTTACGAAATTCATTCTATTGCCGCCGAGATATGACCTTAGTAGTTGAACGAGACGTTAAATCCCAATCAATCTATAAATTCTTTTAGTTAAAGCATTGAGATCGCACACGTGAATATCAGCTGCCCCGATCTCATCTGGATCTGTCATTTGGATCTTTTGGCTTTGGTCCCATATTATTGGACATACTGTACATTATATTTTATTTGGTCCACTATTTTATATGAGATAGAGCATTAATTTGGTATTAAACAGAGTGAGCAGTAAAGACTTCGGTGCAGGCTAATGCATTGATTCAAAACGTAATTTTAATTGGGTGTGAAATCTATCTATGTAGGCAAATATTGGAAAGCACAAAGTGAAAGTATGATGTAGTTGATGCAGAAAAGGTAGACAGTATTAAGTTGCGCACAAGTTACAGAAGAGAGATCGACTGAATTGTTAGATTGAATACTTATACACGAAGTGCGATAGTGATAGAAAGCAAAGCTTGAATTTAAAAGATAGTACTTATCACTGCTTTTCAACGAAAAGTTCGTAACTGCAGCTTAAGACAAGCTGCAGTTACGAGGTTTTCGTTGAAAAGTGACGATATTTGACTCTTCTAACATATGATTTGAAAGTCAATCGCATAACTAACTTTGTTATTTAACACATAATTTCAGGAATTGCCACGACAGCTTCCGCTCTACCCAGCGCCATGTTATTTCTGATCAACCACCCCGATTACCAAACAAAAATACAAGACGAACTCGACCGCGTGCTGGGGTCAGACAGGGAACCATCCGTACAAGACAAGTACGAGCATCACCTTGACCTTCTTGAGGCGGTTGTCATGGAGACGTTAAGACTCGCCCCGCCCACTCCACTCGGTCTGCCGCACGAATGCACGCAAGACGTTGAACTGAAAGAGTTCCACATAAAGAAATACACTCAGGTAATTTGATTGTCCACATCAAAAGCAGTTTTTCGGAAGCTAGATCTAACATGTTTTCAAATATTTTCAAGTTTAATGTTACAAAACCGCATTTTGAAATTACGATTCCACATTTGCGAACAACAAATGAACACGTGGTCACTTAACCCATTACCTCACGTGAATTTTTTTATTTGGTCCAAATTCAAAGATGTTATGACAACAATACCATGCCAATGGAGGTTGAGATATCTATGTACATGTATTATCAGGTAGAAAACAGTTTGGAAAATGAAGAAATTGCTTGTCACAAGCAATTTCTTCATTTTCCATAATGTTCTCCAAAGCCATTATCTGGTAGGGAGTCAAAAAGAGTCACTGTTTGGTAATGGGTTAAATCACGACAACTCGAAGTACTTTTCATAAGTCGAACTTGACAAGATCAAAATATTTATTGCAATCGAAGATAGAATTGTTAGTCCATGGGCCCATAACCGAAACCCTCCCCCCTAGTGGGATTTTTGAAGACCTATATTTTCTTGAAGCTTATGATGTATAGTAATGAATTCAGGTTGTTGTTCAATTTAAAAGTGCTGGATAAGCAAATGGCGGGCTCGTTACCATGGCAACCGTCCATTTTTCTACAATCCAGCGCTTGGATCAATTAATTGCAATAAAATTACTTATTTTTGTCATAAGTCTTTCAAAATACTTTTAAATTATTACCAAGATATTTCTTTCACAATATAGATATTTTTTTAGAAAATTTGCTAATAGAGGTTTGTCAAAGAGTTATTTCCCTTGCGAAACTCTTCACAAAGAAAATTAAAAATGTACTTCCAGTGTTCTTGAGGGGGCACTATTTACTCCCGGTAAATTATCGCTCTATTTTGTATGTAGAATACACGTTTAAAAACTAAGTTTATTTACACATTTAAGCATGATTTTACATCGAATTGTGTGCGAGATGAATCACTTATACTCCAAGATGTCAAAATCGGTCAAAATTGAAAAATAAATAGATGTAATTCATTATTTCTATCGGTTTCTTTTTTTATCCCTATTGTCATATTTTCATAATGACCACGAAGCCCGTTCACTTGTCTGCGCATACATTTTGGTGGGATGAATAGTTGGTATATGTCGACTCCTATATCTTCCGTGGTATTTTAAAATCTTGTTATTACAGCTTAAATCAAACTGCAGTTACGAGGTTTTGCAATAACACCGGCGATTGGCATATTCCAACATAATAGTTCTAACCATTCAGTCAACGACATTTCGTTATTGAGAAGACAGAACATTGTAGCAACGAATTATCAAATCAACTTTTACGATGTTTTTGCCATGAAAGGCGATTTTTTTCAGAGAGATTTTACCCTTTCTCCAACGACTGAATTTAACACTTTCCCAAACAAGACCTGGTTTTGAAGTCCCTAATGTAAAAGGCTTTGAAAAACATTGAAACAAAAGAAGAAACTGCTGATAACCAACAGTTTCTCCTTTTGTCTCAGTATTTTCTTTGTCATAGTTTACACAAATCATATCTTTAATAACATCCATTTTGTCATTTTTGGCACTTATGGAAGTGGATCACCCAAAAATTTAGACGTTTGGGAAAGGGTTAAGGCTGGCACAATTTTTAAAAAGAGTTACTGGCTATAAAATTGTTGATTTCTAAAGTAAAACATGTCAATTCACATGTCAAACAGTGTCAATATTTGCTGTCTTGGAAATAGTTAAACAAGTTTTTTTTTTTTTTAAAAAAATAAATAAAATAAATTACACTACAGGGTGTGGGGGCATTTGATCCCACCGAAACGACTCTGGATCCGCCACTATGAACAAACCCACTTGGTTTTATGCATTATATTTGCTAAGCCTGACTGTCCCTGACTCGTGAAAACATTGTGACAAAAGAATAAAACGATGATGGTAAGCATTTCCCCTTTGCTTCAGCGTTATAAACGATGGCTTGATCGATGACCGACCGGCCCCTGTTCTTACGAGCCTTCTTTTTTCTTTCTTTTTTTCCCTCAAGATTTAATATTCTCATTTGGACGTTTCTTTGGAACATATCGGTGAGGAAAGGGTTTTGGAATGACAAGGTTTTTTTGCTGCTGTTGAAAAGCCGATAACGTTGATTGTGATATACTGATAAGGCGACAAAGTGCTGTACCGACCAGACTGTCAAACGCGTGATATACCAGTAGGCCTATCTGCAAAACCCTTTGCATTGACAATACTGATCCCATCAATATTGAAAATCGAAATGTACTTTAACCTTTAATCAAGCTGTAAAAAACGATAATTTTGGACACCAACCAAAGATATGTGACAAATCAGACGAAATTGTCATTGAACGGAATTCGAAGGAAAAAATAGAACAACCGAAATTAATAGCAATACGGTAATGAGACAGATCATCGGTAGGCCTATCATTATTTCAAAACAAAATAATGATCAATAATGCTAAACATCCCAGTCGGAGCGCAATTTAAGCATTAATTTTACTGATCAGGTTCCGTGTTTTTCGAATAAGAAGGGAAACGAATGTATTCATTTGGCATTTATTTTAAATATTTAATAGTGTCTTGATAAAAGTCAGTTTTTTACTCCAAAATAGAAATCAACTTAAGTTTCGATACCGTTTCGAAGATATGATATATTAGGCCTATAGCCTTATTCTGAAATTTTAAAGCTCACGGATGAATAATGGGATTTGGCTCGAGAAAATGCGAAGAGTGGGTATTTTAATATTTCGAAATCATGCGGAATTCAGCATTTTCCATACGATATTTGCACTTAAGTAATAATTCAATATTGAACAGGATCCTTACGGTGAACTGAACTGTATATAAATATATTAACAGACCATTATAAATGTTCTTTTCCAAAATGTTAATCCAATACGGAGTCAATCTAGATTTCTTTTATGGTGTTTTCTCGTTATTTCCGTACCTCCAAATCTTCTCCGGCCTTTGAATGACGGACATAATAAAATTTAATACATGTAGTTATAAATGAATAATACTTACTTCGGAAGATATTTCGATCTCATTGGAGGGACTGGGGATTTGGGAGAGTGATAATTGTCGTCGATTTCTCTTTGCAATTCTAGAAACCTTGGTTGAACTTTGTTCGGCGGCTTCTAGAGTCTTGGTATATTCCAACGATTTTTTGCTCGTTTTAGATTGTCTGGTGGGTTTCTGCGTCAAAATACTGGTATACATGTATTTCTATTTGGTACATAGTCAGGATTGTTTGGTATATAGTCAGGATTGTTTGGTACATAGTCAGGATTGTTTTTATCAGTTCTGTCTGGCTTTCCGAAAATAAAGTGGCATCCACAAACTTTCACGTTATTTGTAAGTGTTTTTAAACTCAAGTTCTGTCTACCCGACGCATGAATCCATCGCATTTTTAATGCCGAATTTTTTGGAAAAGTGAAGAATCTACAATTAATTGACAGTTTATTCCGTCTTTGATCACACCCATACACGCAACAATGATCGTGTCCGCCCATTTTTTCGATTTAACGAATCACAGAAGCAGATTAATCCGTCACGCTTATTATCTCATTACAGAATGATTATCGACTTGCCCCCTCGAGGGAAACCGATAGTTGAATTACGGCTTGTGCGCATGCGCGTTATTTGCTTGACAAACCCCTATTTGCATATTCATGAATATTAATGAGAAAGTAAGAAAATGTGTTTAATTTGCTAAAAACAAGACTTTACTAGTGAATTTAAACCTCCCTAATAGGTAGGATTTTTGAAGATCTATATTTTCTTGAAGATTATGATGTATTTTAATACATTCACTTTGTTATTTGATTTAAAAATGCTGGATAAGCAAGTAGTTGGCTTGTTACCATGGTAACCACCCATTTTCATTCGTTCCAGCGCTTGGATCAATTAATTGCAATAAAATTACTTATTTTGGTCAGAAAACATTGAGGCTAGTTTTAAAATGTTGTCATTACATTTCTCTCACAATCAAAATATTTTTCAGAAAATTTGCTAATTTGCATATTCATGAATATTAATGAGATTGTGGAAAATATGTGTTTAATTTGCAAAAAGACGACTTTACTAGTTTACTAGTGAATAGAAACCCTCCCCACCATGTGGGATTTTTTAAGACCTATATTTTCTTAAAGCGCAGGAAACATATTAATGAATTCAGGTTCTTGTTTGATTTAAAAGTGCTGGGTAAGAAAATGGTAGGCCTGTTACCATGGCAACTGCTCATTTTCCTACGTTTCAGTACTTGGATCAATTGATTGCAATAAAATATTTTAAAATACTTATTTAAGATATATACTTATTTTGGTATTAAAACATAAGACTATTTTTAAAATTTTAAATTTACCTTTTTCTTGAAATCATTTTTATTGGGCTAATTTGCATATTTATGAATATTAATCAGAAAGTAGAAATAGGTGTTTAATTAGCTAAAACAAGGCTTTTCTATGGAATAAATATGCTGAGGCGATACGTTTTTATACGTTTTTATAATGCTTAATGTTTCAAATGAATAAGAACACTAATAAATCAATGATAAGTTCATAAACCATTCATCAGCTACACAGAACAAGCAAATACGGGCTTATTCGCATTCACAATTATTTGCACACTTTTCTCTAAATGGCAAATAAACTCTCAAATATTCTCTAATAATGTTAATGACTTTCATTTTTGCATCTTTTTCCCTTAATTGTTTACTTGTTGTGTTTGAAAACTAAAATTTCATGATTTACCCATTAAAAGGGAGAATCTTAACAATATATGCTCTGAAAAATTACCGTATACATGGCAATAAAATTTCATTTAGTGCAAATGACATGCTGAAAACTTTAACCTGCTTTCTTTGATTTTTTTTCTATGTGAAATACAGTTTTCTGTTATACAAGAAACTTTATTTTGTAAAAGTTAAGTACTAAAAAAGCGTTTTAATAATGAATTCCCATTGGAGTATATGTATGGTCTCCTTTGATTTATACCATTTTTGCCTTGTAATGCATGCTTTTTTACATTTTGCTCCAAGTTTAAACTTAACAATACTATTGATGTGCAGTAGAGAAATCTTCCCAACCACTTCTATTGATTGGAATGCTATGTTACAGGAACACAGTTTACCAAATATATTCTAATAAGCCATAGTTGAAACTGGACAATTTCATATTTGCACTGTCATGTGCATTAATTGATGATTTGAAATTGCCTATAATAGCAACTGAATTATTCATTTCTTTATCAAATTGCATTCGAGTGACATCGTTTTACACCTTTATAATTCAGAATACTTATATGTGATAATATAAACAGTTATAAATTGTACATATGTACCTTATTGGTTGGATACCAGTACTTCGAAGACACTTGATTTGTGAGGAATCCTCGTATTCGTGTAACAAAATGTTGTTTTGAAAGATTAAGTTTAAATAGCAAACACAATTTCTGTTGATTATGATGAGAGGGAAACACATCATATTTCAACTTCTTGTGTTGTAATATGTCGCTGGCCGAAGATTTGAAATCCTTCGTTTTGTTATCAGTTTTTAGATATGCTTGTGCATTTCTTTATTCATTTTCAAACATCTCCACCACAAATTAGTTTTTGGAATTCTGACTTTTGTGGAAGACAACAAGCTAACCCCAGGATGAGGTAAATCCATAAAACACAAGGGCTAGCTATGAATAACACATATAAGCAATTTCCAATCAACCAAGGAATCCGCGATTTATATAATTATGTCATTATATGTGCACAAACTTGTCTAAATATTCGGTTATTAGAAAGCCTTTTCACAAAAAAGGGAGAGCTTGCTATGGTTCGACACTTGTATTGAAAAGTGACTGAGGGTAAAACATGCATGATGCGTTTACTGGTCTTCTGTACCATCTTATTCTCAAGTAAAATATCGTGGTGGGGGGGGAGTGGAGCGGGGGTTATAACGCGACAGAGAAACTTAAGAAGATGATGCTCGGTCTGAAGGCAAAGTTGCAACCACTGTCGACGGTATGTGTCATAAATTCACAGATCTGATATACTTGCTGAGCGAATTAAAGAAAGAAATTGTCCATGCATTATCTTTTTCAAGATATTGCTTGATCGCAAAAGGATGCACAAACTTACAGACTGTCGGGTCTAAAATTCCTCAACGATAAGCAAATGACAAAAAGATTGACAAAGAGTACATGTTGCATTCTCATGAACGAAAAAAGGTCCAGAGTCCTAGGTGCGTTGGTATGGAATCCCAAGGGCCAAGAAAATTATTCAATATTTTACAGACAAGGTTCAGTATTCAATGTTTTGGGACAATTGGGGGTTGCAATAAAATATTTTGTTGGACATATTACCCAAGAAAGGTACAATTAACGAAGCATACTATGCCAAGTTGCTAGACAATCTGTAGCAGACCATACGTGAGAAACGTAGCGGCAAACGCTCAAAATGTGACCGCTGCTTGCAACTGGAAATTACATTAGTACACAATTGCCAAAGTACAATGGATGCTGTCGAGAAAAATGGGTATCAATTTAGATCACACCCTTCCTATCCACATGACCTTGCTGTTATCGACTTCTTTCCTAAAAGGGACACGAATGGTTGCAATTTTAAGTCTCATGAAAGAAGTTATTGGTGCAGTTTAGGTGTGGTTCCTTGGAAAGTTCTCGGACTTCTTTACTTCTGGACTAATGTCACTTAACCACCTTTAACGTTGATTAATTTGAGTTTAACTTCTTTTTCAACTGCTATGGTCATATCGTTGGGTCAAAGCGCATAGGCCTGGATGGAAAGTATTTCAAGAGAAAAGATGTCGATCGAAACATAAAAAAATAGGTCAGTTATTCATTGATCCATGCTCGTATTTGAGCATTTAGGCAGATTACATAAAATACATATTATTGTATTGTATTATATATCATGTAAATTAACAGTGAAGAAGCCATTTTTAGCGTGGCAAAAGTGTTTTGTATTAAACATATCCACCCCACAAAAAAGGGCTTAAACGCTTTATGACCAAAATAAGCCTTAATGTCTTTATACCCTCTATAACACATATTATCCAAAGCGTCCCTTGTCCATGTAAGACTTCCCCTTCATACCAATGATGTACTCCAATGTGGACTCATTATCAAAGAATCGGGTACATGGTTTCTGTCAAAGATGGAAAATGCTTATCTCTCCTAGAAAATAATCAATTTGGATTTTCTTCAGTACTTAATTTATGGGATTGGGGATTCATTACCATTTATACGGTAATTAGGACTGTTTTGGAAATATATATTTTCAAGGTTATGTCATTTATTTACTTGTTGAATCATGTAGTTTTAATAAGAAGTTGAAATACATTTGAAAATACAATATTAAGTGCAGAAGATTTGCAGAAATGAAAAACATTTACATCATTTTTGCATATTTGAGATTTTGGCGGCCATTTTGAAAATTAAAAAAAAGAAAAGAAAAGACAAAAAAGCCTTTTATAAGCATGGCAACACTTTTAGATTTGATATACTCAATTTTCCTAAGAAATGATCTCATTTACATACAGAACATAATTACAAATTATAGGGCAGTGATATTTCGATATTTAGTCAAGTGGTCATTTTGTGTCGGCCATCTTGAAAATCATTTCAAATGTCGAATATATCCTAAAATGTCGATAGTCAACACTTTGACTTTTATTACAAGGCATCTAATAAACACTTTAATACAAATTCTAGCAATTATTCGCTGTGGAAATGATTTCCAAATGCAAAGTAAATATAAACAAAGGCAATATCTATACTATTTTTCTCTTGTTTTACATATTCAAGGGGCATAATTCGTGCTAATTTTGGTGTGAAATGATCTTTTACTATTTAACGATATGAATTGATAAAATCTATAAGCATTTTGGTCATTTGCGCTTAAATTTGGGTTATTTTGGATCCCATGAATGTGTATAAGGTGAGTTATAAACAAGCATTTTTTGTAATTCAATGGGGAAATAATCAATCGTTCCGCATATGCTTATCCAGCACTTATATATCAAACAACAAGTTGCATTTGAAAGGGAATTCATCAAGCTTTACAATGATATATATGTCATAAAATCACGGTAGGGGGGGGGCTAGGGTGTAGCCAGCCCACGGACTATGTGGTAGACTTCATCATATAACTATAATATACATTAATCGTAATTTGATAAGTTATTTTAACTGTTTTGAATGAAAGTATGAACACTCCCCCACTTTTCCAGAAATGTAGCCATTTTAGAAAAAGATATATGCTCTGAAATGATGTATACATATCCGGATGCCAAAATCTGGTATTCTAGAAAACTCCGTGTCATTCATTAACTTTGGGGTCTAAAAAGTCCCGTATCCCCAAGAAATTTAGATTATACTTTTTTATTCGATTTTTCCTCAATTATTCGTCAAAAGCCTACATGCTGATAATGGTATCAATATGTACAGACTATATGGGGACTTGAAGTTCTAAAGCTAATAATGTTTAGTCTTCACAATTTCACTACTATTTAAATCAAAACACACGTGTCGCCACGATAGCCTATTTTCCCGTAACGGTAACGGTACTAACATGTTCATGGTTACCCTTGAAGACCTTAAATTGATAATGATAACCATACATCAGAACATTCAGATTCTAGACTGATGATAGTGATACAGTTGAGAACATCATGAAATTGACATTTATACCATTCCATTCTGATCAAAATCATTCCACTCCAGCGTTCATTCATTCTGATCACAAAAACATTCAAAAAACTCATAAAACATTCACACCGCTCAATAAACGTTCGCTGGTTTAATTGGTTGTTATAAAAAGAAGGCATTTCATTGGCCGAAATAATATCGTGGGTGTTTTATCGATGAACCTTCATACCTATAATATTGGTAAATTTCCAATATCAGACTCTTACTATTTAAAGATAACATTTGATTGGTTGAACGGTTATCGTGGGCGTGTTATCGATTTTTTAGATACGCAAAATCATTCCAAACGCTCATTCCATTCATTCATTCATTCGCTCATAAAACCTTGCCATTCCACTCAGAATGTCAATTTCATAATGTTCTCAACTGTATATATTCACAGAATGGAATATTCTTTTCTTAATTTCGATTTATCTACATTTTCGAATGTTCTCGTACGGCTACCAGGTGTAAGCATTGCAATGATAGCAGTTTCGTAATTATCATTAAAGAGACCCATGCTAGGTTGTCGGACATACAACAGTCTACAGATAAGAAATATATTCACGAAATATTGTATGGAATGGTTGACTTGGATAGTTACACCACCTCTGCGCAAAGAAATTTCAAATGAAGTTCATTTAGTTCTTCTAAATCAAGTCTGTATATAATTAACTTACCCGCACTTTATATCTATAGTAACATTTATGTGACACTGAACCTTGATAGATATTGAAAAATTTAGTTCCAGCGCTAAAATTCCTTTCCTTTTGGCTCTATAAAAGCAATGTACTGCACAACAAAGCAAATTCTGACCGTCTCCATTTTGTTCTGATTCCTGAAAACCTGGCATGGGTCTTTTTAATGTCCTATGTCCGTTAGATGGAAAGTGGAATATTTTCAGCTGCCAATTATGATAATTTGAATCTCGCTTTAAGTAATTGTACTTTTGTAGATATTTGATAAAATGATATTCGTTTTAAAAGTCATTGTTTTGCCATTGTGGTGTTGATATAATCTGTATCCATCTCGTGAACATGCTCATAGAATTGTTATTTTCGCTTTAAAAATTCTAATTATTTTTCAGAAATATGCAGTAAAAGCTTTACAAATCCCTGAAAATATGATTTTAAAACAATAAATTCTAATGAAACATCACATTTATGTGTAAAATTTATTGTTATATCAGTGTTTGCATGTTTTGTAATTTTAAGGAAAATTTACCCCACCCACTTTTAGCTATGACTACAAGCGTAAACTATAGACTAATTCAGTGAAGAAATACATATAAGTCAAGAACAGGTTTCTGGGCAATTTTTAAGAATGGTTTCAACCACACAAACATACCATTGGTATTTTAAAAAATTATTTTTCACTTGTAGACAACACTAATTTTGGTAATTTTTAGCCATTTTTTGCTATATTAATGAATATTCACAAGTATTCAAAACCAAAAAGTTGTATATTATTCATGTTAGTCAAAGTACAAATCATTAAATAATTAACTTAGCTTAAAGTACATAGGAAATGCCATTTTATTTAGTATTATCTGAAATGCCAAAGGTTTAAATAATTCAAAACTGCAAGTTTCGCCAATAAAAACCTAAAATTGAGTTAGTTATTCACGAAAAACCGTTTATCTCACCTGTGCTACTTTATCAAACGCGAGCTTTTATCGGGATTAGCGTTGTGACGTCATAAATTGGAGTGGCCATTTAAAGTCTATGCGTTTATTCTGTATTTCATTCATATTAACATAATTTATGCATTGCATTTATATATAATTTTAATATTGGAAGAAAAGGAGAAAATGCTGGTTATCTCGTTGTTATACTAAATGTTTTGTTTTGGTAAGATTTATCTACATGTATATGATGTAGTATAGATCTTGATCATACTGTGTATGTGCGCAGTCTGATCCAGATCTATGACGTATTGTCCTTAGTGGCTTTTACATCCTTTTTCCAGACCATGATCTTTCATGCTATAATATGTCCTTGTTACTGTATGTATTTTCCGCTAACTTGTTTTAACGTTTATGACGTTGCGCGCTTTTTAACGTTACGTTTTCCGGCGCGTGACGTCATATCCGTTTTTAAATCATTCTCCCTGAAGAAGCCCATAAGGGCGAAACGTCGGAAATGAATTAAAGAAGAAACTGTTTATATAATCGTGTTTGTGGCGTTTTATTCTTATCGTATTATATATCAATCGACACAATGGCATCTATAGATCCACGGTTAGGCCTACAGTTGGAAAAGTTGGCGGAGAAACAAATGAGGTCGACGTTACATGCCAAATTTTTAGAGGATTGCCTTGCCGAAGGAGTCGTTCCAAAGGGGCTTCAAATCCATCTGAAGGTAAGCGTTGGTAACGATCCTGAGGACAGAGACATGCAACAGGCTATCGACAATCTTTTGGCTAAAACTAATAGTCATATAATTAACATCATCAAAGACGGGCATTTGAATAAAGCTAGAAACTTTGCTAGATCCATAGAAGAAACACGGGATAGACTTTTAAAGCAAACTTCTAACCAACAAATGTTCGATTTGGACACTTCTATCTTCAATAAAACAGAAGAAAAGAAAAATTTAATGACAGAAAACCACAAGAAAAAGCTGTCATTCCTCAAACAGAGACACTTGGATAACGTACTGGAAAAAACTAACTGTAGTGACGAACAGAAGAAAGTAGGAGAAAATGTGTATACTAATAGAGACTTTCCTGACACTACACTCAAACAAATCCCCGTTTCTAATAACAGAAAAAAGAAAGGAAATGACACAAAACAAAAACAACAAAAACAACAACAACAACAGAAAAGACGTAAAACCAAAACAACCAACACTAGAAATGGGCCAGTGACAGACACAGAAGAACTGGTTATGCCTGTTATCGGTGAAAAATCGAAACATCAACCGAAAAAACAAAATAAAACAGGCACTAAGAATGATGAGAAACTGGCAAAAAACGAATCAGCCCCGGGCACGAAGAAAACCTATGCAGAGGCCATAAAAAACGGGGCACCGGCGAAGCCGAAATTGACCACGGAGCAGTCCATGAACAAAACACTCAACCTGCTTCTGCAGTCGGTGAAGCACCTAATGACACACATCAACCAAAACGGAAATCTAGACGATTCCTGCGATGCAAGACAAGAAACATATGGAAGAAAACCAAAAAGAGGGCGAGGCAGATTTCAAGGGGTAAAAAGACAGTAATGAACTTATCTAGTCGACGGCTGTCTGATGACGACTTTGTTTTGTTGGGAAAAGGGTTATCATTCTGTCCTAGAATAAAAAGTCACGATAAAATAAAACTTGCTGAAGAACTTTTTAAGTACACTCGGCGGATGCGACTTAAAGAGTTCTTTTTTGAACCAGAACCAAATGAAAACACTTTGGAAAAAGAAGATAACTACACCCATCTCCCATTTTTCAACAGAAAACAGTCGTCATTCACACCACCAAATGGCCGTGATGTTTATTTAGACTTTTATATTGAAGCTATTTCACAAGAAATTTTACATAGCACCCCCAAGAATAAACGGTATAGCAATATATCTAAGCCTGAATTTACTTCACTTAGAAATCTTGCTATCGACCATTCTATTGTGTTGAAAAAAGCTGATAAATCTGGCACTGTGGTTATAATGGACAAAAGTGATTATATTGCTGAGGTTGAGAGGCAACTGCATAATAGCAATTATTATGAAAAATTAGATTCAAATCCCTGTGAGCAGATTAAATCAAAAATAAAACACTGCGTAGAAGAGCTTAGTAAGGAGACGCCCTATATATCTGATTTATTTGATGTATTTCCGTCCGAATTACGTACACCGCAATTCTATATTTTACCCAAGACGCATAAAGAACATGATGAAAACTTACCAATAGGCTACCCAGGCCGCCCGATTGTTTCAGCATGTAATTCAAGCACGGACAATATCTCTAAATATGTTGACTATGTTTTGAAACCTCTTATGCAGTCACTCCCCTCATATGTTAAAGATACTACAGATTTTATTCAAAAGCTGAAATCGTCTAAATTAACGCATTCCGATTGTTATTTAGTCACTTTAGACGTTTCCTCACTTTACACAAATATCCCGCATAACGATGGTATTGATGCGTGCAAGTTTTTCTTGAATGAAACAAATGGACGACATGAGCTGCCTGTGAATGGTATACTAGAACTTATTAAATTGGTTCTTGAAAACAACCATTTTCAATTTAACAAAGAAAATTACATGCAGAAAATGGGTACTGCTATGGGAAGTGCAATGGCCCCTGCGTATGCGTCTTTATTCATGGGAAAGTTTGAACAGGAATTCTTAAAAAATAGCATTCTAGTTCCTAGTGTTTGGCTACGATTTTTGGATGACATTTTTATGGTATGGGATTACTCATTAGAAAGTTTACATAACTTTATAGAAGCCCTTAATTCGTTTCACCCTACAATTAAATTTACATATACAATTTCATCCAAGTCAGTAAACTTTCTTGATGTGTCCGTATCAAAATCTGACAATTTAGATTTTGCTACTGATGTCTATATCAAGCCTACAAATATTCATCAATATGTAGAATATTCTTCGTGCCACCCCAAAGCATGCAAAGACGGCATTCCTTTCAGTCAGTCTAAACGTTATAGAAGAATAATATCTGATGATGGTCTGTTTAATGAAAGCATTTCTCAATTGCGAGATCTTTTTCTTGAGCGGAATTACCCCCTAGAAATTGTTGATCGTGCACTCGAGAAAGTATCTTCTTTATCACAGGAACAGGCACTTCAGTCAACGCAGGAACGTCAAAACAAAAATATTATTCCTTTTGTTGTCGAGTATAACCCATCTCTACCCAATATAGGTTTTATCTTAAACAAATACTGGGATTTATTGCAACTATCCCGCAAAGACAGCGTCAAAAACGTGCATTCCTTCAAACCTATTCTGGCCTATAAACGTCCTAAAAATTTACGTGATTTTCTTGTACACTCTTCATTAAAGGAAAGTGAAAGTCATTCTTCTCAGTCATGTGACAGACGAAGATGCTCACATTGTAAAAATATTGTTAAAACTGATGTTTTCAAAAGCAATTCTTCTCAAGAATCGTTCAATCTACGTTTTTCTACTGATTGCACATCTCAGAATGTTATTTACTTAATCGAATGTAAACGTTGTAACATGCAATACGTAGGTCAAACTAACCAAAAAGTCTCAAAGCGTATGAACAGCCATAGGTTTGATATAAACAACTATGATAATGAGAGTTATGCATCAAACGTTGCCCAGCATTTTAATTCTGGATCCCATTCTTTGTCAGATTTTAGTTTTTTACCTATTGATATTGTTAATGATGAAATGACACGTTTGTGTAAAGAAACCTATTGGATATATAAACTTGATACGTTATATCCAAAAGGTATGAATTCGAAATTGTTATACAGTATAGAGTAACGTTAAGGTATATTATTGTTTGTTCCTATTAATACTTTTTTTGTGAGTAAAATTTTTGTATAGGAATTATTGTATCAATATGATCCTATAATATGCACATGGCTGTTACTCTTAGGGCTTTCATGTTTTAGTATGTATTTCTATGGTTCGTGGTCTGGTTTGCATACCTTTGATGCATTTTGAGACCGACGTGGACCTGGATCAGATTGTACCTATTTGCAGTCTGATCGAGATCCACGACGATCTTTGTATCTGCTTTATATATCTACTATCCCTTCTGTAATTAAATCTACTTTTGAATTAATGAAACTACTTAAGCGACAAAATGAAAGTGGATATTAACATAATTTATGCATTGCATTTATATATAATTTTAATATTGGAAGAAAAGGAGAAAATGCTGGTTATCTCGTTGTTATACTAAATGTTTTGTTTTGGTAAGATTTATCTACATGTATATGATGTAGTATAGATCTTGATCATACTGTGTATGTGCGCAGTCTGATCCAGATCTATGACGTATTGTCCTTAGTGGCTTTTACATCCTTTTTCCAGACCATGATCTTTCATGCTATAATATGTCCTTGTTACTGTATGTATTTTCCGCTAACTTGTTTTAACGTTTATGACGTTGCGCGCTTTTTAACGTTACGTTTTCCGGCGCGTGACGTCATATCCGTTTTTAAATCATTCTCCCTGAAGAAGCCCATAAGGGCGAAACGTCGGAAATGAATTAAAGAAGAAACTGTTTATATAATCGTGTTTGTGGCGTTTTATTCTTATCGTATTCATTTCCTATCGCACATTGTTGTATCCAAAATATCCGCGACCAGGATCAAAGAAATGTAAGTTCATTTTTTGCATTCCTGAGATAAAGGGATAAATCACAGCCAATCTAGTCGTGTTTTTATAAGAATCGGTGATTCAAAGGGATAGCGCACACACGACACTTCGTGGATTATGTCAAATTGTTTTACCCTTCGCAGCAAATAACAATTGTTTACAGAAATGAAGTTGGATAATTAATTTATCAAGTTCAAGTGTAGCTTTAGCAACTGATCAAATTTTTATTACGTACATTTGGTTTCTTGTATAGTTCTAAAAGTGAATGGTTATGCACTTTTACATGTTTGTATTATTGTTTGATTTTTTGAATGCAGAATGCATTTACTTTTTTCAGGAATGATTAAAGAAGTGTAAGAAAATAACCTTAGTTTGATCTTTTCTTCTAAAATTCTACCATCCATTTAGGGAACAATTAAATTTCAAAACTTGGTTTAAAAACATATATTGTATTGCCATCAGAGTTTAAGAACATGGGTAAATTTTACAACAAATTCAAAATCAACAGTTGGCAAAAGGGGCCTCTTCTGGAACAATTAAATCTTAAAACGAGATCTAGTCCAAATTGTTAGCAGTTGAGATCTATGACAAAAAAAAGGTAAATCGGAACTTGGGCTTGTTTGGAAAAGGGCAAAGTGATCAAGTGGGCATAGGAAAAAGTTTAGGAAAATTAAGAAATGCAATTTCTTCAATCCCCACTATCTTTTCATCCCTAAATACTTCAAAATGTAAATTTTCGTTGCTTGAAATTGTCGCCCGTGAAATTTTTGAATTTGGACAAAACCAAATTTTTATCATCTTGCAGTGGCTTAGCTTAGTGAGGTGATGATCATTTTCAAAAAAGTAATTTTTAGATTTTATGGTTAAACCATTTCACCAAGCATTTCCCCTAACAATGGAGTGTAAGATTTCTAAAATTTGAAATCTGCAGAATATAATCAAGTTTCGGTAAACAAATTTAAAATATGCGTAGATCCTTGTTACAGGAGAGAAAACATTCCGGGAAAAGAAGAAATGGCAAATATTTAGACTGTTCTACTTTGAAAGCTGTCGCAGACAATAAAATAGATTTTCTTGTGCAATGTGCAATATAGCTCAGAAAATATTTCTTTTCTAGCCGTATTTTCCCTAGAATGTTAAATAGAGCCCAATGAATGTAGAGTTTCCGAATCTTTTTCATTTATTTTTTCAAATTTCGAATGCATAAACGAAAACAGCGACTGGTCTAATATTTTAATCTCCAAAAGAACTGGAATTTACATCAATCATCGACAGATAACATTTCATATAACCGTAATAGCTTATCTCTGCCAATCAAGTATCAAAGAAAACAAAATGAAATTATGCTTTTTAGACAAATCGATCGCTTTTCATACGTGCCGAATCTAGTTAATTCAAATTGCCACGCCTACTTTCACATATTACACCAAATATCCAATCGGAATCTTTCTTAACCATCTGACACGCCCAATCGTCAATTAAACTGGATTATTACAACTTGTCAATATGCGTAATTGCCATTATCATGTGACACGCGTCGATGTGTTAATCTCATTGTAAATGTGATTATTGACGTATGGCAATCACACGATCGGCTGAATGTTGATTTTCTTTTCTTTAAAAAAAACGCTTGCCTCTTGACGATTTTTATCGCTATAATTTTGCGATTTTTGAGAGTGGTAATACTAATACAAGTTGTGTATTTTCCAAAACTACCTCTCTTATTTCGTTCTTATTCGTCTCACAAATCTTTACAAAAAATTCTTGAGCTGAATGGTGTGTCAAATTCTATGTTTTCTGCAAAATAATTAGACGCGGTGTCATAACATGTAAAACCGTGACCATCGGTAACCATTAGCCATTTTAACTCCATTTGGTGACGTCACGCATACCTATCGTAGTTAAGCGATGTTATAGGAATTCTGAATATCGGAAAATTTTACAGGTAAATTATCACCACTTTGGGACTTAATTTCCCCAAAACTAGGCATCGGAAAACAACCGGAATTGTTTTTATTGTTATCTTAAATGTGTAAACTATGTAGTTTACACACACACAATTCTCATTTCCTTACTACTTTAATAAATAAGTAAGTTATGGGGTATTTTAGGAGGCATGTATGAAAAGTGCACTGAATGACCTTTGACCTTGATTTAAAAAAAATTCTACCATTTCCCAATGTGTCATCCACCCTTGATTTATGAGTTCATGTATGTACTTCAAAGTGATATACTTGAAAATTTTATAGGGGACCGGTTGCAAGAAAAGTTCCATACCCGGACCTGGCTCCTAGACTAATACAACAAAGAAACAATTATATTTATCTCTATACAGAATTCAAATTTCACCGTTAATTATGTTTTCCTTGTGGGATTTTATATGAAGAAAAGAGTTCTATTTATCAACAAAATTTTTCTTCAAAATAAAAATCGCAACTTCCCCATAGAATTTAAAGATAAAAACAAAGGCAATTTGGAAAACAGGCCGGCTGAACGTTTGATGCCCCTCTGTATTAATCATTTGAAAACAAGGGAAAGTGACCGTAGAATTTAAAGATAAAAAGAAAGGCAATTTGGAAAACGGGCCGGCTGAACGTTTGATGCCCCTCTGTATTAATCATTTGGAAAAAAAGGGAAAGTGACCGGCTACGGTTCCTCATGTGGTGGATAATTTATGCCGAACGATACAGGAATATAAAGAAAAATGAATAACCAATTTGGAAAATATTGTGTAAAATGTAGAAATTGCTCGTGACAAGCAATTTCTTCATTTTCCACAATGTTTTATACCCATAAAGAGCGAACACCGTAAAATTCCATTCATTTGTAATTATCGTCTGCAACATCTTAGAATTTGGACCTTTTTAGGAGAGTTTTCTTTTTGTAATGGATTAAAATTATTTGGAGTGCAATCTCTTCTTATCCCTCAGTATTTGCTATGCTCACATATTTCATACCACATATTTTCCAGAAACCAAATTCCATTTTCTCTCTCCCGTTTTCTTTTCCCCTATTTTGTAGAATCTATATGATTCTTTGACAATATAATACCTGTATACAGTATTTTTTACACATTACATGAGCCGGAAAGGGTGCCTTTATGTCATTTGAGACCATCATGGATTCAAATCAACCTGTGTTTACACACGCAGTCTGATCAAGATCCATGTTGGTCTACACTAGCTCCTATATGGCATTTAGCAACTGTCAAGCCACTGATCATTGACCATAATCAGTCTGTACTTAGGTTCAGACGTATCTGAAATTTTGGTATCCTCAAAAGATATTAATCCCAGTGGCGGATCCAGGGGGGGGTTCGGGGGGTTCGAACGAACCCCCCTCTGTAGCCTGGTTATTTCATTTTCATGCAGAATTTCAGTCAAAATTGTGCAACACTAGAAAAACGAACCCCCCTATTTGCATATAATCCGAACCCCCCTCATAGAAATCCTGGATCCGCCACTGAATCCTTTCCCAAACAAGACCTAGTTTTGACGTTCCTGATAGAAATACCCTTGGAAAACATTGAGGCAAAAGATGAAACTGCTGATAACCAACAGTTTCTCTTTTTACCTCAATATTTTCTGTGTTTTACTCTTCACAAATTCTGTCTCAGAAAACATGCTTATCGCCGTCTGCAGCAGATTTTAAGTTGAACCACCCTAAAATTTTGTCGTTTAGGAAAGGGTGAAAGCTCTTTTCCAAATCCCGGCTTATATAATACTCTAGGTTTTCAAATGTCAGACACTTCTGTTCAGATTAATCCGTTCCAAAACAAGACTTGTTTGTTTGTTTTTTTTTTTTTTTTGTTTTTTTTTGTTTGTTTTTTTTGTTTTGTTTTGTTTTTTGTTTTTTGTTTGGTTTTTTTTTTTTTTTTTTTTTTTTTTTTTTTGTCCCTTATGGATAATGCTTGGGAGATCATTGAGAGAAAAGAAGGAAATGCTGATAACAAGCATTTCCCCCTTTGTCTCAAAGTTTCATGTGATGTTTTGTAAAAATTTCACCTTTATCAACTCCTATCTTGTCCGTTGCAGCAGTCCTCAAATTAAAACCGTCTATTTTACGTTTTGAAAAAAGTTTATGTAGCCACAACATAACAAAGCATAACATATTTTAATTAATGATTTTAAGGACATCGTCCCATATTACAATAATATACACATATTAAAGGGACATTTCATTCCAATTTCCATTTTTTAAAGTATGTTTTGATGCCAAGATTGGTTATTCTAATGAGTATGAATAATATTAGTTTTTTGAAGTTGTTGCCAATAAGCGAGAAACACGCATTTAAAGTTGAGACATAATCGATAAATTGCATATAAATCCGAACTGTTGTCCACAATAATTTGTTCAATTTTAACACAAAAATATAAATTTCTCGTAAACGGCGCAATATTTTGGCTTGAAATTTTCCAGAATTTTCATAAGGAAATATGCTCTTTCAGATAAAAATAAAAGTAAAATTTATGACAAAAAAATTCTGAAATGTCTCTTTAAGGTAGAATATCCGTAATGTGGCCATTTTGATATTCATAAAACATGCGATTTTTTTCCGAGCGTCATCGTGAAGTTTCCGAACTTATTCGGGCGCGGTCGTAAATATTCGGCGATGGAAAGTTCCACCGCCGAATTTCCATCACCGAATGTTTTCGACGTCGCCCGAATTATTCCGACGTGGCGCAAATCTCGTTAGGGGTAGACTCCCTTAATATCAAGGGTTGTTAGCCATGTTTGATAAATGAACACAGAACACAGCCTTAATGTCTAAACACATAATCATATTAATCCTCTCTCTTGCGAAGTTCAGTCAATAATTGAAAGTACATTCAAGTCTCAATGTTTTTGAACCACTTTCTCACCACAAATTTTTTAACAATGTTTTTCACAAATTTCGCACAGAGAAAAGTCTTAATGCTTGAACACATAATCATATCACCTCTCTCACGTGGTTCAGTCAATATAGTTAATAAAAGTACATTCAAGTCTCAATGTTTTTGAAACCACTTTCTCATCACACATTTTAATAACAGTTCCCAAATTTCGCACAGAGAAAAGTCTTAATGTCTAAACACATAATCATAATCACCTCTCTCATGTAGTTCAGTCAATAGTTAAAAGTACATTCAAGTCTCAATGTTTGTTTAAAACCACTTTCTCACCACACATTTTAAACAATGTTAACAAATTTTGCACAGAGAAAGGTCTTAATGTTTAAACACATCTGTTTGAATTCGTTTTTGAACAATGTTCCCTTCCATAGATACAGAAAAAAGTTGACAGAATAGTTGCTGAGCTGTACGAGGTACACAATCGCTGCTACAAGGATAACATTGCTCGTTATTTGATCGCCCATTATCTCCTTTGTGATCACCCAGACGCCGATGACGACTGAAGTTGCGAGAAGAAAGCCTGTTATCGCAAACAGTATGCCCGCCTGGGAATCTTGAGAACTGCTGGTCGCTACTGATCGCCTGAAGCATTTGAGCTTGATGAGTAACGCAATGTTTCCCACGCAGGATATGGCAAGAGGCACAAGGACGAATAAAAGTATATACATTATCCTTACGAGATAGCAATATTCACCAAAATCTGTGGACCATCTGTAACATTCCGTTATGTTTCTGGATGTTTCTACAGACGATATATGTGCTCGGTACGGGTTAAAATGCTGGAATCCAAATACCATAAATCCTGTGTATATGCCACACAAAATAACGAGCACCGCCAGCCATATAAATGTTCTCTTTAACGACAGACCGACGTTTGCTGTATGGGGGAATAAAATACTGGTCAGTCGAACTACTGTAAACAGTGCTATCACCAAATTTGAGCATCCTCGCGCGAACAAAGCTGTTTGCTCCACAATCTTCGAAAACAATTCTCTTAGTTGATGGTTACTATGAGAAATATTCCATTCAAGTACACTACTTGTAGTGGCCCAGATATATATCAGATCAGACACGGCTAGAGGTATAAGGATCAAGATCGGTTTGGATCGAAACGCCTTCCTAGACAGCACTAGTATGTTAAGAATGTTCCCAACTGTTCCTATGCCTACTAACATAGGTTGGACGATCCTAAACACCCAAATGGACAATCCACATCGTATATCATCCGTGGGTGTGCAGTTTTCGATAATTGTAATGCTTTCCATTCCCGTTGTCTATTAGAATACAATGTCAAATGGAATTTCTATGTACATCATATACCATTGTATACCGATATGATAATATTAACTCTTTCCCAAACGAATAAAAATAATTTGCTCCAAATTCAAAGGGGTTTCAGACGACAAAATGGGTGATATCAAAGATAGGAATTGTGTGTAATATGGCACAGAAACTATTGAGACAAAATGAGAAACTACTGGTTATCAGAAGTTTCTTCTTTTGTCTCAATGTTTTCCCAAGTCTTTTCTCTGTGGATCGTCAATACCAGGTCTTATTTGGGAAAGGGTTAATTAGAGATGCAAAGCTCCGCCTTCCCCGCTTCATCCTTTCCCAAACGACAAAAATCTAGAGCGCTCCAATTTGTAAGTTGCTGCAGACGACAATATGCATATTGATAAAGATATAACTTGTGTACAATATTGCAAGGAAAAATATTGAGACAAAAGGAGAAAATGCTGATTTTCAGCATTTTCTTCATTTGCCTAAATGTTTTCCCAAACCTTTTCTGTTAGGGACGCCAAAAACCAGGTCTTGTTTGGGAAAAGATTAATCCTTTCGCACACAATATCGGGTTTTACCGTTGTAGAAAACGCGTTAGAAAACCTGGAACCAAACTACAAAATTAAATGATGATAACCGGTATTTTTAGTTTTTGTCTTAATACATTCTGTGCTTTAATGTTATACAAAAAATCCTGTCTTTTCCATTCAAATACTCTTTGCCGATTGTTTTAACTTTCGAATTTGGAAATGAAAGATTCCTATCATTTGGGGAAAGTGTCATTTGTCATGAAGGAATGACCAATATTCGGTTAACAAATGTAACCATGGTTCCTACTGGCTGAAATGATTTGAAATAATTATAGTCTTGATAAATAAGAATAGCAGACCTATGTTACTAAGTAAGGATATCGTCGCTGTTCAACGAAAACCTCGTAACTGCAGCTTGTTATAAGCTGTAGTTACGAGGTTTTCGTTGAAAAGCAGCGATATATAGATACAGCCATTTGACGCTGTTATATGTCCTATATGACAACCTTGCAATGTCCAGTATAATAAAGTTGTGGTTTTTTTGCATTGTATATGTGCTCTAGAGCAGATCTAGCTTTGTTGCCAAAATGGCAATCTTGGGCAACGCCCACAATTCAAAAAAATCTTAAATGGCCGTCAAATGCAACTGGAAACATCAACTTTTTTGTCAAACTGTCCTATTATAATGCGAAAGATGTCTATGTTTTTTTTTTTTTTTTTTTTTTTTTTTTTTTTTTTTTTAATGCTGAATCCGAATCGGATGATAAATGATAAATGTAGTATTTGGGTACCAGAAAAGTATCAAAATAGAGATGGCTGCCGGAAGTCATTTTGAAAATCATAATTTTATGATAGGCCTATTCGTTTTTAAATGGTTCATAAATGACATTTTATGGCATACTTCGTAAGCCAAGTTCACTTTTAGACTGGTAGTGAAAATCTGAAAAATCAAATCAGGGAGGACATTTTGTTACAAGCAGGAGACATATATAGAATGATTCAATTATATATCGCGGTCATTTCTAGCCCTGTCTCTTTGTCCGAATCAATGGCGCAAAGGGATTTTATTCAGGTCAAAGGTCATTCGGTGCATTTGTCACACATGCCTCCTAAAATGCCCCATAACTTACTCATTTATAAAGCTAAAACAATTATTTTGGTATCAAAATAAAGCTGATGATTTGCACTCTTACTTACAACAATAATATGCAACTTTTTCATAGCGTATTTTTCGTTAATATACATAAATATAGCGAAAAATGGCTAAAAATCACAAAAATAAGTTTTGTCTAAAAACGAAAAAAAAGTTTAGAAAATACCAAATGTATGTTTGTGTTTGTGAAATTATGTTTAAAAATTGCCTAGAAACCTGTTCTTGACTTATATATATTTGTTCACAGAATTAGTCTTTATCTTACGCCTGCAGCTATAGCTAAAAGTGGGTGGGGTAATTTTTTCCGAGAAATACAAAAAAGTGCAAACTTTGATGTAACAATACGTCTTACACATAAATGTTATTCTATGATAAATCTAAAGATATGTTATAGGAAATTATTGTTTTGAGATCATATTTGCATGGATTTGAGTACATATTCCTGAAAATTAATCAGATTTTATGAGCGAAAATGACAATTAAATAAAACAGCATGTGAGCCTTATACCGCTAAAATATCAACACCACAATTTCAAAACCACGACTCTTTAAACAAATATGTATCTAGTATACACAAAATTGCAATTTGATAAAGCAAAACTCAAAATAAAAAATAGCATAAAAGACAGCTGAGAATACTCCACTCAATATCTTACAGTCATTTTAAGACATTAACGGGGTCCATGCTAGACTTTCCAGGAATCAGATCAACATGGGGAATGGCAGTTTGCATTTCTGTGTGTTACATTGTATTACCTAGATCCAAAAGGAAGGGAATTTAGTTCTGGTACCAAGTTTTTAACTATCTATCAAGGTTCAGGTTCACATAAATGTTACTATAAATATAAGGAGCGGGTAAATTAATTATATACAGGCATGATTTAGAAGTACTAAACGATCTCCATTTGAAATTTCCTTGAACAGAAATTATCTAGCTACATGTGCATCTAGGTTGACCATTTCATGCGATATTTCTCTAATACATTTACATATTTGTACGTCTGACAATCCTGCATGGGTGCCTTTAAAGATGTTTTCATATTTCAATATGTTTTGTACATAAATGGCATACATGTAATATGGTATGCAGTAAAAATGCCAGATGTAAAATTGCCATATGCAAAATTGTCATAGGTAAAATTGCCATAGGTAAATTAGCCATACCCAAAATGGTAAATGTGCCATAGGTAGAATTGCCATATGTAATATATTTCTGTAAACCGAAGGTTAACTGCCATCATTGCAATTCTGATAATAACACCTGTCAAAGAAATCGAACTCTTCGGTTCTGCGTGTATCTCTAATTATGCAAATAACTAAGTACATGTGACATTATGTGTGTTTTATCCATCCTTCACAGGTCAGTAGGAAGCAATTTCATATTGGGGTAGCTGAAGCCCCTGTGTCTGAAAACTGGGGGGGCTTAATTTGGTTTTACCTAAATTTTCAGTGAAAAATAAGGAAAAATCGGCATTTTGGTACAACTTGGGGAGGGGGCTTAGCCATGCATAGCCCCCCCCCCCCCCCCTGTTCCTACGACCTTCTTCACAATCCCATCATGATTTTTCAATAATTGTGTTCAATCAATTGGTCTTTTTGAAATACTAAGTCTAAAATTATCACGTTGATCCACAGCTGATATGTTTTGGAGTAGACAAAGATAAACTGTCGGTATATAAATAGCGGAAATCTTTGATCCTATGATTGTTTTAGCTAACCCCATAACAATATAGCTGACAAATCTATGGACACTATTTAACTTATTACTATGTTAAAATATTCATTTAGTAATACTTATCGTTGTAATCAATCCTGTATCTGTCACTTGTATGAACCTATATTGAAATATTGCAAAAAATATTGAGAAAATAGAAATAAAATAGATTCTTTGTGTTTTGGTCTGTTCCCTTGATACTTTAACTTAAAGTCTGTAGCAGGCCTCCTAGCATACCAAAATAGAAATAAAGGTTTTCCTAAAGGCTCACATTTATGTAAATAAAGACCTTTTACTGTAAAATATGATAAACATAAGAGTGAATAATGGCCATTGTCGTAGAAAAAATACAGTCAAAAGTCATTTTACGCACTTGTTTCGCAAGGGGGTATACGGGATCTTACCGACAAAAATTTAAAAAATTGGGGTAAGATTTGGTGGCATCTGGTGATATTTTCATTGTTAAACTACGCATAAAAAGGGATAATGCAGAACAAAAGCCATCGCCTGCTTTAAGATTGCAAGATAACCAGCCAGAGCAAATATACAGATTTTGGGTGAAAATTACAGGCTATTTTGCGGTTGAAAAGGTTTAATGGCAAAAAAAGTAAAGGTTTTAAAGTTTTGTTCTGAAATTGAAGTTTTTCAAAGGTTTTAAAGGTTTCAGTAGGGGGCTAGCTGTAAGATATCCAAACTATGACCTGTATAGTACTTAAGGGAATATAAGGAGTATGTAGGAAAAGTATAAGGTCACAATATATCGACCCAAATATATTTTGTGTATTGCAAATGGTAGGTGGTGGTGGGGGGTGTTAAGATGATATGACCTTATTGTTTGAAATATATTTGCAGATCTTTTTATTCTGCTACCAGCAAACCAATTCTGTATAATAATTACTAGGAATTGCACAAATTCCCAGTTAAATGTATAACACGTACAATGGTCGCAAGATAAACTGATGTTTATAAACAAAATCTAAACTTATAAAGACATGTTATTTGCTTGTGCAAATCATCTCGTCACAATTACCTAACAATCATGATTATGATCGCTATGATTTCCTTTTTATTCTTTGGTGGAAATCAGTAGACTAAGCAATCACTGTTTGTTTAGTTCTTCCAACTCCATAATGTTACATTTCCATCTAGTTTGCCAATTATTGATACCTTATCTATAGAAGTCAATGCATTGGTAACCCTAACCAACTCTCCGCAGTATGAACATGGGGAATGGCCTCTTTTAACCTCTTTCGTCTTCTTAACCCTATCTGCAATCTTGGAATTCCTTCATCCAAAATTTGGTAAGAAGGAGAGGACACCCATAAACTGCATGCAATTGCTCTTCAACCTATTAAGCAGAGCTAGACTAGAAATCGTATTACACCTTGGTTCACAACAATGACCATTTCGTCTACATTTTTCGTTGAAAACATATGTTAATCATTTTTTCCCAAATACGGGTTAGCTAATGCAATTTACAGGTCTTATTTCTAAGGTAGGCCTAAGGAGAAAGGGCCTGGGACACTTGATTTGGGAAAAATACAGCTCTATGGGAATTTTAAAATTGGATATTTTTAAAAAAAGTTTCTAAACTTCAATATAGTGATTCATAAACGTATACAGATCTGAAATAATCTTTTAACGGTCAGAATACAAATTTCAAGCAAAATTAAGACCGTTTTACAAGGAACGTAACATTGTTTAATAGGGGAAAATGATTTTCAGGGGAAAAACAACTGCAAGGGAAAAATTCTCTGGGTGGGGGAAGGGGCCAATAAACGGCCCCAGTTTCCTAGTAAAAATCTATGATTTAGATAATTTGAAAAAAATATTCCCAAATAATTAAGATATGAGTCTTTGCTTCATTTTGATACAGTAGTTGTTAGTCAGTTGATCTTGTAAACTGTGAGTTATAGCTGTTCCCATAACACCTCTACCACGTTTTAAAAGATATGTTTCTCTAGAAACAACACCCTCTAGCATGCGGTATTTCAATTTTCCTTCGTAAAAAGACGTCAAAATGCTTAATTCTGTTTGGGACAGGCAGTAGTGCATAATTATACAATATGTTATAGTTTCTTCTATATATGTTAAAAAGCAAGTACCAAATATTCACAAACTTGTGGTATTTTCATCATGATTTAAAATAGAATAAAAAAAATTGGAATGTAAATAAGCTTTTTTGCAAAACTGGAATTAAGAAAGGAGTCCTATGTTTTATTTTGACACCAAAAGTGTAAGAGAACATCATCAACTAATTAGGAAATATCCCTTTTCCTGCAAAATTCTTAACAAAACCTGTGAAAATTTCACAAGAATTTCCAATCAAATCTACAAAAGTATGCATATGCAAATTATTTCATTTGCATAACTGTCCGAAAAATAAAGAGGAATGCTTAAAAGCTTCAATTTGATACTAAACTTGTAAATCTATACCAAGAACTATTCGAGATATGTCAGATTTTTTCTGATGTACTCGCACAAATTGACTATAATTCCATCAATTGTTCCAATAAATTCTTCAAAGTTATGAAAATGCAAATAAGCCTCCACAGGCTTAATTGCATACTTATTCTGAAAAACAAAAATGGATGTCTAGTCTTCATTCAAAAACATTGATTATTTGTCTACACCAAGGACTTAGTGACTGATGGCTGTTTCTCCCGTTTTACCCCAAAACTACTTTTATAATATATGTTTCCAAGGAAACCAAACACTCTACTATACTGTAATTCAATCTGATTCTGTAAAAAAGATCTTAAAATGCTAACTTCTGTTTTGGACAGGACGTTTTACATATGTTATGTGATTATATCCTTCCAGGAAGCTGCAAAGCACTGTATGTATCAAATTTTCACTAATGAGTGTTATTTTCATCAATTAATTAAAAATAATAGAAAATTGTGCATATGCAATTAAGCTGTTTTGCACAACTTAACTTGAGGATAGATGTCTAGGCTTTACTTTGGTACCAAATTTGTGAATATACACCACCAACTTAGTGGGCTATAGCTTTCGTTCGAACTTCACTCTGAAAAAATGACCAAAAATGATCAAAATTTCCATTTAAATCTTCAGAATCATGCATATGCAAATCAGCTAATTTGCATATTTATAGGTCAAAATAAAGATCAATGTCTAAGCTTCATTTTGATACCAAATATGTTATTCTAAACCCAAAACTAAATGAGTAATAGCGGAATGTTTAACCCTACCCATATACCATTTATTTTTTGCACCTAGTTGACCTTTGACCTACTTAGACCTACTTCACCATTGATGCGGACAGAGAGACAGGGCTTAAGTGATTAAGAGGACATTGCTACATCGTTTAAGCATTGTCTCTTGCTTGTAACAAGTTGTCCTCCCTGGAACCATTTTTAGGCCTCGTACAGAAAACTTCTCCTAGTCTATTTATTTTTCCTTTCACATTTGGATTAAGCCGAAGTATCTCAAATTCTGACGCCACAGTGATAAATATTGCTCAAGGGCGGACCCAGGATTTTTTTCCAGTGGGGGTCCAAGCCCAAAAATTGTTCCAGTGGGGGTCCAAGCCCAAGTTATGGCTTAAAATGTAGTAAATATGTAATGTTACACTAAATTTATATATACTCAGCAAAAGAGCTAACGCATCACTGTTTAAAATTGCATAACTTATTTATTGTTTAAGATTTAGATTTATAATTTAGCATATGTTTAGCCCACAAAATTCTGCACTCATCCATATTACTATTTCTAATTTTTCTCTGTTATGTGACCGCGTCATACGAAAAGGGGACCAAAACAGTTTTTTGGCTCGTGCAAGTTGTGATATTTTTCAATCATTTTTGTTTGAATCGATTTTGAAAGCTGGTTTATTGTGAAATTGAAGTCTGAAAAAATCAATTCCTTATTTAACGTAACAAGGGCTGTTCGAAGACAACTTAGCTCGCATAGACGCACATTTTTAAAAGAATAGTCAATTTTTCAAGGTCAAGGTCACAAGGTCAAAATTTATGGTCTCACGTGAAAGGTCTTGGTGGGACCTGTCTATGTGTGAAATATCATGACTACATCTCATACAGTTCATAAGATATAGACCGATACGTTTTTGTCTACGCAATCGACGTCGGTTCGACGCCAGCAATGACACCAACGGCACTAATGATGTAACATTGCCTCTGCGGGTATAAATCACGCGCCCTATAAAGTGTAAAAGCCGTCGGTTTGTTTAAGGAATGGTAACTTTTCTACAAAGGGACTCTTTCAGCTGATACAAAAGGTTTGGAAGTTATGGTGAATTTCCCATTTTAATCAAATTTCAGACTTTATGAATTTCAGAATTAAGGGTGTCCTTATTAAAAGTTCAATATTTCAAAAAAGACTGTATCATTTACAATGAAATTTCATAGGCTTCTTGTCAAATGGTGGTAGTCGTTATGTGCAAATCTTGAACATATTCTGTACATTCGTTAAAAAAATATTTACAAAGATCGGAGTGATGCGTTAGCAGTTTTGCCGAGTATATTAGTCAAATTTCAATTTTCTGCCAATGCCAGGGGGATCCAGACCCCCCGACCCCCCCCCCCCCCCTGTAGATCCGCCCAAGTTGCTTATTGAAATACTGGTACAAAATACAGCAAAAACTTGAAGTTTGTGTATATGCCATTATAATATTGTGTATTTCTTCATGTGAATTTTATAATACAGATCCTTTGATGAAATTTGAAATGCCAACCAGATTCCATTTTGAAAGCGATTCCTAACTACACATGTATTTGAAAAATATTGGTACAAACATTTACTATAGAACGTCAATTGCAATGATAAACACTTGAGGTTTTTAGAAAGCATTGTAGAAGACAGTCGTCATCGAACGCGCAAGTAGAACGGTGGCTCAGACATTTGTGACCCGTCATGCTAGAAGGGGCCTTATCAGGTCTCAAAAATCCACATTTTGACGATCTTGTCAGACCCAATACAGGTCAACCAGATAATGTCTGCGACAAATAAACAAATAGTAAGATAGGCAAAACATTCCAGATTTAGAAAATTACATACAAGTAAAAAGCGTCGGCCCTAGTCTAGCTGCGCGAACTGCGCAGACTGACTAGGGTCAGTGGCGGATCCAGAGGGGGTTCGGGGGGTTCAAACGAACCCCCCCTCTGTAGCCAGATTATTTCATTTTCACGAAAAAATTCAGTCACAATTGCGTAATACTAGGAAAACGAACCCCCCTATTTGTATATTCGAACCCCCCTCACAGAAATCCTGGATCCGCCACTGTAGGGTCGATATTTTTCACACTTCCTTTAAGGTCCCTTTTAGCGTGATGCGGCACATTTGTAATCCCGATTTTGGAGCTGTAAAGTGGAACCCAAACTTATCAAACTAACGCAACGGTGGATAATCACGTGATACAATATTTTCAGAAAATCTTCAATGATTTTGTAAATACTGGACCGATTTGAATTCAGTTTGAAGCAGAGAATGTGGACAGACGTCACGCATTAGATGGACGTGGTTGATTTTTGAAAAATCAACTGATAATTTATTGAAGATTAACCAAAACACTATTGATTGTCCGAAATTACGTCACGGTTAATCAGATGAAATCGTTCCCTATTTAACAATTTAAGCAAACAGCTGCAAAGGGACAGGATTGGTTGTTAAGTTACTGCCGGTGTAACAAGGTAACGTGTCCCCCTGGGTAACGTGTCCCCGGGTAAACGTTATCCAGGGGTAATGTACCCCCCCCGGGTAACGTGTCCCCCTTAGTTTTTTTTGTTTTGTTTTGTTTTGTTTTTTGTTTTGTTTTGTTTTGTGTTTTTTAACATTTTGTGTAGATCTATTTTAATGCATATTTTTTTTTTTTTTATTTATTTTTTTTTTTTTTTTTTTTTTTTTTTTTTTTTATATAATAAATATTGAATGTTTTGATATAGATCTAAATTATTTCAAACATAAAATTAAGATATTCATTTTTTATATTGTTATTATTCTTTCACATTTTCAAAGGAAGAAACATTTACTGGCATAGTATACTTTTTCATTAAATTACTTTTCCCAGTGTTTTTCATATATTATTATCATTATCATTATTTATATTTTGCGATGATACCAACATTGATTGTGCAGAATAAATGTGAGAAATATTCAAGGGGGACATGTTTCCCCCTCGGGCACACTTTACCCAGACCTGGGTAACATGTCCCTCTTGAAACTGTTCCTTTTTAATCATAAAATATATTTTCAATGCATTTTTTTCTTATTTCAATCTGATATCAATGCATGTACATATTGGAAAATATCTGAATGCTTAGAATAATACTGACATCGGAAATGATACAACACCCTATAATACAACAACGACCTGTGAATATGTCATTATTCTCTTTAATTCGGTGGGAAATATGCTTTTCTCCCAATTAACATGTATTGGACGGTATTAACAGTAACCTTTCGTCACTGCTCATGATTTGATGTTGAACAATACAGGCATGTATTATGTTTAAAGAAACAACTTAATGTCATATTTCAGCATGGCAACTGGTGGTCATGAAAAATATAAACAAAGTGACATACACACATATCTGCCGTGCATATTTCATTTTTATTTCACAAAATGTGAAATTTGTGTTGGAAAGTTGGAAGTTTGTGTTGGAAATAGATATACAACAAGATAACAGAAAAGTATCAAAGTTTACCCACATTTTATACCGGTATTATTATACTAGAACTTATTTTCAATATTGCGTGTTTCGGCAGCCATTTCTTTTTTAGTACTTTTCTGATACCCAAATACTACATTTTTTCAACAGAATTGGGTTCCGCATACCAAAGGACCGCTAGATAGACATTTCTCACGTCAATTAAGTACACTTTGTCAAAAACTTTTTTTTCCAGATGCGTTTGACGGCCATCTTGGATGTTTTGCGGACTGTAGGCGTTGAGCTAGATCCCCTCTAGAGCAACTATACAATGCAAAGAAAAGATAAAACTTCATTGTACTAGACATTGCAAGGTACCGAAAAGTTTGAATGGGATATTTTCGTCGCATCCAAACTTTTCCCTACATTCCGTGCTTTGATTTTCGTTCGAAACAATATAATTTGTTATATATACTTTTGGAAATGTTGTAGTCGCACATAAACGTTTTTACAGCTTTTGCCGAACGTATTGGATTGTAAATGACACGCTCCAAACATGTTGGGCCTACTACCGGAACGTTGTACGCTCACGTTGCCGACAAGCTATAATACGCGGACATACGCTACATATCTCAATAAAATGCGTGCACACAATTTCTCGATGTTTTCCCGCGTGTCGACAATCGCTCAGCACCCGTTCCATATATATTCTGCATAAGCCCAGTGCGCTTGAGACTTGCTCTACAAACGTTTACACACGCTACAAACGCGTTAGAAACGCGTAAGCATAAAAAACCAAGGATTAGATACAACAAATACAAGTATTTTTCCCGGTTTGAAAGAAAGCAAAAGACAATTTACTTTTATTACAATGCTCAAGGAAACTATCGACTATGCTCGACAGTAAGCGATTGCTAACGAGTATTGATTTCTCTGTGTCACAACTAATAATTGAATATACGTCAGCTTTAGTTGAATCTTTTTTACTGACTGTATATTTCATTACGCCCTTTGAATTTGGAGTGTTGGTACATTCGTGCACGTGTCTTTCGAATGTAGACTTTTTTGCATTGATCTTTGCAATTCTGAACCATCAGGTCCCTTGAATGTGTGATTTCTTTTTATAAAGGACATAGCTCTAGTTTACTATTTCTTTTCCTAATAACATATTTTATCAATACTTTGTTTCTTGAAAGTACATCTTATTACCTGATCTACCCATTGAGGTTGGTAATTTCATACGTTATTTCTTGCTTGTAATTATTGTGCAATTTGCATATTCGACAGCCTAGCTGGTCCCCCTTTTAAAGGTGTGACTGTACCTTTAAGGTGTTACATGTACAACATGATACTCTCAAATGCTATAGAAGTCATTTATCCAGATCTCACTGAAACATCAATGTTCCCCCACACTGTCGAATACGTTAACCCATTACCAAACAACCAAATTTCAGCCTTGTCCAAACTCATAGGTGTTTCAGACGACAATTTCCATTGAACAAAATTGTTTTTGGTCTTTCTTGGTAGAAAACAATGTGGGAAATGAAGAAATTGCTTGTTACAAGCAGCTTCTTCATTTTCCATGATGTTTTCCATTGCCATTATTTTGTGGGGAGTCAAAGGGAGTCATTGTGTGGTAATGGGTTAAGGTGTTACTGCACCTTTAACCCTTTCCCACACATTGGCGCTTTCGGACGCCTCCCAAAATGAAAGCTTTGGAAAATATTGTAGAAAATGAAGAAATTGCTTGTGACAAGCAATTTCTTCATTTCCCACAATGTTTTCTACAAAGAAAGACCAAAAATATTTGTTTGGTTGGCCTATTTTTATATTGGCGAACAAGTCTTTGTAATTCTTTAACTTCTACAATGTATTAAATATATTTAGTAGCAAGAGCATAATTATAACCTTGCAAGAAAACTGTTCATCAAAAAGAATGCCTTGTATATTTTTCCACTTTCAGGTTTTTGCGAACGTTTTCTACATTCACCACGACGAGAAGATCTCACGGGGTATAACCTGACGTTCGTAACTGCAGTTACGCACGTCCAATATGGCGACTTCAAAATTAGGGGAATATTTCTCAAGCTTCATTTGTATAACTGGATGTGCTATTCGTTCGGATTTCTTCACCAATAAGATGTTTGTTTATATCAAAAGGAGTTTGAATCGAACAATAATTGTTTAGGTCAGTATAAAAGCTGTAATAAAGCTTTCAAAAATCATGATGAAGTGCGTAACTGTTACTTGAAAATAGGTCAAGAAGTTCGTAACTAGGTAAATATGACGTTCGTAACTAAATAAAAGCGTATCGACTGAAGGGTTCTAGTAGATGAGTTTTGTATAACTAGTGGTTTTGGAAGTGGACAAATCGGAGAATTTGATACCAATATATGACCACAAGCAAATATGTTAACTCTTTCCCAAACAAGAACTAGTTTTGACATCCCTAATACAAAAGGTTTGGGAAAACATTGAGACAAAAGAAGAAACTGCTGAAAACCAACAGTTTCTCCTTTTGTCTCAATATTTTCTCAGCTATATTGTACACAAATCCAAGCTTGATCATCATCCATTGTGTCGCCTGCAGCAGGTTTTCGAATATGACCACCCTAAAATTGTCTCATGCAGGTCTTGTACAAAAGAATGCATCTGTTAGAAAAATGGAACATTCTTTTCAATAAATAACCAGACTAAGAGATGAAAGGGTTGAAACCATCCTAAAATTGATGTTTCAAATCTAAACCATGTGTTGTGGGTACTCATTTAAATGTCTCCATGAGATTCTTGAAATGAGTAGCCAACCCACAACATGGGTTTTGATGAACAGCTTATGAAATATTGTACAAATGTATATTGAAAATCCATTGCCCATCTTGTCTGTAGTTCTGAATAAAGTGAGCGATTTTGGTTTCTGGAGCTGTAAATCCAGAGGGTCAGCATATTCTTCTTTTCTCTTAATGTTTTCCAAAACACTTAAGTGAAATGAAAAGTGGGCATTATCCCTTTCCCAAACAAGACCTGGTTTTGACGTCCCAAACAGAAACAGCTTGGGAAAACATTGAGACAAAAGAAGAAACTGTTGATAACCAGCAGTTTCTCCTTTTGCCTGAATATTTTCTGCGCTATATTAGATACAAATTCTATATTAAACTAGGTCCATTTGTCGTCTGCAGCAGCTTTTGAAATGGATTTTTTGAAAAATTTGCTGTTTGGGAAACTCAAAGGGATATTTTGAGGAAACATTACATGTAACCCTTTCCAAAAAGCCAAATGTTAAAGTATAGTACGCATAATGTGGCCATTTTGAGATTCAGAAAATATCGGATAATTTCGAGCGACGTCGATACGTATCCGAAGCTATTCGGACTCAGTCGTAAACATTCGGCGGTGAAAAGTTCTATTGCCAAATGTTTGCAATGTCACCCGCATAATTCTGATGACATGCAAATCACATTAGGGGTCGACTACCTTAAGTTCATCCAAATTTGAAAGGAGTTACAGCAACAAGAAATATTGACATGAACAATGTAAACTTCTAATGTTACACAAAATATTGAAACAATGATAATAAAGGAGAACTTGCTGATCACAAGCACTTTCTTCTTGTCTCTCAATGTTTCAAAAAACTATTTTCTTCCAAGGTTGTCAAAATCTGCTCATGTTTGGGAAAGTATTGGAATTTAAATAACCAGAGCAACAGAAAAGAGGGGTGAAACCATTCTTAATTTGTTATAATTTCAAATCCAAACCAAATGTTGTGGTTACTAATTTGAACCGCCTCAAAGAGATGATTCTATTGAATACCTAACCAACAGCACGGGTTTCTGATGAACAAATTATGAAATATTGCATATGAAAACCCATAAACCATCTTATCTGTTGCTCTGAATAACAAAACAACACATTCATATTCAGGTAATTTATTTCAAAGTACAATGTACAGTCAATCTTGTATCAATAGACCACACTTGGGAAACTCTCAATGTTCCTGTGTTCTTTAGGACTTCACTGTTTTGATACTTTTCACAGCAATAAACTGGTTATGTGGTCACCTGCAAAGAGATAAAAACACATAATTCAGTTGAAAACGGTTTAGCATTCAAGTACTAGATCTATAATACCATTCTAAATTGACCAAATTATAGAAATGTGTCATTACAAAGGAGATGCATTTCAAAATCTGTATTTCTCAGCTGCTGTAAGCATGCATAAATTAATCAATCATTCATCAGGCATGAAAATTTTAGACTGGTCCAAATACAAAGATGGTGAAGAAAACAGTTTAGGGTGGTCTTTCTGGGTATAAAACATTGTGATTAATGAAAAAAAATGTTTTTAACAACCATTTCTTTTCTCTTTTCTCAATGTTTTTCAAAACCTTTACCTTGTGCAACATATAGAAAGGTACAAGTATGTTGAAATGACAGTCACATGCCTTGCAACAAATAAACCCCAATCATAGTTGATTTGTTTTAATGGGTTTTACATTGTTTTCAACTGCTATGGTCATATCCCAACAGCTGGAGCACCTAACCATGGGTTTCTAGTATTTCTCTCTGCAGTACCACCGCAATATCCAAACCAAGCCTCCAGCTGCTGTCTCACTTAGATGATTCACATCCATTAAGGAGAGACAATTGACTTTTGTCACATGTCAGAATGGATACTGGCCCAGCCGGGGTTTGAATGTGCAACTCCTGGATTGACAGACTCCGATGTTACCGACTGAGCTATCGGGTCTTGGCCCAATCACAGTTGAAGCTCAAAACAATCGACTTTGCATTGAGAGCTGGATTTTGGCTGGCACCAAATCACCTTTTCTCACAAAAGTCTTCATGTGCATATACAAACAAGACTAGATCAAACAAGATGTGTTTGTGAAACATTAATGCCCCTGAAATGGCCAATGTTTTCGGATGGACAGACTGATTGACAGACAGATTGATGAACAAACAGACTGACACAAGTGACAGTTTCAATACAGGGACATAAAAATGACATTATCGCTGAATATTTAAGAAAAATATTGAAAGTTCAATTGAAGCCATGAATGCCCTGTTCAATGTGTAAATGTTATAAACTTGATTGGTGCAGGTGATTCAAGAAGCAGAAAACATAAATTGGCTAAAAGTCAGGCCTAGAATTTAATTTCCCTAAAGATTTGACTAGATCTAGCAAAATTTTGCAAGTGGCTTTTGAAACCACTAGCACAAAGATAAACTAACACGCAAGAAAACTGTCAAACATGATGAACAATCATAATATCACCATTACGCCACAAAGAAATGTGCATTTGCAATGAAATCTTATTTTCTCTTGATTCATTTCACTTGCAAAAAAATCTTGTTGCAAAAAAAAAATGTTGCAGAAAAAAACAATTGTAATTTTCATTTTTGACTAGCAAATTGACAGTATGCTAGTTGAAATTCAACCCTGATCTATATAGTGGTAAACATGATTGTGCTCCTATGTCACTTTAAAATTTGATTTAGCAACAATTTACCAGTAGCCTTTTTCCTCAAAAGCTCAAAAACAATACACTGTCATATTTACCTCTGGACAATATTAACAGAATCCACATTTCAATGATGTTTTCCATATCTGAAAAGACATTCATTAAAAACATAAGTTCAATCCATATTTACATATTGTCCTAACTCAATGAAAACCTCATAATTGCAGCATGTTTTAAGCTGCAGTTACGAGGTTTTCGTTGAAAAGCAGTAATATCTTGCTTCTTTTGCTATATTTTCCCAAGCAAATCGAATAGATGGTTCCAATTTGATTTTTTATATAGTTGCAGATTAGAAAGTAATATCACACTTTAAGGATGAAAATTCTCTTTGACACGTTGGAAAGACTTAAGTATTCAAGAGGAAAATGGAGAATATGCAGATAAGCTGAACTGCAGCAGCATTTTCTTCTTTTAACTATTTTCCAAAACTTAATTTATGAAATGTTGTGACAAACAATAACACAAACAAACAATCAACAATAAACAGAATAATTGGGTCGTTTTATTTACTTGCTGATCAAAACCAAATTTTATGCTTTATCGCCCAATCCCAAACAAGGCCTTATTTGGATGTCCCATTTAGATTTGATCTATTTGGGTTTAACGTCGTTTCAAGTGCTATGGCCGTATTGTGGTGGCTGGAGCACCTAGCCATGGATACAAGGTATTTCTCATACCGATACTATCACAATTTCTAAACTGAGCCTTCAGCTGCTCTCTGACAATAGACATAGAAGATTCCGACCCATTGGTGTGACACAAATGACTTTAGTGACTGTCAAATGACAGAATGGATAATCATTCAGAGTTGGGGTTTGAAATCTTGACCCCTGGATTGACAGACTCCAACGATACTGCCTGAGCTATCCGGGCTCAGCACATCCTATTTAGAAATGCTTTGGAAAAATATTGAGGCAAAAGAACAAAATACTGATAAACATTTTACTATTTTTCCTATGTATTCTTTTCTGTGCTGTATTGTACACACAAATCCTAACTGTATCAAAATCCAATATGTAATGATGATAATCTGTAGTGCTAAGCTTTCAAATTGGACTGATTAGCTCAGTCTGTAATATTGGCGACTAACATGTTACAACCCATGGGACACAGGTTCAAGCCCCGGCTCAGCCAAAATAATTTCTGACATTTGACAAAAGTTGATTGACTTCTATAGATTAACCAGAGCAACAAGTATGAGGGGTTGAAGACATTCTAAATTTTGTATCCTTAATTCAAACCCTTTAGTTGTGGGTACTCATTGTATCATGTCAACGAGACCATTCTAATGAGTAGTGTACCCACAACACTTTTATCTCGTGCACAAATTTTGTGCGTTTTGGTGCAGTTTCAACGCAAATGACCCTCTACAAATTATCAGTGCTCAGGAACATGAAGAAACAATGTGACAATAGGCATGACCCCCGGGGCCCGTAAATTGAAGACATGGGGGACATAATGACCCCCCTCTAGCAAAAGTCAAGGGAAAACTCTGTTCAATATTCAATCAGGTACTGAATAAATAATAAGATTGTACATAATCATAAACATATGGTACAAAATATGATACGAAATAGCCAAACCATACAACGAAAGTTAACTATGGTACGAAATGTTTTGGGTACGAAGAGTTTTTCCTTTTATTAGACAACTTTTCTTCGCTTACATAGAAAGAATACTATATCATTCAGCAGCCTTTAAACGACATAATGAACAATAAATAAGAATATATACTTTGCCTACCCGAAAAGGTAATCCGAGTTTTCTCTGATTCGAGATAAGACAATGATTTTTCCTTTTCACACAATGTTTTGCCTTTCATGTTGTAAGCAGTCTTTTTTCACTTTCTCTCTTATCGTAACTCAAAATGAGTGTATCGATCGATAGCAGGTTTTGTTGACATTTTTCCTAGAATTTCATAATGGCGGCAGTTTTATCAAGGGAAAAAACTTTCCCAAGATCGAAGCATCAAGGGAGATAACCGCTGGAGACAAAGAATTCCTTTATCACCGATACGTCGTAGCTCTTGGTAAACTAAAAACACACTTTCCAAGGTTTATAGGGGGGCCCAATTGATATGCGTCAGTGAATCACTGATCGACACAGTGCAGACCCAAATAGCGGACATTAGCTCATATCACAATGAATCGCCTGGAAAGGTCATAAACTGTAAGACTGTGTGAATAACTTCGTAACCACCGTATCTTTACACCAAAGATAAGACATTTTAGCAAAACTTCCGCATAATTAAGATAAACAAAATGTTTCCCAATAATAACAACCTTTACTCAAGATAACCGATAATGGACTGGAAGACTAGATCTCTAATGATACCAAAAACGAAAACTTGTCCCCCTTTTTAATATGGTAGACGGAAAGCACGAGACCTAGAGTTGCATGTATAGAATTTATGATAAGTTACGCACGTCATTTAAGGAATGCAATGACACAGTTACTAACTTCATGTATTACAGTTACGCACATCATGCGATTTTTTTCGAGCTCTGATATTGGCCTACTAAATAAATATGTCAGAATAAAGAGAGTGTGACATTGTAAACAGGGTTATTATTGATCAAGTTCGTCAAAAAATATATCAAATGCATTGACATAGTGCCTGAAATCGATGCTTGTAAAACTCGCCTTTTTGTCCCTCCTCCATATTGGACGTGCGTAACTGCAGTTACGAACGTCAGGTTATACCCCGTGAAGATCTGGGGTGATCCTTGGGTTTTTCGACCTGAGAGGTTTTTGGATGAGACGGGGAAACTTCTGCCTAGTTCACATGTTTATATGAAAAAGTAAGTTTCTTATTGTTTCCAACACAATAAGATTTAATGATGTATTCTCAAAATTTATTTGCATGGAATCATATTAAGCCTATTCCGATTTGATAATAGTAGATCTATGTAACGGTATAAGCATAAATCCATTCTAGAAATTGTATCACCATACCTATATCTGAGAAATGTTGCAAACGACAATTTTAAATGCATAAATAATTTCATTTCCTTGGTCATTTTTGTTAGAAAACATTGTGGGGAATGAAGAAAATTCTTTATTTTCCATACATTATTTAGGAAAAAGTTACAAGTAAGTCTGTATCGCTGCTTTTCAGCAAAAGCCCTCTCCGTATTTTTTATTAGATTGAGGTTATATAGTAGATTCTACGCGAAATAAACATTCATATGCGCGCAGCGCATTGAATGTTTATATCAAGTAGAACCTTCTGCACAGACTTCATCTGACGAAGTGTTCGCCGGCGTTTCAGTGTTAGACTGGTAGTGAAAATCTGAAAAATCAAATCAGGGAGGACAATTTGTTACAAGCAAGAGACATATATAGAATGATTCAATCATATATCGCGGTCAATTCTAGCCCTGTCTCTTTGTCCGAATCAATGGCGCAAAGGGATTTTATTCAGGTCAAAGGTCATTCGGTGCATTTGTCACACATGCCTCCTAAAATGCCCCATAACTTACTCATTTATAAAGCTAAAACAATTATTTTGGTATCAAAATAAAGCTGATGATTTGCACTTTTATTTACAACAATAATATGCAACTTTTTTACAGTGTATTTTTGTTAATATACATAAATATAGCGAAAAATGGCCAAAAATCACAAAAATAAGTTTTGTCTAAAAATGAAAAAAAAGTTTAAAAAATACTAAATGTATGTTTGTGTTATTGAAATTATGCTTAAAAATTGCCTAGAAACCTGTTCTTGACTTATATATATTTGTTCACAGAATTAGTATTTAGCTTACGCCTGTAGCTATAGCTAAAAGTGGGTGGGATAAATTTTTCCAAAAAATACAAAAAGTGCAAACTTTGATGTAACAATACGTCTTACACATAAATGTTATTCCATGATTGATTTAAAGATATGTTAAAGGAAATTATTGTTTTGAAATCATATTTGCATGGATTTGTAGTACATATTCCTGAAAATTAATCAGATTTTTATGAGCGAAAATGACAATTAAATAAAACAGCATGTTAGCCTGATTATACCGCTCAAATATCAACATCACAATGTCAAAACCACAACTCTTTAAACAAATATTTATCTAGTATACACAAAAGTGCAATTTGATAAAGCAAAACTCAAAATAAAAAAAATAGCATAAAAGCGGCCCATACACGATCAATATCATTGACAATATTTTTCGAAGCCACCCATACACGATCAATATTATTGACAATATTAATTTAGAGAACATTCAACCATGGGTAACATAACGTCAATAAAAATATTGAAGAAAATATTTCAGTGATCGCAAATATTCGTCAATAATATGACAAATAATATTGACAATCCTTCAATATTGTCCATTCACGGTCAATATTATTGTCAATGCCAAATATTGTCAATAATATTGTCAATAATATTGATCGTGTATGGGCCCCTTTAAATAAAAGACAGCTGAGAATACTCCTCTCAATATCTTACAGTCTTTATAAGACATAAACGGGGTCCATGCTGGACTTTTCAGGAATCAGATCAACATGAGGAATGGCAGTTTGTATTTCTGTGTGCTACATTGTATTATCTAGATCCAAAAGGAAGGGAACTTAGTGCTGTAACCAAGTTTTTAACTATCTATCAAGGTTCAGGTTCACATAGATATTACCATAAATATAAGGAGCGGGTAAATCAATTATATACAGATATGATTTAGAAGGACTAAACGAACTTCATTTGAAATTTCCTTGAACAGAAATTATCTAGCTACATGTGCATCTAGGTTGACCATTCCATACGACATTTCTTTAATATATTTACATGTTTGTACGTCGGACAACCCTACATGGGTGCCTTTAAAGATGTATTCATGTTTCAATACGTTTCGTACATAAATGGCATACATGTAATATATTTCTGTAAACAGAAGGTTAACTGCCATCATTGCAATTCTGATAATAACACCTGTCAAAGAAATCGAACTCTTCGGTTCTGCGTGTATCTCTTATTATGCAAATCACTCAGTACATGTGACATTATGTCTGTTTTATCCATCCTTCACAGGCCAGTAGGAAGCAATTTTATATTGGGGTAGCTGAAGCCCCTGTGTCTGAAAACTGGGGGGGGGGGGGGGGGCTAAATTGGTTTTTCCCTAAATTTTCAGTGAAAAATAAGGAAAATCGGCATTTTTGGACAACTTGGGGGAGGGGGCTTAGCCATGCATAGCCCCCATCCCCTGTTCCTACGGCCTTCTTCACTATCCCATCATTATTCAATAAATGTGTTCAATCAATTGTTTTTTTTTTTTTTTTCAAATACTAAGTCTAAAATAACCACGTTGATCCACAGCTGATATGTTTTGGAGTAGACACATATAAACTGTTGGTATATAAATAGCGGAAATCTTTGGACCTGTGATTGTTTTAGCTAACCCCATAACAATATACCTGACAAATCTATGGACAATATTTAACTTATTACTATGTTAAAATATTCATTTAGTAATAATTATCGTTGTAATCAATCCTGTATCTGTCACTTGTATGTACCTATATTGAAATATAGCAAATAAATATTAAGAAAACAGAAATAAAATTGATTCTTGGTGTTTTGGTCTGTTCCCTTGAGACTTTAACTAATAGTCTGTAGCAGGCCTCCTAGCATACCAAAGTAGAAATAAAGGTTTTCATAAAAGCTCACATTTAGGTAAATGAAGACCTTTTAGTGTAAAATATGAAAACACAAGAGTGAATAGTGACCATTTTTGAAGAAAATATACAGTCAAAGTCATTTTACGCAAGGGGGTATACGCGATCTTACCGATAAAAATTTGGGTAAGATTTGGTGGCATCTGGTGGTATTTTCATTAAACTACGCATAAAGAAGGACAATACAGAATGAAAGCCATCGCTTGCTTTAAGCTTGCGAGACAACCAGCCAGAGAAAATATACAAGTTTTGGGTGAAAATTACAGGCTATTTTGCGGTTGAAAAGGTTTTCTGGCAAAAAAGTAAAGGTTTTAAAGTTTTGCTCTGAAATTGAAGTTTTTCAAAGGTCTTATAGGTTTCAGTAGGGGCTAGCTGTAAGATATCCAAACCATGACCTGTATAATACTTAAGGGAATATAAGGAGTATGTAGGAAAAGTATAAGGTCAAAATATATTGACCCAAATATATTTTGTGTATTGCAAATGGTAGTAGGTGGGGAGGGGGTGTTAAGATGATATGACCTTATTGTTTGAAATTTATTTGCAGATCTTTTTATTCTGCTACCAGCAAACCAATTCTGTTAAATGAATACTATGAATTGCACAAGTTCTCACTTAAATGTATAACACGTAAAATGGTCGCAAGATAAACTGATGTTTATAAACAAAATCTAAACTTATAAAGACATGTTATTTGCTTGTGCAAATCATCTCGTCACAATTACTTAACAATCATGATTATGATCGCTATGATTTCCTCTTTATTATTTGGTGGAAATCAGTAGATGACGCAATCACTGTTTTATTTGTTTAGTTCTTCCAACGCCACAATGTTACATTTCCATCTAGTTTGCCAATTATTGATACCCGATCTATAGAAGTCAACGCCTTGGTAACCCTAACCAGCTCTCCGCAGTAGCGTTCTTTTAACGTATTTCGTCTTCATAACCCTATCTGCAATCTTGGAATTCTTTCATCCAAAATTTGGTAAGAAGGAGAGGACACCCATAAACTGCATGCAATTGCTCTTCATCCTATTAAGCAGAATTAGACCAGAAATCGTATTACACCCTTGTTCACAACAATGACCATTTCGTCAACATTTTTCGTTGCAAACATATATTATGTTAATCATTCTTTCCCAAATACAGGTTAGCTAATGCAATTTGCAGGTCTTATTTTTAAGGTAATGAGAACGGGCCTGGGACCCTTGGTATGGGAAAAATACAGCTTTACATGGGAAATTTATAATTGGATATATCGATAAAAAAGTTCTAAACTTCAATATAGGGATTCATAAACATATACAGGTCTGAAAATAATCTTTTAACGGTAAGAATACAAATTTCAAGCAAAATTAAGACGTTTTACAAGGACCGTAACATTGTTTAATTGGGTAAATGATTTTTAGGGGAAAAACAACTGCACGAGAAAAAATCTCTATGGGGAAGGGGCCAATAAACGGCCCCAGTTTCTTAGTAAAAATCTATGATTTAGATAATTTGAAAAAAATATTTCCAAATAATTAAGATATGAGTCTTTGCTTCATTTTGATACAGTAGTTGTTAGTCAGTTGATCCTGTAAACTGTGAGTTTTAGCTGTTCCCATAAAACCTCTACCACGTTTTAAAAGATATGTTTCTCTAGAAACAACACCCTCTAGCATACTGTATTTCAATTTTCCTTCGTAAAAAGATGTCAAAATGCTTAATTCTGTTTGGGACTGGCAGTAGTGCATAATTATACATTATGTTTTAGTTTCTTCTATGTATCTTAAAAAGCAAGTACCAAATGTTCACAAATTTGTGATATTTTCATCATGATATAAATAGAATAAAAAAATGTTGGAATGTGAATAAGCTATTTTGCAAAACTGGAATTAAGAAAGGAGCCCTAGGTTTTATTTTGACACCAAAATTGTAAGAGAACACCATCAACTAATTAAGAAATATCCCTTTTCCTGCAAAATTCTTAACAAAAACTGTGAAAATTTCACAAGAATTTCCAATTAAATCTATAAAAGTATGCATATGCAATTTTTTTCATTTGCATAACTCTCCGAAAAATAGAGACGAATGCTTAAAAGCTTCAATTTGAAACTAAAATTGTTAATCTATACCAAGAACTATTCGAGATATGTCTGTTTTTTTCTAATGTACATGCAAAAGTTGACTATAATTCCATCAATTGTTCCAATAAATTCTTCAAAGTTATGAATATGCAAATAAGCCTCCACAGGCTTAATTGCATACATATTCTGAAAAACAAAATTGGATATCTTGTCTTCATTTAAAAAAATGATTGTTTGTCTACGCCAAGGACTGATAGCTGTTTTTCTCATTTTACCCCAAAACTACTTTTACAATATATGTTTCCATGGAAACCAAACACTCTACTATACTGTAATTCAATCTGATTCTGTAAAAAAAAGACCTAAAATGCTAACTTAATTTTGGACAGGACGTTTTACATATGCAATGTGATTATATCCTTCCAGGAAGCTGCAAAGCTCTGTATGTATCAAATTTTAATAATGGGTGATATTTTCATCAATTAATTAAAAATAATAAAAAAAATGTGCATATGCAATTAAGCTTTTGTGCATAACTTAACTTGAGGACAGATGTCTAGGCTTTACTTTGGTACCAAATTTGTGAATATACACCACCAACTTAGTGGGCTATAGCTTTCGTTCGAACTTCACTCCGAAAAAAATGACCAAAAAATGATCAAAATTTCCAATTAAATCTTCAGAATCATGCATATGCAAATAAGCTAATTTGCATATTTATAATTCAAAATAAAGATCAATGTCTAAGCTTCATTTTGATACCAAATATGTTATTCTAAACCCAAAACTAAATGAGTTATAGCGGATTGTTTAACTATACCCCATATACCGTTTATTTTTTGCACCTAGTTGACCTTTGACCTATTTAGACCTACTTCACCATTGATGCGGACAGAGAGACAGGGCTTAAGTGATTAAGGGGACATTGCTACACCGTTTAAGCATTGTCTCTTGCTTGTAACAAGTTGTCCTCCCTGGAACCATTTTTAGGCCTCGTACAGAAAACTTCTCCTAGTCTATGTGTAGACGGGGGCGTGGCTATGTATAGACGTCACATAAACTAATCGATAATCTCATTTATGCGAAATTTAGCGGCAAAATTTTAAAAGAAGGGCTACTGCAATTTAATGGGTCCAACGCTAAAGCTATGAATTTAGACCAGTCCAAAATTTTGCCGTCTAGTATTGCATTAAGGCGGTCCAACGGCAGCACGATACCAGATTATTCGTGCAACTTCAACACCATCAGTAGAAACGGAAATTGACGACATTACAAGGCTTTTTGATATCCGGATAATTTCGACAATTTCCGTCGTCAAGGATAACAATGAAAGTGTCGTAGAAAGTGCAAGTAGTGTTTAGTGTTCTTTGATGGATGGAGTACGTTAATACAAAATAGAACAAACTTCTAAGATAAAAATGTTTATTGCTATATTGTAGTTGGATACCATTCGGACTTGGAAGAAGAAAGTGTCCCGGATTAACTTTAGGGACGACAAGGCTATTTTTGTACCTATCCTATTTACTACAAAAATGGAGTTTTATACCACCCCGGAACCAAGTGTCATGTGACCCTCGAGGGGCGGGATATGTCGGAGGAACCATACTCAAACCTAAACCGTTCTACTGCATTGCAAAGGCAAGACAATAATTATGTGCACCATAGGGTTAAATATTTACCTATTGGCAAAAAAGAAAATGACTTTTCAGTAACAATTTTAAAAAAAAACTGATAGTATTGAAACGCATTAGAATAACCAATCTTGGCATCAAAACATAGGGGAGACCGGGGTATCATGAATCACTTTTTGATAAATTTCAGCTAGGGAGTTCTTAGTTTCACGCAGAGTGCTCTGATCAATACCATATCAAAGATCAACATCTCTCGTATGTTTCTAAACCTTTGACAGATATTTTCGACATCCATAACCAACAGAAAATCATTTTAAACAGAGCTGCTGAAATGGTTCATTTAACCCCTTTGACGGGGTAGGTTGAACCAGTAAAAGGGGTAAGTTGAACCAATAAGCATGTTTGCGATAATTATTCACACCGAAAAGAGAAATAAACACCAGATTTCATTCATAATAATGAAAATGGGTGTTACCTGCAATAATATCGTAATATTTCGTTCAAAGAATAAACATTTATTTCAGTTTTCAAGAGAATTCGATTAGTCATACAACAGACAATTTAATAGAACCAGAATTATTTGGAGCGTTTTATCTGCTCTTAATTTCATAGTGGTTCAACTTACCCCGATACACACCATGGTCATATACTTGTCATTTGTGAAGAACTCATCTTACGAAAGCAATAACAGAATTCAATTTTACATTCTGAAGATATCATACATCTGTAAAATGTAAAGAATACTGCTGATATTTGCTGTACATTGTAGTACGAAGACGGAATGCATAAGTTGTGAAAACCAATTTTAAGGTCGAAATTTCGTATTTTGGGCATAAAATCCATCTAACAATACAGAAACTCTCGAGGTTTTCACCGATGAATACTGAAAACATTCCCGCCTGGAATACTTACACCGAAGACGTGAAATTGAAAAGCATGCCAGATAAATTTGGGGTGGTTCGTTTAACCCCGTGGCTCAATTACACAGTGTAGGAGCGAAAGTGTGTGAAAGCTTGTCTTTGAGTGATAGCTTGTGTGTCTGTACATCGAGGAAATGCAACTTGGTAAACATCAGCGGTTGACATAGGTAAGAAAAAGTTTATGATTGATAATTATTCCGACATATATCTTATATTTTGTTGTAATGTCGTAATCTTGAATAAGCATGGAAGTCATCGTCATAATATGCGCCCGGTCTGAGCTGTTTAAACCAGACAAAATGCCTTGGTCATTTGGATTGGGAAATTGGAGCATGATTTTCACCACATAAAATTGCCATTTTTATCGCTTTTTTAACATTCATCGTATTGTTTATTCCCAAAATTAAATGCCTTTATGTATGTATTTTTTCACTAAGAACATGATTCAAACGAAATGATGTCCATTCCAATAAAATTCCCGATTTAAGTGTCCGCATTTTGACAGTTTTTATGTACAATCGTTTGGCTAATGACAATTCCCTTATGAATTCATTGTACAATCGCTTACAAGCAGTTTGTAATGTCACTTGCCTATATTTCACACGGATTGCAATATCAACACAAACACGAAATTTCGGTTTATCTTCTTTAATTTGTTATCCAATGTTCCACAGGATAGGCTTCTTTCTTTACCCATATTTCAAAATTCATTTTAGAGTGATGAATGAGTTTATATAATAGCAACGAATTTTGTGCTAAACGTGTAGACTTGGTTTGCCAAACGTTATGTTTAGATAAACCGTCAGTGCCTTTTTGAAAACTCTTGACTACGGCTAGAATCAAGCCCTACTTACGAGATTTTGTAACAACACCTTCGAAATAATATTGTTTGTCCGAAATTATGTCACTGTTTACTAAATATAATTGTGCCCTATTCTACATCGAACCATGTGCCGTGGCGAAAGGTTACCGTATATTCCAATATATGTAATTTGGCAGAGAGGCACAATTCTTACTGAAAGATGGCGAATAATGACACATTTGCTGTCCGCAGTGGCCGTGACAGTACAGTAGCTGTCTACAGATAGTATTACGTCGATTTATTTAAGGATAGTGGGTTCGAAACGCATATTTCTATAAATCGAAATCCCTCTTTTCCTCGCCAATTTAGACTCGCAAATATTTTTTTTATCATTTACAGGTCGTTGTCATATTTCACCACAAAAGACACTATTAACACAGCTTGCTGTCCATGGAAAATGTCACGTGACTATACCGCGTGTATACTCAACGGATTTGGTGGGATAAAGTGTACAGTACGCGCATTTGATCGTGCCATTCGCCATGCTACGCACTTTTAAAAACCGTTAGGTATGCCTCGTTGAAATCACATTTCAGTGCAAAATTGTGTGTTTACAATTGTGTTTTGTAAAATCATATATCGAGGGCTCAGTGCAAAACTATTGTAACTGCACATTTTTCAGAATTTCACTTTTTTTGCATTTTCTGAATCTTTAGGATGGAATGCATCATGTGTTCAAATATTAGGTTTCAATTCTGTATACTTAAAATAATATATAGAATTTTAAAAACATTTTCCTCTTTAGCTTTGAGAAAGTCAATATGTTTTCCCTCTCCTGTAAAGTTTTATAAAATGGAGTTACAATAGTTTTGCACCAAGCCCTCGAATTATAACAGGAGATCCAAACAGGAGATCTGTTTGGTTACAGTAAAAATAATCTATTTTGGATTTCCCAGGGTCATGGATGATGACTATTACAGTTGGCGCCACATCGTATGGCACAATGTTTATATTTTGTTCAAATGTAATTGAACGTTAAACAAAACATACACACGTGCCATGCGATGTGGCGCCAACTGTAATTGGTCCCTGTCAAATGTTGATATTGGTTAAAGCCGGATTTTAAAAAACAGTTTGACAAAGATTGAGACTTCAAGTATACTTTAGTATCGTATAGTATTTCGTCGGTGTAAATCAAATATTAGGTTAGTTATGGAAGATTTTATAAAATTATGTCACGTGATTCTCCATCATGCAAAAATTTCATATTTTCCCGACATGTTTTCTCTGTATCTTTTACGGGCGAGCATAATATCATGAAAATATCAGTCGAATATAATGCAAAAAGAGGTAAAGACGCATTTATTGCAATCAATATGTCACATATGCAATTCAAGCCGTTGTACAAAAGTAAATGTTTCTTGTCAGGCTATTGTACAGGACTTGACAAACGATTGTACAAAAAAAATATTTTTAAACGGCAAAAATGGGAAGTTTTAGACGGTTTCCTAACCAAATAATTATATAAATCTCAACACACACACATATGCACGAGCTGTGAATGAAAATTTTGTCGTGAAATACCCTACAGTATGCATCTATTCGAATGAAAACTGCGATTCGTAACAGCTAAATCACCCGTTTAGTTCATGCCCAAGTGAATCGGGCCTAAAATGACTTAAATCTAGAACTAATGGCTCCGATTGCTCTAAAAATATTACAGGGAATAATAAATAAAGAGATTGGTACAATGATCTGACAAAAGTGTTGTGTTTATCCAGAAAAAAAACATAAACTCTTACCAATGTCAACAGCTGATGTATACCAAGTTGCATTTCCTCGATGTACAGACACACAAGTTATCACTCAAAGACAAGTGTTCACACACTTCCGCTCCTACACTGTGAATTAACCCCGGTCTCCCCTACATTAACAAATGAAATGGGAATATGATATCTCTTTAAATCATAGGGATATCATGATCTTTGTTTGCAAACATCGCTACATCCCATGCGGATTATACGAGGGCTGTTAATAAAGTATCCGGAATGGTTTCATAACTTTTTTTATTTGTGTACTAATTATAATGATATTTTCAACACTTATACTTTGGAGAATTATACTTTTTATCCCGCAACAACAACAACTAGGTTGTTTGCAATAAGACGAATTCCACATTCGCTATGGCAACGAAGGGTCACGCTAAGCGGGGCAACTTACTTCTTGGATTGATAACACATCGGAAAAGCCTGTTTTAAATTTTTTATTTTAAAATATTTATACCTTTTCGATAAAGACGCCACTGCATGATACATACTTCTCTCACCTATTAATCCGTTTACCAAAGCAGGATCTGAACTCTACTTTTGAAATGTTATATAGATTGTTTCTCGGACAACAATTGGACAGTCATGGACGTTCTCGCCGACGTCGTGTTTAGCCGTCCAGATCTTTTGAGGTACAACATCACGCATAGAATCGTGTGGAAATGTGATTTACCACTCATAAATTTATTATTTTCATAGAACTATTGTCATATGTATTCATTATCATAGATATTTTCTATGGCTTTGATTTAAACATTAATTTTAAAATGTAAAACTTTATTGAACACCGTTCCTCAAGGTTCATTTTTGCCATATCAGCAAAAAAATTTATTAACCTATGGTTGTTTATGGAATTTGTGTTGTATGTCAGCCGATGCTGTTACATTTGCCAAGAATAAATTACACTCAAACATCATGAGGATTTTTGACTATTTCTGAGGTCAGAAATACAAAATATGATCGATTAACCCTTTCCCAAACAAGAGCTGGTTTTGACGTAGCTAATAGAAAAGGTTTGGGAAAACATTGAAACAAAAGAAGAAACTGCTGATAACCAGCAGTTTCTCCTTTTGTCTCAATAATTTCTGAGCTATATTGTACAAAAATTATAGCTTTATCAACACCCGTTTAGTCGTCTGTAGGTGCTTTCGAATTGAACAACCCTAAAATTTTGTCGTTTGGGAAAGGGTTAAAAATCAACTGGTAAGTCACATTGTCATCAATTATCCAAAGTGGCCCCGCTCAACGTGACCTTACGTTTCCATAGCGACTGTCGAATGCGCCTTAACCCTTTCCAAAACGACAAAATTTTGGGGTGTTCCAAATTGAAAGCTGATGCAGACGACAAAATGGTTGTTTTTAAAGAAGAAAAATGTATACAAAAAAGCCTAGGAAATATTGAGACAAAAAAGAGAAACTGCTGGCTATCAGCAGTTTCTTCTTTTGTCTCAATGTTTTCCTAAACCTTTTCTTTTAGGCACGTCAAAACCAGGTCTTGTTTTGGAAAGGGTAAATGCGAACAACCTATTTTTTCTTGCAGGAACAAACGCATAATTCTTCGAAGCATTTATGTTGACAATCCCATCTCATATCAATTAGTGCCCAAATGAAAAAGTTATGAAACCTTTCCGGATACTTTATTAACAGCCCTCATATATATCATTTTTAATGATATTTTGTTAACATTAACTCTATTTAATGGCCGAATTTTACAACACATATTAACATTGTGTTATAGTTGACTTATTTTACTCAAAATTCTGATTTTTATCCTCACCAATACTCCGGATGTATAAATGTGAAATAAAAAAGACTTGAAACACGGTAGGTCTGCGTTTTTTTGTTTTTATTTAAAAACCGTCACGCTGAATTGGACCTTATCCGAACTCCAGAAATCAAAACTTCGACAAACTTGTAAGACTCAGCAGAGGTCAACCAGACGCTGTATGCGAAAAATGAACATATAGAAGATAGGGAAAACATTCCGGATTAAGAAAATCACATTAATGTGAAAAGTGTCGGCCCTAGTCTGGCTGCGCGGACTGCGCAGACTGACTAGGGTCGATACTTTTCACACTTCCTATAAGGTCCCTTTTATCTTGACCGGTCACAATTTTCTTTTTACATTGTATTTCTAAAACTTCTGTAATGCTCAATAATTTTCGATGTGTCTCCATGTTCCTCAGAAGTTCACAGAGACCTTTTCGGAATTTTTAACACAAAACTAAATGAGCCAAGATGTGAGAAAAGATCTTAAAAGTTTTTTGAGCCAAACATGGTTCCAGATCACAGGACTGTTGTTCTCCAATAGCTTCTTCGTGACCTGTTGCAACTGTAAATGTGCAGCATAGGTCTCTGATAGTGTCCACTATTTAGTCACTGGTTGGTATTGGAATATGGCTATCTCAAATCTTATAAAAGACCTTTTTCCAGATCCGCGCAAACGAGTTTCCGCACTTATAAAGCTATCTATCTTCACACATGCCCTTTGAAAGATTAATCTGTTACGAGAAAGGTGACCATTCTGGTAGCCCCATAACCATTTTCCAAACAAGACCTGGTTATGACGTCCCTAATAGAAAGGGTTCGTGAAAATTTTGAGACAAAAGAATAAAGTGCTGGTGATCAGCATTTTCGTCATGTGACTACAGTTTAGGCGTCATGTGATAACAGGTTAGGCCTCATGTGACTACAGTTTATGCGTCATGTGACTACAGTTTAGGCCTCACGTGATTACAGTTTAGGCCTCATGTGACTACAGTTTAGGCCTCATGTGTCTACAGTTTAGGCGTCATGTGTCTACAGTTTATGCGTCATGTGACTACAGTTTAGGCCTCACGTGATTACAGTTTAGGCGTCATGTGATTACAGTTTAGACCTCATGTGACTACAGTTTAGGCCTCATGTGATTAAAGTTTATGCCTCATGTGACTACAGTTTAGACCTAATGTGAGTACAGTTTAGGCCTCATGTGACTACAGTTTAGACCTCATGTGACTACAGTTTATGCCTCATGTGACTACAGTTTAGACCTCGTGTGACTACGGTTTAGACATCATGTGACTACAGTTTAGACCTCATGTGATTAAAGTTTATGCCTCATGTGACTACAGTTTAGACCTCATTTGACTACAGTTTAGGCCTCATGTGATTACAGTTTAGACATCATGTGACTACAGTTTAGGCCTCATGTGACTACAGTTTAGACATCATGTGACTACAGTTTAGGCCTCATGTGATTAAAGTTTATGCCTCATGTGACTACAGTTTAGGCCTCATTTGACTACAGTTTATGCCTCATGTGACTACAGTTTAGACCTCATGTGACTACAGTTTAGACCTCATGTGATTACAGTTTAGGCCTCATGTGACTACAATTTAGGCCTCATGTGACTACAGTTTAGACCTCATGTGACTACAGCTTAGACCTCATGTGACTACAGTTTAGGCCTCATGTGACTACAGTTTAGGCGTCATGTGATTACAGTTAAGGCGTCATATGACTACAGTTTAGGCCTCATGTGACTACAGTTTAGACATCATGTGATTACAGTTTAGACCTCATATGACTACAGTTCATGCCTCATGTGACTACAATTTAGACGTCATGCGACTACAATTTAGACGTCAGGCTGAGCAATATTTGTGGGTCTGGCTAGGGACGGTCCTTTTTACAGGTCCCAGCCGGCCCATTTTTCCAGACGGGTCACATTGAAAGGGATACGAGCTAATCAATCAAAAACACAAACAAGCCAAAACATATACATAAGCAATTTCGAATGAATTGTCAACTTTTGAAAGGTAGATCGCTTCTGTCCAGATAAAGTCTGTATCAAAACCTTACAGACTTCTTATTTCAATTTCTGAATACAAAGGATTTTTAATAGAACTTGGGATGCGTTCAGTAGACAAAAAAGTTAGCTAACGTTAGCAACAGCCGCAACTTCTTTGACACAAATTTGACAGAATTGACCTAATCGCGACCGTCGAGACTGTTTGCAACCTTTTGCCGTTTGGAACGAGTTTGCAACATGATCTCGAGCGTAATACAGTAACCACCATATTGAACGTGAAAGTAGACGCGCGTAAATGACGTCATCAAAACAAATCAATTCTTTAGCTAACGCTATGATTCAAGTGAAATATACTGTCAATAATCGGTAAATCACATTAATTTTTTTTATCTGGTAAAATTTTGTCACATTTATGAGGATACAATCGACTTTTGAACGCTGTTTGTTCAAATATTTTTCTGGCGTAGATTTAAATAGTTGTTTGGTCTGCTTCCGTTGTTATAGACCAGACTACCGTTGATATGCTTGCGGAGTGATATGGGCAGGATCGGCTCATGGCGGCTACTGTAATACGTTCGAGCCGATCTTGAGTAACGATAAGATCCGAGAATATTCGAATGAGAATTGACCGAGATTTTCGAATGAAACGACCAACGTAAGCTAAAATTTAGTCTTACTGAACGCAGGGCTGATAAATCGATAGCGACAAATCAAAATTTGTGTTAGTCCTCAATAGCTTTATTATCATGTGTTGTAGAGCGACCTAATCCACAAAATCCTCGACCTTTTCCATTTTTTTCTGCCTCAAACCAAAAGATAACTAAAATGCTTTGCGAAACATTGTGGAAAATGAAGAAATTGCTTGAGACAAGCAATTCGTTCTTTTCCACAATGATTCTTACCCCAAAAAGACCATTATAATTTATGTTGAATTTCATTCACTCTATATTGTTGTCTGTCACACCTTTGAATTTGGACGAATCTAAAATATTGTTGTCTGGTAATGGGTTAACAGAATTATTAACAAAAATGCCGAAAATGTGTCATTTGATCCCCCGTTGTGCTTTCTAGTAGGCTTACGGCTGTGAGAAGTTTGTTCTTAAGGTAGAATACCCTTAATGTGGCCATTTTGAGATTGATGAAACATCGAATTTTTTGGACCGGCGTCGTTACGTGTCCGAATTTATTCGGGCGCGGTCGTAAACATTCGGCGATGGAAATTCCACCGCCGGATGTTTTCGACGTCGCCCGAATAATTCCATCTTCGCAGGCCAAGGGTGACATCTGAGACGTAACGTTGTTTCTGAATACAAACATAGGTGGGTTCAACCTGGCTATCGAAGATGGAATAATTCCGATGTCGCGCGAATCTCGTTTATGGTAGACTACCTTAAAAATGAGAAAGACTTGGTACTTGCATTATGTCAAAGAGCTACGGATAAGATGGGATATTGGCCTTTCAAATGCAATATTCTGTTTGCTGTGCATCAAACCCTATTTTGTGGGTACTCGTTGAAATCAATTCAAATGAATACTCACAACATAGGGTTTGGATTTGAAATAGCAATTTTAGAATGTCCTTATCACCTTTTATTTGTTGCAACGATTATTCTTGTCTGATTTTTTAAAAAAAAAATTATTTCATATAGGCCTGCACGAAGAAATTGGACAAATAACATGGAGTTAATAACAACTATAATTCTTTGCTGTTTGGGATTGTTCCTTCTCTATAAGTACATCTTCGCTGATTCTCGTAAGTCTAGACCACCCGGACCGAGATCATTGCCTGTAGTTGGATCTGCTTTCGACTTGGACTTAACAAGATTTCACGAACAGGCTTACGAGTATGCTTTGCAATATGGCAAAATATGTGAGATCAACGTTTTTAACTCTAAAATTTTGTTTCTAAACTCTGTGGACGTGGTGAATAAGGCATATTGTGATGACGAGTACAAACATATCTTTAACGATAGAGCGCCGACAGTTGTTGGAAAACATGCACTCCTTGATAAGAGCATTTTTGTGCTGCAAGCCGGGAAACGGCATACTGATATGAGGAAAATGCTTGCGAAAGGACTGCATATGTATGGGGAAGGAATATTTAGATTTGAGGACATAATGAGAGCTGAGATCCATCGTGTAATGGAAACAATTCTGTCATATGATGGGACAGAATTCGATGTGGTTGGACTAGCAAGACGGTCACTGACAAATTTTGTTTCAATTTTGGTTAGTAAATACTACAGTAGTTTTATAATAATTTCCGTGACCTATCAACCCTTTCCTAAACAAGACCTGGTTTTGACATCCCTTATACACGGCCGCTTATCTACTAAATCACAACATTTTGTTGTGTATGAAAAAAAGTTTAGAGGATATCCGGTTGGCAGTTAGAGGAGCCGACAAATCGGTGGGTGAAAGGTGAGTCTCGTCTTTTAATCGAAATGTTCTTGTTTCTAGCTCGAAAATCAAAAATCGGAGAATGTCATACAACCCTTTATTCATTTTCACATATTTGTGAGCCCCATCCAAACCCCGATTCCCAGAGATTGAACGGAAATTCATTTTCTCCCGTTGCAAGGGTAGCCCCAATATTGACATTTCGTCAATCCTGATGAGCGTTTGTCCACTTTCTGAGGATGAATGGCCCAAAACCTGTGTGTATTATAAAATAGTTGTATGTAAATTACATCGTGCAAACAATATTTTAATAACTTACTGTCGATCTTTGAAGAAAATCAGTTCTTCCGGTCAGTTTGTGCGTTAGAGGATAGGTTGTGAGTAAGAGGATAGGTTGTGATTTAGAAGACAGAATGCATTCATCGCATTTAATACCATTTGTCATTGTTTATATGCGAATTAAGCCAAACCGAAATACTAGTACTCTATGTGATATGTCTATTTTCAAAGGGTGAGTGAAATGGCATAACGTATTTTTACGCCCAGTAAATTGATACATCAGGGACACAGACCTTTAACATTGTCTGCTTGTCTGCCAATCTGCATGTGATAATTTAAAATGAAAATTTAAGTTAAGAGGGCGTTTGCGCATTCTCTTTTTAAAATTTCATACACCTGATATTCTTGTCTGCTATGCCTACATCTTTTGCTTCGGAAAAGTCAAATATTTAGCCATTTTGGTAATGGGTGAAGTGTTTTCAAAAGTGTTTTCAAAATGACACAATTTTGGCCTGCTTTATTTTTAAAGAGTTACAGATGTGAGAAGTATATGTTTGAGGATGTAAATATTGAGGGAAGGGCTGATAATCAACAATTTCTTCTTTCTCTCGATGTTTTCCGAAACTATTTTACAAGGGAGTTATAAAATATATCTTGTATGGGACAGGACTTTTGGAGAAATCTTTATGAAGGAAATCGAATTCTCTTGTTCCGTTGCTTTTACATGATGTGTAAATGGGATTCTTTAACCCTTTCTCATACAAGGCATGGTATAACGTACTTATTAGAAAGGAATTGTAAAGTATTGACACAAAAGAAGAGATTATTGTTAATCAGCAATTTCTCCCGTTGTCTCAGTATTCTCTGTACTACTTCTCTTTATATAAATCATCTTGGTATAAGTATCCATTTGTCGTCAGCAGCATTTTTCAAATTGGACCAACCTAAAATGTAGCTGTTTCGGAAAGATTTTTAAAACGTTGGTGGTGTGAAGATATGCCTGTAATCAAACTTTGTAAGCTGTATTTGCAATGGTAAAAATATTTACAATAGATTTGTTGTTCCAATGCAGGTATCAGATTACAACACCTTTCCTCATGGTCCTGGTGTGTCCAGATTAGGCGTCAAACTCACTGTTTTCAAAAATCACTGTTTGAACTGGATACAAGTCGTGTCCCTAGATATATAAAGTAAGTACTGCAAAAGTGTTCCAGACTGGTAGACAAACTTAGATCTGTCATCCAAGTATTTTAGTGGCCCTTTATTTTGGAGTATTGAATGATGTTAAGAATCCTACACGCAAAATTGTAGATTCGACAGATTTTGTCTATATTTGTATGAACGTCTATTGGTCATAAATCTTTTTAATTAAGAGAGGTAAACTGATAATCTGATGTCATTGATTTTCTCATGGAATGATCTCAAAAACGATATATTACAACATTGGAATCATTTCTAAAAGGGTTATTTACCGTCGTTAGTTTCTGCTTGATATGAAGCTGCATGCTAGCGGTGAATTTCTTACTTCCAAGGTTTATAATTTGCTTTTGTTGATTTTCAGGATTTGTTGACCCAATTCCTCGCCACAAATGAGATCAGACTAATCTGATACGGGATGTATGGAGTGGAGAAACTTTAGGCTATTTTTATCGCTTATTCAATAAGCTGCAGGAACTTTACAATACTTTGGAAGTGAGGCATGCGTGGATATTTTTTAACGATGACGTGGTTTGTACCTAGACAAACCATCGTTGAAGTTGACAAAAGTGATAAAGTACGGATTTCACAAAGTTCATCTTTAATGTATGTTACAACTTGCAAAATTTATTAATGTATCAATTCGTAGGCCTATATGATTGGTGTCTTAATATTAAACATATTGAATCAATAAACAAGAAGATCTATGGATAAACAAGATTTACATATCTGTATTTTTGAAACGTCTTTATTGTCTCCGGTTTTTCCACCTTTTACGCATTAAATTTTAAAGAGGCTACTTTAGAGCCTACAAAAATGGCTGGAATATTGCACAGTATTTACTTTGAATTGTATAAAAGTTCACATGAAGACGCACAGAGTACAGACAGACAGAAAGAAACACAAAGGATAGTGAATGTTTATATCAAACATTGTTATAAATCTATTATGCATAAGAACCTTACATTCATTTAGTTGAGATAATGTAATATGATATATATAACTGGTGTGTAAAAAGGGTTTTTCTATATCATATCACAATGAACTCGTACTCTGCCATATAAAAATGACAAAGTGATTCTTAAGTGAAATAAGGGTTTAATCTTTGGACAAGACTAGTCTAGTAATGAGAGTATTTCGGTTTGGTTTAATTCGCATATAAACAATGACAAATGGTATTAAATGCGATGAATGCATTCTGTCTTCTAAATCACAACCTATCCTCTTACTCACAACCTATCCTCTAACGCACAAACAGACCGGAAGAACTGATTTTCTTCAAAGATCGACAGTAAGTTATTAAAATATTGTTTGTGCGATGTAATTTACATACAACTATTTTATAATACACACAGGTTTTGGGCCATTCATCCCCAGAAAGTGGACAAACGCTCATCGGGATTGACGAAATGTCAATATTGGGGCTACCCTTGCAACGGGAGAAAATGAATTTCCGTTCAATCTCTGGGAATCGGGGTTTGGATGGGGCTCACAAATATGTGAAAATGAATAAAGGGTTGTATGACATTTTCCGATTTTTGATTTTCGAGCTAGAAACAAGAACATTTCGATTAAAAGACGAGACTCACCTTTCACCCGCCGATTTGTCGGCTCCTCTAACTGCCAACCGGATATCCTCTAAACTTTTTTTCATTCACAACAAAATGTTGTGATTTAGTAGATAAGCGGCCGTGTTATAGTAAATGCTTGGAAAAACATTGAAACAAAAGAAGAAACTGCTGATAATAAGCAGTTTATTCTTTTGTCTCAATATTTTCTATGCAATATTTTACACAAATTCTATCTTTAAATATTACTTCCATTTTGTCATTTTTGGCAGTTTTTGAAGTGGACCACCCTAAAATTTTGCAATTTGGAAAGGGTTAAAACGCGGCAAGGAATCACGTGACAATATTTTTGATACTTTTTAATAATTCTGTTAATATATGACCCATTCGAAGAAAGATTTGAAGCAGAGATTGCGGTAAACGCAGTGATTTGCTGAATGCGAAGAACCTTTAAAAATCAGGTGATGAACAATGATCTACCACGTCTTTTTAAGCCCGACGTCTTAAGCCCTTTCCCAAACATGACTTGAGTTTTACATCTTTATAAGAAAAGGCTTAGGAAAATTTCTGAAAATAGAAGAAAATTCTGATAACCAGCATTTTCTCATTTTGCCTCAATAATTTATGTACTATATTGTACAGAAATCCTATCTTGAAAACCTTTTATTTTGCTGTCTGCAGCAGAATTCAAATCAGAACAGTCTGTGCACCTGTGTATTTTCCGTTTTGAAATGGGTTCATTATAATGTTTATAATTGTTGTAGAGCTACATCTCGTATAAATACAGTCGACACTCGTTGTGTCGAAGTCAGAGGGGCAGTCAAAATACTTCGACATATCCGGGATTCGACTCATCCGATTTTGATTTTTTTCGATGAAAAAGTTTTTTTAGCCATTTTTGATGGGCATCATGTGTCCATGATTTAAATATAGTAGGAAAAGGAAAGAAGTTGCTCGAAACGAGCAATTTCTATCCTTTTCCTACTAAATTTCAATGGCTGTATATGTTTCAGAATTATTTTGATTAAACATTTTGATATCAATATGTTGAGGATGGGACACGACTTTCACTCCGACTTAAGCAGAAATTCGACTTATTCGATGTCGACTGTATGTCCATTGGTAGTAACAGAACTCATCTTTCAGGCGTAACTTCAGAAGTTGCGGACAGAGGCCAAATTTGAGACATTTATAATTGAAACAAAACATTTGTTTTTGGAGGGGTTTCCAGAGGAGCATTTTCCTAGGACTTGAGTTTTCCAACAGTATTTTAGTACAAATACAATGTAGATACATTAAAGGGACAAGTTTTGTCGAAAAGTCTAAATCGAACGGACCTTTGGTTAGGTTAGGTGAATATTGTACACTACTCAAAGTTTGCTAAGCACCAAAAAATTAAATTTTGATATTTTCATTCCTTAGCGAAAATTCCAGATAAAATATTTGTGATATAGATCTACAGGCCCAATGAATGTTCAAGATAAGTGATTACATTTTAATAAATATAGTTGGTTTGAAGCAGTTGAATTATGGATGGAAAGAGAAGAACGCATTAAATGAAGGGAATTCCTAGAGATGGAGTAATTTTCCAAAAAAAATTCCGAACCTTAATTTTATTTTTGTACTTTAATATCATGCCTAAAATTAATGAAAACATATGTGACCCGTCACGCTAAAAGGGACCTTATCCGAACTCCAACAATCCAAATTTTGACAAACTTGTCAGACTCACAACAGGTCAACCAGATCCCGTTTGCGAAAAGTGAACATATTGTAAGATAGGGACAACATTCTAAATTTAGAAAATTACATAAAAGTGAAAAGTGTCGGCCCTAGTCTGGCTGCGCGGACTGCGCAGACAGGCTAGGGTCGATATTTTTCACACACCCGACAAGGTCCCTTTTAGCGTGACGGGTCACATATACATGTATGTGCTTTGAAAAGTAGTCATGAGCTCAAGTTGAGAATTTAAATCACCGTAAATGTGGGTGGGGTAATTCATTGTCTTGGCACGTTCAGAATCGCTATAGGGATTCTTGAAAGCATTCAATTGGCGTGCATCTTTGTTTTAAAAAACTGCCTTCATATCTTTTTTAATTCGTAGACAATTTCAAGTTAAGTCACGTGATCTCTCTGTGTTGTATAACCCAAGTCCTGCAGTAGCTGTTCTGGCCTAGTAACAACCTTTCTAATGGCCTCCATACTGTTTCTTAAAACAGTGTTGCGACACAATCAGTCTCTAGAAGACTCTTTAAAAGCAATGTGAAATTGTGAAAAGCGAACATGTGTTTTTTATGACTTTCGTATCGTCTGTATATCACATTGATCGACAACAAAATTACAACTGGTACACTGCGTGACATTTTGATTGAGTGCTAGTCAACAAAATTAGTGGAATTTGAAATGAATACACCAGTGACCGTAATTTGTTCAAAGTATATCACTTACAAAGCTTAAAGCACTTTAAACACCAATAATGCACGTTTTGGGTGTCGCTAGAATATGGATACAGTGAAATTGGAAAAGAAAATGGGAGTCGTAATTTAAGTCCCGAAATGACATGGTAAGACAGACCTAATGTGCTTTCGGGAGACTATAGATACTGGTGTGCGTTTAATTGCTAAAATCGTGAGATACAAAATTGTTTGAATGAACAATTGGCCTCAAAGTAAGCGATATCCTCAAGGTCTATCCCTAGAGAAGTCAGAATATTGCTAGTGTTGGTTGAATTTTTGGTTCTCTAGACGTAAGCAGTTGTAGTTACGTCTTGTGTTAACCAAAAACCAATAGTCCATGCAAAATTAAGCAACCAAGGCATTGTACGGGATATTGTGTATGATGATAGCAAACTGGTCCCAGGCAAAGGTTTCATTGGTTAAAGTGATATTTTACATTTATCATTTCATAAATTTCACTTTTATTTTTATCTGAAAGAGCAAATTTTCATAGGAAAATTCTGAAAATCTTAAGCCGAAATATTAACCGTTTACGAGAAATAAATAATGTTGTCCTAATATTGAACAAGTTGTTGTTGACAACAGTTCAGGTTTATATTGAATTTTTCATTTCTATCTCAACTTTAAGGTAAGTTTGAACTCAGGGGCTACTTTTTAATCGCCCAATGATTTTTTTTATTTGTACATATGTAGTAAATTAAGTAACATTTTCTGAACAAAATATAAGAAAATCAGTGAAGTTTCCTGACTCGTTTTCGTGTCAGAGTTATCTGCCCTTGACTAATAATGACCATTTTCGCAAAATTACCCTTTTGTTTTAAAGTCATATAGCAAGTTATTCTGGATGGATAATATTTCAAATGTTATATATCAATTTAGAGACTTAACATATACATGTACAAATATGATGAAATGATTGAAAGAAACATTTTAAAATCATTTTCTGGAAAAAAATTATGGGAAAAGTTGAAAAATAACATTTTTTGAGAAAAATTTGCAACTTCTTTTTCAATTCGCCAAAAAATAGCCCTATGAATATTTTTTGTTTTGGGATATTTTCAAGATAATACCAAGAGCTTCTTTTACACAAAAAGTCAGCACACCTTTCCACGCAAATAAACAAAATATTTGACTTTATCTTACCCCCACCCACTCTGACATATGTTCAAATTTAGAGCAATAAAATAATTCATTAGACATTCACCATCACAAAAAAGTGGAATGTTTCGCTTTACAAAATTGATGACAATTGTAGCATAAGCATTTAGTGCCGCAGAATTAACATAAAATTAATTAGTCACATGGCCGCTCTCTAAACTTACCTTAAAGGTGTATTTTCGCTTATAAATAACTTTAAAATGATAGCATTTCAACGCTTTAGAATAACCAATCTTTGCATCAAGACATACTTTTAATAATGAAATTGGAATGCTATGTCCCTTTGAAGAACTGCTGAAAATCGCGTGACAACTTTATAGTGTGATTTAAGACTATCATTGTACTCCATAAATTCTCTGGCCAAACAAAAAGCAGCAACAAAAATCGTTTGAGACGAGAAATTAAAAATCTTTCCATTATCGTTTTAGTCCGTGCCTGCAGAGCACATCCGGTAATTCGAGTCTTCTCTGATGAAAACTCGCTCGTTGATATTTGGATGTCGCTATTTACATCAGAGCGTTGTCCCATTCAAAATCAAAAGAAAATTCCGACACAAGTTATGTCACTTGTTCAAGCGACATAACTTGTGTCGGACTTTTCTTTTGTATTTTATATTTTATATACAGCCAAAATCAAATACAAAACCGGATGAAAACTGTTTGCATTTTGACAAATTTTGGTTCGATTCAGACTTTTCGGTGAAGCATGCCCCTTTGCATATCTATTTTTAAAAAGAAATATAATAATCAAGTGGAAAATTAAGACCCCTGAAAAACACCCTTATGGAAACCCGTCATTTAATCAAAGAACATGATATTTACATCACCGAATTCGTCTGATACCTTGTTGTTTTGCTTTTAGTTAATTGGTGAGCAAGCAACCGAAGAGTGCTTTAGAGACATTATTGGTGTGTTAGATGGAGGCGACTACTGGTTCACGCCAATTCCAAATACACTGATCACGACGTGTCCTAGTCTGCGTTTCTGTCCACCATTTAGGGCAAAATTCAAGGAGTTCATGCAATCGAGACGAATGGCTTTGGACAAAATGTTTCTTAAAGTTAAGGTAGGTATTTACGCAAAAGGCAGCTGGTTTCTATTGTCCATTCACGCTGTCATGGCAAATTTTTACCACATAATGTAAAAATAACACAATATCGAACTTAAACACTGCTGTAATTTTGTATTGATTTTTTAATTTGACCGCGGAATGACCTACTTCGTTTGCATACTTATTTGGACGAGTTTATCCGATAAAAGGTACATGTATGTCGGGAATTTTCAGATAACTTGCACGAGATTCACTACTCTCAAAGTGTACAATATTTGTCGAATGCACGATAGCTCAAGTGGTAGAGTCATTGGTTAAGAAATAAGATGTCCGAGGTTCGAATCCCCACTGAACCATTGCGCACATATATTTTTTTATTTCATTATTTTTTTCCCTCAATTTACGATTCCGTTCATCTCCTATTCCCTCGTTGGTTACGTGAAGACGCCATTGTCGATCGAGCTCCTTCTTTATTTTATGATAGGTCATGATTTTACTGACCCCAGAGCCTTCTGCATGGGCGGATCTAGAGGGGGGTGGGGGGTCCGCCCCCCCCCCCCGGCCTTGGCCGAAAATTGAATTTTGACTATATAAATTTAGTGTAACGTTACATATTTACTTCATTTTAAGCCATAATTTGGGCTTGGACCCCCCTGGAAAAAATCTTGGGCTTGGACCCCCCCTGGAAAAAAATCCTGGATCCGCCCTTGTTCTGGACAACGTTTGGTCTACAAAGGCGGAGCTTTCTGTTGTAGATCTGCTGCTACTTCACAGATTAACTTGGTACATTCATAATTATTTCTCTTGCTCTTTGTCAAAAGGCCTGTGGATTTTTTGTGACATTGGTCGTCTATGGAGGTTCTTTACACGTCTATCTATCACTGACAATATTTAAGTCAATATTCATAAATTGTACTTACTTTATTGGGCAAAAGCATAACAAACAATGATCTCTGTGGTTCCAATAGGGTAATATGCACAGGAAAGGTAAAATAGAAGTCCGTCGAATAGGTAAAAGAAAGGAATTTGCTTGGGATTCGAACTTGGGTCCATTATGTTTCAAAGCCAACGCGCAACCCATTGATCTAACCAGACTGGTAAATTCATGCGATACATTTTAAAGATTCAACATAACGTGTTTCGATAATTACGTGTTCAACCTGATTTACCTGTCTTGAAATGAGCAAATATTTAAATAGGGTATGTCATTCGGGGGTCAATATAAATCTGTAATATGCGATTGGAACCATATTGCATGCAAAATTGTACCAAGACTATAAACGCTTTTCCATTGTTTACATCGGTAAAATTTGCACACTTGTGCCATAATACCGTAACTGGACTATAACTACGATGACATCGATCAAAGCATGACAATAACATTATTTCAGGGAATCCCATTAAAAAGGGAACCTTGTTAAAGCTTGCGCCTGGGCCAGTTCAAAATGGCATTTTTGGACCTATATAATCCTAATTACGTCGGAGTTTACTACTTTCGCCTTTACAATAGACCCACGGCAAATTATCAGAGAAAAGGGGATGTGCTCCTAAAACCAGTCAAACGACGCCATGTTTACAACGTCATGGCAACGTTATTACTCAAAAATTATATATAACGTTAAATATTGACGCTTTGTAGCCAACATTCAATATTCGGCTGATTCCAGGGGGGGGGTCCGGATATCCCGACCCCTTGCTAGATCCGCCCTTGCACACACGAAAATCCTACTTTGAAGATGCCCATTCTGTTGTCTGCAAGAGCTTCCAAATTGAATCAGGTGCCGTTTAGGAAAGGGTTAGCCTAAGCCGCTGTCAAACTTGAAAAGTCTAAATAATTTGTCGTTTGGGAAATGGGTTTTAGGAGCAATGCTTTTATTATCAAATTTATCTACCATAATGAATTATCTATCTACATAATCCTTTCGCTGAAAATGGCATGTTTCGTACTTTTTTGTTGGGAAAGGGGTGGGGGGGGGTTAGGGGGGGTACGTGAAAATGACAGTTGAACCTGGCGGCTAGGTCCTCAAAAGATCCGTGGATACTCCTTCTTTCGGAGGGTCAAAATGACTTAAAAGCCGGTAAAGACCATAATTGGAAGTCAGTCAATGATATCTCGTCGAGATGCACAAATAAAGAATTCATCACTGAACGGAGTTTGATTCCTCTTAAACTTCTTCTTTCCTCCGTGCGTTTCCATTGCACGTTGGATGCTTTGCTCTGATTAGGATCAGAGCCTCGATCTGGCATAAAAAATGTTACTATTTTAAGTAACAAATTGGAACCGTGTCTGTGTGTATTGCATGGCCCCTGCTCTCAAAAACAGTCATGTACCAAATGGCTAGTAAGGCTACATGTGTTTTCGTTACACTTTCCATTTGAAACATTTTTTCTATGCTAATAAATAAAATACCGAAAACATTTTTCTGAAGTCTAATGGAAGGATTTTATTGAGTAATATAACGCTCGAGCGGCGATTACTACTTTCGACTTTTTCGCTACGGGCTATATTCTTAAGCTAATATTATAATATTGCTCATGCTCTCAAAATTGGGTTATACCCGGTATCGACAACTTCACAGTTGTACATTACAATGACTAATGTGATACACTCTTGGAAATTGCTATATAACACCTTTTTACGAAATACATGTGCTGAAATTTGAAGAAATGTCCCTTCTATCATTATAGATTAGCATATATCAAGCTCTGAACATGCCTAATTTTGACTAGGATCAACGTTGCACAGGTCATAAAAAGCTAATTACAGAACATCATGTATCTTCAGGCATGTTTATCTGGATCCATGTCCGTCTCAAATGCCTGTTTCGACGGCATTATTTCCATACCCTGTTTCATAATGTCGCTTTTCAACATAAACCTCGTAACTGCGGCTTAAAACAAGGTTCCTGTTGAAAAGAATCATTATATTGAATTACTGTGTTATCGCTCATATCAGCCATGTAATTTATTTCTAATGTGTTTAGGAAACTAGAAAACCCGGGACCATTCGAGGTCTGGTGGATTTCTTTTTAGAAGAGCAAGAAAGGGAACTGGCTGAAGGGAGAGAATCTATTCTTACCGACGAAGAGATAGAAGTTCTCGTTCTTGAATCGTTTTCCGCTGGTGAGTATATTCCGTTTTTATTCACATTTCAGGGTGTGGCTAAGCAAAGAAGTTATTCAACGAGTTTACTTCTCGATACCTTGGTTGATAGAAGAGAAAAACGTGCGGCACGAGCATGAACACATTTCGAATTGAAAGAATGTGCGATTGTAAAATGTGTTGTTATAAAACCTCGTAACTACAGATTGATTCACGGTGTTGTTATAATGTTTTGCAATAATACCGACGATTTGTCGCTAATCGAGAAGGCTGTTTCTCCTCAAGCTTAAATGTAATGAACCGTTTACTATGCTCCGCCCTGTCTCCCGAATAAAAACAGAATATACATGAATAGCCCTTACTCACATGTATACAAACAACGAAAACAGCGATATCAAATCAGACTCCCACTTTTCCTATCATATTATTTCTGAATCTCAATCGAAAACATAACACCATAAAGTAAGGTTTAGAAACAGGCAGCGGGGTTGTGGCTTAATGGCAAAGAATTTTGTGCTAAAAAAAGACTGGGTTTACTGTTATGGTTTGTTAAGCTACCGGAGTTGTTATAAAATCTCGAAACTACGGCTTGATTCAAGCCGTAGTTATGATATTTATAACAACACCCACGATATAGGCCTACTATTTGCTTGTCCGAAAAACATCAGTGTTAACTGGATAAAATCGGTCCCTATTATCCATGGTTTTGAAAGATTTTCTCCCGTTTGGTAGTGATGAACGCTGGAATCACCAAACAGATCGCGTTGGACAAGATCTGATAGCACTTGGCAAACCATCGATAACCATTCATAAAATTCACGTGAAGAACTAGATTAATTTGCAGGAGGCTGTCCCCATTTATACTGAACCTCAAAAATAACGCACCACTTACATATTTCACTTACTTTTTTATCATGTCATTTTTTCAAACGGTACCACCACAACCCGAACTGATATCAATTCATTCGTTTCCAGCCAAAAACTTTGTTTCTGTACATTAAAGCAAATTTTAAGCTTGACGAGCGCTCAAACGTGATCACCCTCTCAAGTGAAAGTCACAAAATCAGTACTGCGCTTGCCCCTTTTGCAGAGCAATACAGCCTGTACTTCGTCGACGCATGGACCTTATCACATTTTGGATTCTGGTCTTTAGCATGGCTCTCCACTGTTCCTGTATCACTTTGTACTTTAACATGCTTACCTGTTTTGAGCTGCAGTTGGGACTTTTAACGCACCCCTTCCCGGGCAGTCCAGCAATGTCTCAGTTTGTTGGAAACGTTCCCTAAACCGGTCAATAGTTTTGTGACGAAATCTTATGATGTGTGCAATAGCCCATGACGTCATCACTACCTGCAGCACCCCAATAGCACGATGACTTCGTCTGTGGAAAGTCTTGGCATTGTTTAAAGCATCGAAAACTTCCGACCGATAAAATGTTTGGGCGTGATCAGCTGGTTTGTGCACGCGGTCAATATTGCAGCACGTGCAGAAAACTTGTTTACCAAGTTTCGACGGATAGCGTCACAGATGAATGGGTTATGTGCTTACGAATGTTTCGTATGCGTACCCAGTGTCCGACGGATACCGAATAATACTGTATCAACAAAATGAATGATTGATTTTGTTGAAAAAATATAAAACAAGAAAATGTGGTGTGTTATTTCTGAGGTTCAGTGTTAAAAGGGCAATGAGAGATGTTGCTTGGTAGATGTTTAAAATCGTGTAAACGAGAGTTCTTTGAAATTGGCAAGAGGTTAATAACATGGTAATGAAAGCAGTCAATGGTATATTAAGGGGGAATGCTCCAGTTTCCTAATTTTTTCCCCAATAATAGAATTTATTTATATTTCGTATGTTGAAATTACATGTTTTTACCAATTGAAAAATAAATAAAAATGGATGGTCAGCGATCTTGTTTGAATTTTATAGGCATTCGTATCACATACCCCTACATCGAAAAAATGCACAATTTCTTGCACCTGTCCAAGGTCACTAAAATGCTAATAAAATGCTGTATATTCATTGTTTAGTCCCGAAAACGGATTTAAAGTAACGTCTTACATTTAATAAGAACAGAAAACCCAAAATATGTGCTAATATAAACGCGTAAATGTATAAAACAGCATGTTCACGTGTTCGGTTAGATCAACGAAGCTGGAGTTTTTTATGTCAAAATTTGCATTTTTTTGGAAATATTTCAAGTTCTACATAATAGAATTTGATAAAACTCCCTCATCGTATTAAGCAACATGTCCTGGTAATAATTCAAAAAGAAAATGTATAGGTCAGCGCACTTATTAGAGAATTACAGCCATTTTTATCAGCTACACATGAATAAAATGACGCAAAACAGTGGTAACTGCATACACACTTACGACTGTCTTGCTCTAAATAATCGATTTCCATCTTGGGGAAATCAGCTTCGCATAATAAATACACTTTTACCGTCGAAAATGGTAAATTGGAATAATGTGTTATATTATTGAAAATATGGTAGCGAAACATATTGGTACGATACATTTAATTTACTACAGTAAAGACCGACTGTTCCGAAAAACTGGAGCATTCCCCCTTAAGGTAGAAAACCCATAATATGGCCATTTTGAGATTCATAATACATCGGCTTTTTTCGAGTGGCGTCGTTACGTATCTGACCTTTTTCGGGCGCGGTCGTAAACATTCGGCGGTGGAACTTTCCGCGCCCGAATAATTCCGACGTCTCTTTAGGGGTGAACTACCTTTAAGTATAAATAATTCTGATCGTTTGCAGGCATTACCACCACGGCGTCCGTTCTATCTAGCGCTTTATTATGTTTGATTAACCATCCTGAATACCAAACAAAAATACAAGAAGAACTCGACCGCGTGCTGGGGTCAGACAGGGAACCATCCATACAGGACAAATACGATCATAACATTGACCTTCTGGAGGCGGTTGTCATGGAGACGCTAAGACTCGCCCCGCCCACTCCGCTTGGTCTGCCACATGCATGTATCCAGGATGTACAATTAGAGGGGTATCAGATAAAGAAAAATACACAGGTATAGAAGCGCCCATATTCTATAATAGGCCCTACCCCCCATTCCCCAAAATCATCGCCGTTAAAATTATGCCTATTATAAGCACAGATTCAGAAAAACAGGGTGATTCACCCGATTCTGGAAATATATAACGCCAACAAAGGTCCTTTTTAAACGAATAAAGGGGATTTCAGAACTAAATCTATTTTATTTATTAATGTATTTTTTTCTTTTTCAAAAAAAATGAATTTAAATCCAAACTTCATATTTCGCGGTTCTTATTCCAATACTTTTCACAATTTTCAGACCACAAAGTGATGATGGATCCGCTAATCTTGATTGTCGTAGTAATAGTACCATTCGGCCAATCCATTTCTTTAACCCTTTCCCAAACGACAAAATTTTAGGGAGACCCACTTCAAAAACTGACAAAAATGACAAAAATGGATGTTAAAAGCGATAGAATTTGAGTAAAATATGGCATAGAAAATATTGAGACAAAAGGAGAAACTGCTGGTTATCAGCAGTTTCTTCTTTTGTTTCAATGTTTTCCCAAGGCTTTTATACTTGGGACGTCAAAACCAGGTCTTGTCTGGGAAAGGGTTAACGCCGATCATATTCCTAACAAGACGAAATTGTGGTAGGCACCGAATTGATTGGCCAAACTGTTTCCTTTCGATCAGGTCGGAATTCAAATTAGCCAAAAACATTTTACACATAGACCCTGAGCTAGAAACATGTTTGCTCCCCCCCCCCCCCCCCCCCCAGAGGGAATTTTGTAGACATATTTTTTCTTAAAGTATATTATCTAACAAACATTTTGAGCGTTGTTTGCACTCTGGCCGTTGGGGCTTTTGGCTGTAACCCTTATCTAAAACCCTTAACCCTATCATTTTTTCATAAAAAATTACATTACTTATTTGGTCATATTTTCATCAAATATTGACCTACATATGTCAAAGTGGTATCAAATGAAAGCCTATGACTTGCTCTTCATTTTGAAGTTATTTTATGCAAATTAGCTCATTTGCATATGCATGAATATTAATGATTTCCCTTAAAATTTGCATTTTTGGGCGAAAATTTGATAAATAACTTCTAAAACAAGGCATTTCTGTCTAGGGGGAATTTTGTAAACATGGTTTATCTTAAAGTATATTTTATTAGAAACATTTTGAGCCTTGTTTGCACTCTGGCGGTTGGGGCTTTTCGCCGTAACCCTTATCCAAACCCTTAACCCTACCAAATTGTTCATTTAAATTTTGAAAATGACTTTAGTCATATCTTGATTGAATATTGACACACAGATGTCAGAATGGTATCAAATGAAAGCTTATGACTTGCTCTTTCATTTTCAGTTATGTTATGCAAATTAGCTCATTTGCATATTCATGAATATTAATGATTTTCCCTAAAATTGCGATTTTCGACAAAAATGTGGTAAATACTTTCCAAAATGAGGCGTTTTTGTGCAGGGGAATTATGTAAACATAGCAAATCTTAAAGAAAATTATACAAGAGACATTTTGAGCGATGTTTACACTTTGACCGTTGGGGCTTTTGGCCAAAACCCTTATCTAAACCCTTAACCCTATGAATTATTCAATCGTTTAAAAACGTTTTTGGTCATATCTTGGTTGAATATTGACTAATAGATGTTATAATGGTATCAAATGAAAGGTTTTGACTCGCTCAATAATTTGCCATAAATTTTATGCAAATTAGCTCATTTGCATATTCATGAATATTAATGATTTTACTTAAAATTGTGACCTTTTTGCTAATATTTGGTAAATAGTTTCAAAAACATTGTGTTTCTATTCTGGGGGAATCATGTAAACATAGTTTATTTTAAACATTTTATTAGAAACATTTTGAGAGATATTTGCACTCTGGCGCTTGGGGCCTTTGGTCATAATCCTTATCCAAACCCTTAACCCTATAAAATTGTTCACTCAAATTTTCAAAACATGCTTGGTCATATCTTGATTGAATATTGACCTACTGATGTAAGAATGGTATCAAATGAAAGCCAATGACTTATTCTTTAATATGCAGATATTTTATGCAAATTAGCTCATATGCATAAGCATGCATATTAATGATTTGTCTAAAATTTTGATTGTTTTGCAAGGTTTTTTATTCTAAATACGTACCAAAAGGTCCGATTGTTTCTTTCTCTTTGCAAGGATTTTTATTTTAAATACGTACCAAAAGGTCCTATTGTTTCTTTCTCGTGAGTTTTCAACCATTTAATATCCATGTTCACTCTTTTAACAACATCTAAGCCTTGTTTGAAATCTATTTGATGTTTTGTTTGGAAGTAACAGTAATTTTAAAGTGTGCAGCCCATTATATTTTGTTCCTATAAATCTTATTTTCAATGTATGTATTTAGTTTCCATTTGATCTTTTTAATCTTTATTGTTTTAAGTGCAAATAAGTTACATTGATTTCTTTTATTGTATTGGTGTTCTTGCTTATATCTAGTTTAGTTGAGAGAATGTTATCCTTTGTAAAACTGCTACATGAATCCAAAATTGACGCAAAATAGGACTTTAAACATAAACATTTTATCATATGCCATAGAATGATACAAAATGGGGGACTTTATTCTAATACACATGTAAAATTAATCATTCAAATTATTTTTTAAGTTTTATGGATGAACAGAGATCCTGGAAAGTAGTCAAATTGCATACATATAGCAAAATAACATTGTTAAGCAATTATCAAGGCCTTACTTTTGCCATTCACATGGAGAAAACAGCATGGTTTTTCTCCATCTGGAGAGCACTTCCTTATGTTTTCCTCATAGACAAGTCAATTTGTTGGCCTTAAGTGTATTTGATATGTGGCTGACAGATCAGGGATACTGGTGTTACCATTCCTTTATGCTCTATTAAGGCATTTTCAATTCAGATAAATTAAGCTTGGGGTGCCATATGTAAAGCCTATGTATTAGATACATAAAATCAAGAGATGTACGCGATGTATGCAGCTAGAGTACAGACAATTACTGGTTGTGATCAAAAAATTATTGCATTTATTACGATGCATTTATTTATCTGTATCAGATCAGAACAGATGTGAACTGATCTATACTACCGACAGCCCATGCTGAATATATATTCATATTCTTCCTTATCTACACATGTTTCTTATATGTGCTTTCAGCATAGTACCACCTCAAAATAAATTGAATATAGTTCCCTTGCGATACACAATCTCTTTCAATATGGCATATGTTTTCCAGGATGGCATTCGATGGCCATAGATATCTTCAGATCAATATTTTCCTGATATTTAAATGCTACAACTATGCTACCAGGTTTAGATCAGCATGTGAAATTCCATATTAAGACACTTACTTATTGCACTGTTCTAGAACAATTTGACCAAAAATGATTCACATCGCACTTGGTGGCATTCTTGGAATTACTCAAACTATGGGAGTTGGGCAAGTTTATCATGATGGAAACCGACATAGATCAATTACTAAACATAACAGGGTTACTATGTACAAAACATAACAGGATTACTATATAACATATAGCACTGTCAAATGGAATACATTTTATGAATTTTCCACTATAAATGTGTTTTTGTCCCAAACATTTAAGAATCAATAGTATTTATGAATATGTAAATGAGCAAATCGACATGAAGTAATTATAAGATATACAAGCAATTCACTAGCTTTCATTTGATACCATTTTGACGTTTGTAGATCAATATTTAATCAAGATATGACCAAAAACGTTTTGAAAATTTGAATAAACAATTTGATAGGGTTGAGGGTTTAGATAAGGGGTTTGGGTAAAAGACCCAAATGCCACAGTGTGAACATTGCTTAAAGTGTTATTCATGTAATGTTCTTTAAGATAAATTATGTTTGCATAATGCCTTTGAACAGAAACACCTTGTTTTTGATAGTATTTAACACATTTTCGCTGAAAAATCACAATTTTAAGGAAATTCATTAATATATATGGCAATGCAACTGAACTAATATGCATGAAAAATAATAGCACATGGAAGAGCCAGCCATAAGCTTTAATTTGATACCATTCTGATACCAGTAGGTCAATACATAATCAAGATATGACCAAAAACGTTTTGAAAATTTGAATGAACAATTTGATGAGGTTAAGGGTTTAGATAAGGGTCACCACCAAAAGCCCCCATCGCCAGATTGCAAACATTGCTCTAAATGTTTCTTATAAACTGTTCTTTAATTTAAACCATGTTTACATGATTCCCCCTGAGAAGAAACACAATGTTTTTGAAAGTGTTTACCAACTATTCGGAAAAAAGGTCACAGTTTTAAGTAATGTCATTAATATTCATAAATATGCAAATGAGCTTATTTGCATAAAATTTATAGCACATTATAAAGCAAGTCATAAGCTTTCATTTGATACCATTTTAACATCTGTAGGTCAATATTCATCCAAGATATGACCAAAAACATTTTGAAATGAATGAACAATTTTATAGGGTTAAGGGTTTAGATAAGGGATTTGGCCAAAAGCCCAAATGGTCAAAGTGCAAACATCGCTCAAAATGTTTCTTATATAATTTTCTTGAAGATTTACTATGTTTACATAATTCCCCTGCACAAAAATGCTCTGTTTTGGAAAGTATTTACCACATTTTTTGTCGAAAATCGCAATTTTAGGGAAAATCATTAATATTCATGAATATGCAAATGAGCTAATTTGCATAACATAACTGAAAATGAAAGAGCAAGTCATAAGCTTTCATTTGATACCATTCTGACATCTGTCTGTCAATATTCAATCAAGATATGACCAAATTCATTTTCAAAATTTAAATGAACAATTTGGCAGGGTGAAGGGTTTGGATAAGGGTTACGGCTAAAAGCCCCAACCGCCAGAGTGCAAACAATGCTCAAAATGTTTCTAATAAAATGTACTCTAAGATAAACCATGATTACAAAATTCCCCTTGGACAGAAACGCCTTCATTTGGAAAGTATTAACCAAATTTTCATCAAAAATTAGCAATTTTAAGGAAAATCATTAATATTCATGAATATGCAAATGAGCTAATTTGCATAAAATAACTACGAATTGAAGAGCAAGTCATAAGCTTTCATTTGATACCATTTTGACATATGTAGATTAAAATTCAATCAAGATATGAGCAAATAATTGTCTGTATATTTAAATGAAAAATTTGAAAGGGTTAAGGGTTTTAGATAAGGGTTACAGCCAAAAGCCCCAACGGCCAAAGTGCAAACAACGCTCATCTTGTAGCATTTGTTATAAGCTTTCAGAAAATCATACCCTTCAAAATTCCCTCTGGGGGGGGAGCAGGGGTTATTGGTGGCTCAAGGTCTAACAGTAGGCCTAAAAGATATTTGAGTATTTTCCATCAATTATTTTATTTTGACAAAATACTTTACAGTCAATACATTTACACGTTTGAGATATCCCATGTTTTCTGTTCGCAATACGACGAACCCATCCTCGGAAACCCCGCGGTCATAGCTACGCTACATGACCCCTGGGGCACTTGGCCACTTAAACTTTGAATTAGCCGCCGAAAATCGATACGAAACGCGTGAGTGGCAATGCCCAATCATATAACGGCTCTCATAAGTCAATGCGTTGTCAATTACAACCAAGATGACTGCGCTCATGATAAGATGTAATTTGTGCGACAACGTGATAAAAAAAATTACAGATCGCTGACATGTCATTCAGCTTTGAAATAGAAAGATAGGGGAAGTTTCTCCTTTGAAGTCTTTTAAACTCGAAACATTAAATTTTTCACACGCTAAACGATAGTAATCCTCCATATTGACAACTTACCCGAAGCGATTTATCAATCTCCTACGCAGTTATCTACCCTGAATCAGTATTAAATTACGTACCTCTGACGTAATCACTGTTTAGAGGCTGGCGATTTGTATCGGCCAGTTTGATTGGTCTACTCACCCATCATGAAATTATGATGGAACCAATGAAACCGCGGCATTTGGGAGTGGCTAATACAAAGTTTTCCTCGCCAAGTGCCCCAGGGGTCATGTAGCGTGAGCTATGACCGCTGTGGTTTCCGAGGATGCGACGAACCCTTGTAGTCAAGAAATCGAACCATTTAGCCCAAATGAAAACATCAAAACAATCAATGTCGAGACAAAAATATAGACCGAGGTTGAATAAAATAGACGGAACAGCCAAACTATAGCTTGAACTATTATATATCGCCAGTCGAAGTCGGCAAAAATGTAGTAATGAACAGTCACGGAACTGTTCGTTACTCCATGTCTTTGTACTATCTTTAGCATAATTTTAATAACAATTAGATCTCTAATTAATCTTTTACGTGTGCTTCATAGAATGTTATAGGTTCTTTTCCAGGGAAAACGTGTTGTCTACTTACAGGTTTTTGCAAACGTTTTCTACATCCACCACGATGAGACGATTTGGGGTGATCCTTGGGTTTTCCGACCTGAGAGGTTTTTGGATGAGACAGGGAAACTTCTGCCTAGTTCACATGTCTATATGAAAAAGTAAGTCATGCAGGCCTATTTTCGTTGAACATTTTAACACTGTTTGCAGGACAAATATCTGGCCAATTAATTTTGGGTTGGTCAATTTCGTCCAGTGAAATTATAATGTAAACAATCTTAACTTAATAGATCTATATATAGGCGCTTTCATGTGGCAAAGACTTATGTAGCAAAGACTTCTTTTTTAGGTCTTTGCCACATGAAATTGCCTATAAATACTTGCTCATTTGTAAGCATGTTTGAAGCGTATTGAAGAATATGATATCAAAGAAACTAACTCGAAAAACAAATAAAATTAAATGCTTGGACTTTTTTATAATAAGTACATGTATTATTATTTCAGTTGGATACCATTCGGACTTGGAAGAAGAAAGTGTCCTGGATTAACGTTAGGAATGACAAGACTATTTTTGTACCTGGCATATCTACTACAAAAATGGAGTTTTATACCGGGTCGTTACCAAGTGCCCTGTGACCCCCGAGGGACAGGCTATCAGTGTGGAACTATACTCCAACCAAAGCCGTTTTACTGCATAGCAAAGCCGAGGAGATAGTTTTTGGTGTGAAGACAACTTGACATGTAGCCCACAGAATGTCCCCCCCCCCCAAAAAAAAAAACGGAACCCATTTTTGAAAGTACATTTCTCATGTACCAAGTAATATTTCTCCACTAAATTTACATATGCAATAGCAACGACAATTTTCTATTGGCAGTTAAAATTTGGTTGAAAAATGATTATTAGTTTTGAAAATATCGGCATTCAAATGAATATACCCGGAAAACCATTTTAACACGATATCGATCTTTTCGTTTTGCAGCGCGCGCCTACACTCATTGGATAAATTGTCGCTATACAATTGGTTAAAGTGACATTTCAGAATTTTTTGTTATAAATTTTACTTTTATTTTTATCTGAAAGAGCATATTTCCTTATGAAAATTCTGAAAATTTCAAGCCAAAATATTGCGCCGTTTACGAGAATTTTATATTTTTGTGTTAAAATTGAAGAAATTGTTGTGGACAACAGTTAGGATTTATATGCAATTTATCGATTTTGTCTCAACTGTAAATGCGTGTTTCTCGCTTATTGGCAACAACTTCAAAAAACTAATAGTATATATGTTGTGCCGATTTTAAGATTCTTGCCTAATTTCGAAATTGGGCATGCCCAATTTCGAAATTGGGCACGGAACTTTGCCCAATTTCGAAATTGGCCATCCATTTTCGAAATTATGATTCAGTAAGTTCCGTGTGTCATGCAGAACTATTTCTGTCGATCTTTTTCGACGATTTATTGATAATTGAATCATACAACGCCCGAAATGTTAATATTATTTACGGTTTACTGCGAAACTGTCACGCAGAAATATTTCTGTCGATTTATTCTCGTTTTTTTTTCCTCACCGATTTATCAGTAATGAATCGAATAACGACATAATGATTATTTTACGGTTTACTTTGATTTTTGATACTTCCTACATACTCGTTGCTGCCGCGGATCCAGGATTTCTGTGATGGGGTTCGAATTAACAAATAGGGAGGTTCGTTTTCCCAAGTATTTCACAATTTTGACTGAATTTCTGCATTGAAATGAAATAATCAGCCTGCGGAGACAGTGGCAGATCCAGAGGGGGTGCTGGAGTCAAACGAACCTCCTCTGAATCCTAATTATTTCAATTTCATGTAAAAATTCAGTCAGAATTTTGTAATAATAAGAGAACGAGCCACCTATTTGTAATTTCGAACCCCCTTACAAAGTCTGGATTCGCCGCTGAGAGGGGTTTCCTTTGAACCTCGAACCCCCCCCCCCCCTACCCATTGGATACGCCGCTGCATTGTAAACGTGTACACCAGAATGTAAAAACTTCATCTGCGGGTCCCAGTCGATATCAAAATCCAGTCTATTTTAAAACGAAAGTACAGTGCCATTCAAGGATAAACGAAACCTGTCTCGTGGTGTATAGATATCTATCCACATGCGAGAAAGAAATACGGCAACATTTTATCTGAATTTTCCGATAGAATTAGGTCACAGGATAAAATTAATGATGTCATTATGACGTTGCGAGGTCGTACTGTAAGCGGAATCATGCATACTTATTAAAATGATTATAATAGTATAAGATCCATTTCTCGCTCTGATTTTATTATCATTATTGTTCCAATGCATTTAAGCCGGGCATTAAATCAACAATTTACGAATCATTAATCTCTCATAAATCATATTTAATTTCAAATGTGATATACACTTTTGGGGTATTTTTTATCAATTTAAAAAGTGGGCCTTTTTGAACTGGGCCTTTTTGGTCATTTACACTAGGACTAGGCATTTCTGGTTTCAGGGGATCAATTAGTTTGTCTAGGTTGGTCGCTTGTTCTGGCCGGCATGGTGGGAAGGATTGGCTTGTTCGGCTGGGTCGGTCGCTAGTTCTGGCCAGCACTGTGGGAAGGATCGGTATGTTCGGCTGGGTCAGTCGCTAGTACTGGCCAGCATGGTAGGAAGAATCGGTTTGTTCCTCTGGGTCGGTCGCTAGTTCTAGCCAGCACGGTGGGAAGGATCGGCTTGTTCGGCTGAGTTGGTTGCTAGTTCTGGCCAGCACTGTGGGAAGGATCGGTTTGTTCCTCTGGGTCGGTCGCTAGTTCTGGCCAGCATGGTGGGAAGGATCGGCTTGTTCGGCTTGGTCAGTCGCTAGTTCTGGCCAGCACTGTGCGAAGGATCGGTTTGTTCCTCTGGGTCCGTCGCTAGTTCTGGCCAGCACGGTGGGAAGGATCGGCTTGTTCGGCTTGGTCAGTCGCTAGTTCTGGCCAGCACTGTGCGAAGGATCGGTTTGTTCCTCTGGGTCGGTCGCTTGTTCTGGCCAGCACGGTGGGAATGATCAGCTTGTTCGGCTGGGTTGGTCGCTAGTTCTGGCCAGCACAGTGGGAAGGATCGGCTTGTTCGACTGGGTCGGTTGCTAGTTCTGGCCAGTATGGTGGGAAGAATCGGTTTGTTTGCCTGGGTCGGTTGCTAGTTCTGGCCAGCATGGTGGCAAGGATCAGTTTGTTCGGCTGGGTTGGTCGCTAGTTCTGACCAGCACAGTGGGAAGGATCGGTTTGTTTGGCTGGGTCGGTTGCTTGTTCTGGCCAGCACGTGGGAATCGGCTCGTTTGGCTAAGTTGGTCGCTAGTTCTGGCCAGCAGGGTGGGAAGGATCGGTGTGTTCGGCTGGGTCGTTCGCTTGTTCTGGCCTGCATAGTGGAAAGGATCAGCTTGTTCGTCTGGGTCGGTTGCTTGTTCTGGCCAGCACGGTGGGAAGGATCGGTTTGTTCGGCTGGTTTGGTCGCTAGTTCTGGCCAGCATGTGGGAGGGTTGATTTATTCGGCTGTGTCCGTGGCTCGTTCTGGCCAGCATGGTGGGAAGGATCGGCTTGTTCGGCTGGGTCCGTCACTTGTTCTGGCTAGCATGGTTGGGAAGATCGGCTTGTTCGGCTGTTTTGACAGCCCTTAAAGATACAGTTTGGCCTCTACAGCTTATTGAGCAGGGAAAAATGCAGGGAAATGCTGAATATGTCATTTTTCACAGAAAGGGATTCCCCTGTTTAAATGGTTTTACAATCAGCCCGCTATTTTGAGTTAGTTATCTTCAAAGTCGAAACGAAATTAGAACATATCAAATTAATTAACATAAGTATGCAGATCTATGGTAGATCACATATCGTTGGCTCAGTGTGAAACGGTTGTAACTGCCTATATGTTTATAGGCAGTTACAACTGTTTCGCGCTGAGCCATCGATATATTTAGCAGATGAAAAGCTTCATAATAAATCTTGTTTGCTTTAAAAGAACAATTTCTAAAATGCTGATATTTAACTTAGTAAAACATTTTAATTTCGGTGGCTAGAAAGCCCAAATCAATGGATCTAATTCAGGCTCCGAAATAATATGGAACTGCAACTTTTTCAATAAATAAATGGAATCGAGTGTAGATATGATTTTTATGGCAATACTATCTATAAATCTGATGTACTGCTGAATGTGTAAACGAATTGATAAAAGCAGAGACATACAACTGTTTATCTATGTCTCTGATAAAAGATAAGCTGCGAAATGCTTAGGGTACGAATCAACTTCCGCGCAAACGGAAGTGAAAGTTCCGTATTTTCTGTTCGGTACGGAACTCTAGCTGTTCGGTACAGAACTTTTATTTGGATATAAACTGCTTAAAATGACTTTGAAAGTGCTAACTGTGATACCTTCCTAAAAAGGACATTTTGAAGATGAGTTCTGCACAGAAAATGGCCCGATCTACCGTAAAATAATTATAAATAAGCTATTTCGCCTAGTTTCGAAATTAGGCAAACGAGTTCTGCAGGGATTTGCCCAATTTCGAAATTGGCCAAAAACGAGATTGGGCACAATATATATACTCATTAGAATAACCAATCTTGGCATCAAGACATACTTTAAAAAAATTGAAATTGGAATGAAATGTCCCTTTAATATATTCAATACAATACAAAAAAGGATTTTAAAACATTGTATTCACAATAGTGCATTTTCATTTCATCTTTTTTGCTAATAAATAAACTGTTAATGCTGCGATGTAACTAAAATGAATACAAACAAAATATCCAAGTGCATCACAGACTCATGAATAATAATTATATGCACTTATTTTATTTCTGACCAACATGCCTGTCAATGCTCAATTAAAAAGTATTACGGGTTTCATTTGACCCGACACTGACCTTTATGCAAAACACAAATAACACAGAATTCACCAAAAAGAATGAAATCATAGTCCACAGAAATGTATACTATGCAAGAAAATTAAGACTGGACTAACTTTAGGAAACATATCAAGCTTGTAATTTATGAAAATAAAAGTTAAAACTGAGTCATATGAAATGAATCACATAATAATTTGAAATTAATTCAAACAACCACACCTATGGACTCAATTTGAACGTACAGAACATGTACATATTAGATTTTGAGATAATCGGTACATACACGTACAACGGAACAGAATTCAACAGCTGACAGTTAGTGCGCTTTCACGAACAAACAAGACGCAATAATCAGTATCATGTCAGATCGTTTTTTTAGTGTCATTATCAATTTGCTTATAACTTTTAAACCGATGTATATTTTGAAGTGAAATTTGGAACACAAATGCAAAAATGATGTATCTTCAGTACTGCAAATTCAAAAAATTAGATTTTTTGCATACGCTTTAAAATATTTGACTTAGAATTAGGGTTCCGTTTTTTTTTTTTTTTTTTTTTGACACTCTGTATAAATACGTATTTTGAATCGTAGCTTTTCAACATAAAACCCGTAAGTGGAGCTCGATTTAAGCTGCAGTTGTGAGATTTTAGTTGAAAAGCGATTCCTGATTAATGAAATGATTATCATATATCTATTTAACCCTTTCCAAACGACAAAAAGTAGTATGCATGCGTTGACATTAAAAAACGCACTGAAATTTACTTTTGTACTTCTTTTTTGGCAAGCCGGGACTTTGTGTTCGTGGAGCTAATGTCACAGCCCTTGTGTCAAACTATAGCAAGAAAGTAACGCTGTTGATGAACTAGGCGAAAGCGAGGGACGTTTTTCGCTACAAGGTATAGATATTTTGCGTTTAATTGCGAATTTAAAGATCAGTTTTGCTAATGGCAATGAATTTGTTCTAAAAATTGTTCGGGTTACCGTTATGTATTGACAAACCGTCGGTATTGTTATAAAATCTCGTAACTACGGCTTTATCGAAGCCGTAGTTACGAGATTTTTAACAACACCGACAGAATACATTCTTCGTGAAAAAACGTCCCTCGCTTAGGCCGAGTTCACCACCAGTGAGTAAGAGACTTTCAGTCTTCACGACCATCCTTTTTTCCATTGTAGTCTTCACCCTTCTCTCTACTGTATACGTTCTCATTTGGAACACCTCGGATAATTCCATCAAAGATCGAATCATCGACTCGGAAGTATGTGTATGAAGATGTTACAAAATCTAATTTTTTAGCCGGAAGTTATTACGCTTCATAAAGTAGTTTTCGGGTCATCCTAATGAACAACCATGGCAACTTACGGGACTTGCAGGGTGAAATCATTTTGAAAAGAGAGGACACTAGAACTGCATACATTGCATTTCAGTATCATTGTCGCTTTATTGTTGACATTAGTTACAGACAAACGTTTTCTTTTGTTGTCCTGTTCTATTCATAGTCTGAAAGTAGATCCACGACTTACATCCAAGGTATGATTCGACAGAATTGTTCGTGGTGTTCCAAATGTATATGTTCTGTGACAGGAACTTTAAAATCAGGATTTGTTCGAGAAGTGCTTAAAATATGTTGGGGAAATCAAAAAGAAAGTAAGCACATTTGGTCTTTTTTTCATTTTATTTCATTTTCATGGTCTGTTTTACAATGATTTCTTTACAAAACTATATACAATATTTCCTCAAAATTCATATAAAAGACAAATTCTAAAAACTTCATAACTTATTTACTATCAAACAAGAACGGGAGGTAGGAAATAAATTCATTTGATTTTTCCAATGGGATTTGCCAACCAAATCTGCCAATTGACGAAACAATAAAAATATTTTTGTTAATCCTTTCCCAAACGACAATTTTTGGAGTGGTCCTATTCAAAAGATGCTGCAGATGACAATACTGATCTTGTTAAAGATAGAATTTGTGTAGAATATAGCTCAGAAAATATTGAAACAAAAGGAGAAACTGCTGCTTATCAGCAGTTTCTTCTTTTGTTTCAATGTTTTCCCAAGCCTTTTCTACTTGGGACGTCAAAACCAGGCCTTGTTTGGGAAAGGGTTAAGACATGTGTACATTTTTTATCTCTGACAAAATACTTCACTGAAATATTCATTTTCCTCAATAAGACAAATAAACATTTCAGTGCTGTAGATTTTTTGACGATTTTGTGTAGTTTTCTTTCCCAAAATGGTGTAAACAGCGGTTCAAAGGGAAATATTGATCCAATTGAAGAACTAAAGACAGAAGGAGGTATTTTTTCAAAATGCAAAATATCATTAATTATCAAACCCTACGTTGTGAGTACTCATTTGAATTGTTTCACAGAGATAATTCAAATTAGGACCCACAACACAGGGTTTGGATATAAAATAAAAGATTTAGATTGCCGTTACACCCTCTTATATGTTACTCTAGAATTGCAAAATTGGCCTGTAGTCATTGGTCACTTGAACATTGCTTAAAGAACAGTCTTTTTTTTCGCATTTAAGGGGGAATGCTCCAGTTTCCTAAATTTTTTCCCAATAATAGAATTTATTTATATTTTGTATGTTGAAATTACATGTTATTACCAATTGAAAAATGAAATAAAAATGGATGGTCAGCGATCTTGTTTGAATTCTATAGGCATTCGTACAACATACCCCTACATCGAAAAAAAGCACAATTTCTTGCAGCTGTCCAAGGTCACTAAAATGCTAATAAAATGCTGTATATTCATCGTTTAGTCCCAAAAACGGATTTAAAGTAACGTCTTACTTTAAATAAGAACAGAAAACCCAAAATATGTGCTATTATAAACGCGTAAATGTATAAAACAGCATGTGCACGTGTTCGGTTAGATCAACGAAGCTGGGGTGTTTTATGTCAAAATTTGCATATTTTAGGAAATATTTCAAGTTCTACATAATAGAATTTGATAAAACTCCCTCATTGTATTAAACAACATGTCCTGGTAATAATTCAAAAAGAAAATGTATAGGTCAGCGCACTTATTAGAGAATTACAGCAATTTTTATCAGCTACACATGAATAAAATGACGCAAAACAGTGGTAACTGCATACACACTTACGACTGTATTGCTCAAGATAATCGATTTCCATCTTGAGGAAATCAGTTTCGCATAATTAATGCACTTTTACCGTCAAAAATAGTAAATTGTAATAATGTGTTATATTATTGAAAATATGGTAGAGAAACATATTGGTACGAAACATTTGATTTACTACCGTAATGACCGAGTGTTCCGAAAAACTGGAGCATTCCCCCTTAATGAATTATAAAACTGTTACTTAGCTTCAAATTATGGTTTTCGTAAGGCAAACTCTCATACTGGCAATAAATTTAAAAAATCTCGGACTCTGTACTCTACTTAATTTCTTCCCTGAAAATGTTCCAACTAATAATACAACCTCACTGGAGAAATATTTGACTAAAAATCATGGAATGTTTCTTTTTAAGAATTATTCTTTCTGCTTAGAACAATGTTAGATAAAGTTTATTCAATTCAACTCAATGGAAAATATTTAAGTAACTCTGGACTATGCAAAAATAACTTAAAATCAAAAGTTTCCAACCTTGTCAGCAAGAACTTACTAGTTCCATTGAACACTTTGTATTCAAGTGAACATATTGTAAACTACTGAAATATTTAATGTTTAATCTTATAAATACTATATACAGTTTGATTAATACAAATTGCACTGAGTCCAAGAGATCTATATCATTACATCATTATACCCTTATCCAAATTGGAATCTTTCATTGACGACAAGAAGTATTTAAGCCTTTACCAAACGGCTAAATTTTAGAGTGATCCACTTCAAAAGCTGCCACAAATGACAAAATGGATTTTGTTAAAGACAGGATTTGTGTAAAATATAACACAGAAAATATTGAGACAAAAGAAGAAACTGCTGGTTATCAGCAGTTTCTTCTTTCGTTTCAATGTTTTCCCATGCCTTTTCTATTAGGGACGTCAAAACCAGGTCTTGTTTGGGAAAGGGTTAAGATGAGTTCAGGAAATGGAAGAGTAAAGAAGAGTAATGCCCATTGTGACACACAGAAAAGTATGGTTGCTGCAACTATATCTCATAATTCTCTTAACCCTTTCCTAAATGACATAATTATAAATTGTTCCAAATTCAAAAATGAAGGAGACAGCAATTTTACCTGAATGAAAGTTTACATATTTTGTTCTTCAAGCATTTTCTCCTTTTGTCTCAATATTTTCTTGAATTTATTGCACACTAATCCTATCTAATTCAAAATTAATTTAATCATCTGCATAAATTGCCAAATTAGAACACCTTAAGATTTTATTGTTTTGGAAAAGATTAACCCTTTCCCAAACAAGACCTAGTTTTGACGTTCCTAATAGAAAAGGCATCGGAAAATATTGAAACAAAACAAGAAACTGCTGATAACCAGCAATTTCTCCTTTTGTCTCAATATTTTCTGTACCATATTTTTCACAAATTCTATCTTTAATAACATCCATTTTGTCATTTGTGACAGTTTTTGAGGTGGATCACTCTAAAAGGGGTAGGTTCACTAACCATCAAAAATGGCCCAAACTCAAATTTTGCTGAAATTCTATTATTTGAACACTTTCATCACTATATTTCAAGAAACGCAGTTATAAAAGGCATTCTACACTCATGGTTGCCATGGAAACCAAATCGACAATTTCTCCAAAAAATATCGAATTCTAGACATATCCATCAACAAATCTTTTCAAAGCTTATTGTTTGTGTAAAATTATGCTCTATGAAAATAATAGAGACAAAGAACAAATTTCAAGGTTGCATGCTGTCAAGGTTATAATGATCGATGTCATGAAATGTATGATATTTCCATGGTGACCGTTTTTCAGAAAATGGCAAAATGATTATGTATCAGTCCACCTAAGAATCACGCAAAAGGTGATTAATCCATAGTAACAGATTTTCATCTAATGTGTCTTACTTAATGTAACTGGAGTCATAAAACATAAAAAAATAACTCGCCGAAAGTGTTACCTTTGACATTGTTGTTAGCCCTTGCCCTTAGCAACAAGGAAATTGCATTCTAATTTTGATCAAGAGGAATCATATTTTGATCCCAATCTTCAAGCATATCTTGATCTATTACTTTAGAAACTGTATATTTTCAAGTAGTATGGTATCTTGAGAATTCATAAATCATAGAATAAAACATTTGAAGTTTTTGCACTTTGGTTACCATAGCAACCAATTGCAATCAAAATTGTAAATTCTAAAATGCTGAAAATACAGTATTTTACAGGATAATTTTCTAATTAGCATAGGGACATACAGCATAGTTGTCACTTACAATACTTTCTACCATTACTAGGCTTGAATATTTAAAAAAAAATCCACTGTAGCATATAACATGTTTTTCAGAAATTTCAGTTATATATATGGGAATGGTTTACGCAAAATCCTTGATTTCATTGCTTTTACAGAACAAACATTACTACATGTTTAGCCCTAAAATGACTAGATATATTTACAGATAAAGACTCTGATGTCTTCAATCCTTGCCAGTGATATAAATATCTTGTCTTTCAACAAATCTATATTTAATTTACCATGGATACGGTTGCTAGGCAATAATATGGTGATGTTAGTATCCCATTTCTCATAATCAATGGACACATTTGATGTTTTCCCAGCAATTTGTACACATTTTCTAACATTTTCATTGAAATTAAATAATAAATACTGCATTTTCTTTAACAAGGACAAAAACTTGGTTATGAGTTTCAATTTTGAAAAGGAGGATATGAGCAATATTTTTAAGGTCTTTGTAGAGTCATTCACCAAGGCCAAGGTCTTTTTTTAAAGGGACATTTCATTCTAAATTCAATTTTTTAAAGTATGTCTTGATGCCAAGATTGGTTATTCTAATGAGTATAAATACTATTAGTTTTTTTTACGTTGTTGCCAATAAGCGAGAAACACGCATTTAAAGTTGAGACATAATCGACAAATTGCATATAAATCCGAACTGTTGTCCACAACAATTTGTTCAATTTTAACACAAAAATATAAATTTCTCGTAAACGGCGCAATATTTTGGCTTGAAATTTCCAGAATTTTCATATGGAAATATGCTCTTTCAGATAAAAGTAAAAGTAAAATTTATGACAAAAAAATCTGAAATGTCACTTTAAGGTCAAAATTCTTAATATTCCTTTAAATATGCCAATATTTGCCAACCGAGTGTAAAAAAGATCTTATTTTCTTATTTTAAATGTGTATAATTATAAGCAATAATTTCTTCAAATATAAAAAAAGTTATAAATAGAAATTCAGCTATGTTGCCATGGCAATCAAGAATAGTTTCTTAGAATGAAATACAAAAATACAATTTTCAACTAAATTAGTTAGAAATGAACAGTATTTAATCGATGAAAGGGTAAATAAGAGGGACAGTCGGAAAATATCCAGACTTTTAATGTTGTTGTTTCTCACCTTGCAGCTACATGTATATGAACGCATTTTATGTATTGATGAATGAAACACAAGCGTAAGAAAACTTTCCGAACTATCATGTGATAAGATTTTGCTGATTTTTTCACAGTTCTACATCATTACACTTGGGACAAAAATGTTGACATAGGATATTCAAATAACACTTATAGATCCAGAATAGTCAATCATATGTATCTCTGCTAGATCAGTGATATGATTCTGCATATGAATTAAATTGACATATAATTAAATCCTTTCTGAACATAATGCTTTCTTAACAAAATTCAGACAGAATCCTACATGTTTTTCCCAATATTTTGATTGATTGATTTGTGTGTGAGTGTGGTTGGAGGAATTTATATTCTAGCATTTATAATCGATAACTCTAAATCTCAAAATATGTGTATGAAACGTAAATAACGGTATTTTAGCGTTTATGCTCGATAACTCTCAATTACAAAATTAGTGTTACACTTGGGACATTCAATTTGGATTGATTTAATTTCATAATAGCGTGTCTTTTCAGATCTAACAACTGCAGATCTTTCATGCGGCAGATGCTTGTAAAAAAGAAATCAAAACACATTTCAATATTAGATCTATATGACAAAAATACAGGCTTTCTAAATGTAACACAAATTGTTACACTTGGGACATTTTGGGAGTGCATAGACATGACATTAGGAGGACTTGATTATATTAAAACAATTGCATAAAATCATACTAATATTACACAGATGATATTTATCTTACAAAGCATACCCATTTGATAGCAAAATCCTATGATTTTCCAAAGTTTTGTAATTTTATGGCTCTATATTTTTGAGGATGTATCATTGTCTGGACATGCTTCAGGGACAATCTTTATTTTGTTCAACATATTACTATAAGAAAACTATTGTATTGTTGCAACAGCTTGTATAATTGTATGTTGTGGAGTCTTTAAAAGGGAGTATTTTCTAAGATTAACACTTAAAAGTTGGAGTTCTAGACAAAAGTCATGCTAAAAGCGTTACACTTGGGACAATTTTGGACACTAAAATGCTATAAAATTAAATCGAAAGGTGATATTCCCCTTAAATTTTGTACACATTGTAACAATAACAGTACTTGTTTCCTGGCGTAAAACAAATATTTAGAAACCTTTGGATATGCGCTGTAGATCAAATTTAAGAAAAGATGCATTATTTTGAAATCACCAATTTCTGCTCATAAAAGTTCAATTTTCAATGTGGGCGCACATGAGAACCAACATGATATTTTGACAGTGTATCAGGAATAAGTCAAACTTTGTCCAAAAAAAGTATTTTTGTGGTTCTCCAATGCGCTCACATTAAATTTGAACAATAATGCGGAAAAAATGGCTAAAATTGAGCAAAACGGCCAAATGCTACGTTTTTGCCGTCATTTTGCAGTACTACTAGACCGAGGAAAAAATCAGTAAATGCCAGTTTCTGACAGTTAAAGGTCCACTACTATCATATATAGCATCAAAACAATAAAATTATCTAGTTCATTTTTTCTCAAAATTTTAGGCCAATTTCATGGGTTAGTGAACCTACTCCTTTTGTCGTTTGGGACAGGGTTAAGAGCGTAACTCATGCAGGAAATCCACAATTCTAATCCACTTGCCTAAAAATTTTGCCGTCAAAATTGACACACAAAATACAAAAAAAACATGACACCAATGAATCAGACAGCACTTTTACAACAATGGTTGACACCTAAACTTATTTAAAATTTCTGATACATAACCAGATTTCGGTGGATAATCACATGATGCAATAATTACTGAATATCTTCAATAACTTTGTTAATACCGGACCAATTTGAATTCGGTTTGAAGCAGAGAATGTGGACAGACGACATGCATTAGATGGACGTGGTTGATTTTTGAAAAATCAACTGATAAAAAGTTATTGAAGATAAACCAAAATTTTGGTTTATCTTCAATAACTTTTTTATCAGTTGATTTTTTAAAAATCTATCACAACCATGTTATTCCTGACATTTTTCCATCTTCTCTGCTTCAAACCGAATTCAAATTGGTCAAGTATTGACAAAGTTATTGAAGATTATCGGAAATTCTAAGTCATGTGATTATACACCGTGCAGATGGCAACATTTAACCCATTAGATCTACCATATGGCAAACTTTTAGACTGGTACAAATTCAAACATGATGCATATGGCAATTTCAAGATAATAAAACATAACATTTTTGTCTATCTGGGAAAAACCAATGTGGGGAATGAAGAAATTGCTTGTCACGAGCAATTTCTTTATTTTCCACAATGGTTTCAGAAAATTTGTTATCTTGGAGAAAGCAAAAAAGAGTCATTGTGTGGTAATGGGTTAATCTGTGATTAAAGAAACTACTGAAGACAAAAATCTAAGAACACAACAAACATAAAACAGTCAAGGAAAAGGTCGGGGGTTTTTTTCTCTTTTTTCCCGAAATGTTATTTGAGAAATCATCTGCAGCATTACAGACAACAAATAATACATTTCTCTAACAATAAACCAATCAAAATATATGCCACCTTTTAGTGTCAAGACCCCTTTTCCTAGATGTAGTACATGTATACTATGGCAGAACTGACAAAATGTAAATGGTTCCATGAGTTTCTCCAAACACCATTTTTTTCAAAAGCTGCTGCAGGCCAGAAAATGGATGTTGACCATAAAATAGCACAGGAAATAGTAAGGCAACAGGAGAAAATGCTGATTATCAGCATTTTCTTCTTTGTCTTAATGTTTTTCCAAGTCTTTTCTAATAGGGGCGTCAAAACAAGGCTTTGTTTGGGAAAGGATTAACCAGATGTGGAAGTATGTACAATCTGACTGAAACTAGATCTTTTGATAATCATTTTTATCAAAAAAGAGCATTAATAAGAGGACATCTTCAATGACCCCAGAAAATCCAAAATTGTGATTTATAAACTACATGTAACATATCAAATTGTTTGTTTAAAATAGCTTACCATGACAAACAGTTATTTCTTTATGTCATCATCACATAGTTTTCACTTTCAGAATCTTGGAAGCATTTATTTGATTTGACAGAAGAAAAGTCATAAAGATATAATTGAAAAGTTAACATCAGATTTTAATAAGAATGTAGACAGAAACCAATTTTGGAGCACATTCGGAAGCCTATGAAAAAAAACAGGATTTGGCTACCAGAAATCATAAGACATAGGACACAAAACTCTTTGCAATGTATTCAATTGAAGACAAGAGCCGTCATAGACAGATTATGCTCCCCGAATAAGTGTTTGTCACAAAATAAAAATTATCATACATTAAGCCCCCTTTTCCCATGGCAGATTTTTTGTACACACATAATTTATAGGATATGGTCTAGTACCGATGCCTCAATGTTTTGCATTTTCTTGTCCACACCGCGCGCCGAGGCGGACACTGCGTCCCAAATTAGGGAATTAGTCTGAACAACCGAGAGCCCTTCACAATTCCCGGGCCGAGCATTGAGATCGTCTTTAACCAGATCATGATACCGATCTTCGTCGATACCGTTTCTGAACAAGTCTGTCACACTGTCAGCCAAGGACTGATCGATGTCCTTATCACATTTCTCATTAGCTTTGAATCTCTTGCACATTGAAGCAAATCGACTTTGTGGTTGAGAACTTGTTTCTTCATCATCACAAGATTTCCTTTTTGTTGCTGAATCCCCTGGATTCTCAAAGTCTTGTGAATATTCATATGGACCTTCACCATAGAAGTCATTGTTTTCAAATTCCATGTCATATGAATTAAGCCTATTTATAACTTCTGCCATTTGGCTATTTTGATCACTAATCTTTTTATCTTGATCAGCCATGCGAGCATTTTGCTTTTGTATTGTCCCTTGAAGACTTGAAATTGCCGCCAGCAATTTGTTGTTGGTTTCGTCCATCACCAATTTCACGCCATCACTTTTGTTCTTTTTTGTACTCGAACCAGAACTCGATGTACCACTTGTCTTTTTCCCCGAAGCCCGTTCGGGTTTGTGTTCATCATTAGTCTCATTCCCAGCGGAGGACATTTTCTTGTCGGACACCACGTGCTTGTATCCAAAAATTCCAAGCTTCGACCGCGTCGAATTTCGAACACCGAAAAATGGCGATAATTGTCAAAATATTGTTCTACGAACAATTGTACGTCAAAGTTTGTTCCACGAACAAACAACACAGATTATTTTCGTGTAAATTAACACCGATAAATCGATCTACGATCAATTATTGCGGTTGATTATCGCCTCGATGTTCACACTTTCCGCCATTTGCAACAACTGCTCCGCGCATGCGCAACACATCTCATTTAAGAACCAAACGGAAATTTTTTACGAAAAAGAATTTATAGGATATGGTCTAGTACATCTCATTTATCACAAAAGTACAAAATTTCATTAAATTCTGCCCATTGGATGAAGAGAAATTGGAGAAAATCTAATTTTTACATCAAGGCCCCTTTTTCCATGATGCAGCCTCAAATCAACAAACGGAGAAAAACGTCCCTAGGAATTATGCCTGGGAGTTCACATGTGAAGTTTCGTTGAATTTGGTCCAAGGGTTGCTGAGATATGGTGTGGATGGACACAAGGACGGACGGACGGACGGCCGGATGGATAGCGTGGCGACTATATGCTCCCCCGAAATTTTTTTGGGGAGCATAAAAAAGAAGCAAATGGAAACAGGTTAATTAAATTCTACAATTCGAAGACAATCCACAGACACAGACTAACATTAAACAAAGACAACTTTAGGTTCTATAAAAATATTAATAAAAATGGTTTTTATATTATATCTGCAGGTTCCACAGTTCCTCCCAATTCATCTAGCTGAAGCTTTTTATGTTGTGAAAATTAAATCTCATTGAGGAGTTTGAAAATGTCATACCTGCATCTTAAATAAGCCAAGGTTATGTCATTTTCCAACATAATCAATTATATGTATTGTAAACATTCACTAAATCTATATTTATCAAATAAAGCCTTCCATTTCAATATATTGCATAGCTTTCCAACAATAATACTAGATTTTGAAGTTGCAAGTAAACAAATTTGAGTATTTCGGCCAAACTTTATGCAGATTTCTTTCCAGACAATAATTGTAATAATCAGACACTGGTCCACACTTAATGGTTTTTGTCTCTTTTATGATTTGGGTCTATAATATTTATGAAGGGTTCTATTTTCTCCACATCTTAATCCTTTCCCAAACAAGACCTGTTTGATGTCATTCTTAGATTTGGGTTGGGAAAACATGCAAATAAAAGAATTGCTGATAATCAGCAATATCTCCTTTTCTCTACATACTTGTCATGCAAAATTATGCATATTTTTTTTTACTTTTGACATTAATTATTTTCATATCTGCTATACCTTTCGAATGAAACCAGACTAAAATTTTGTTGTTTGGGAAAGGTTTAATCCATTTCGAAGCAAGATGGAAGTAAGCTCACAACAAAATGCTCTTGAGATCACTTTTCTGTACCCTTACCTATAAACCCTGTCCCAAACAAGGCATGGTTTTGACAAACCTAGTAGGTTCACTTTCTCTCTCTATATTTTCTGTGCTACAAATGCACATTTTCAACTTTTGACAATCAGATACTATGTTTGGTAAAGGCTTAAGTGCAATATAAAATCATTACCATGTCATCAACATAATTATTTCCTCAAGCTCTTCAATAAATTATTTCTAAGCCAAATCATTTCTAAACCCTTTCAAAAATGGCAAGAATTTTCCCGATTTATTTTCTAAATATTTTCAAAACGGTTTTTCTCAGGAACACCAAAACCCGGCCTTATTAAGGAAATGGTTGACACCATTGTATTCTTTATCCTGTGTCTTTAAAATTGATCCTGTCTTTTTTTTTACATGTCATAGTAAAATCACTACTTTTGTTGATAGTATATTAGTTTATATAAAACATTATGGAAATGGATAAAATGCCTGCATTTTTCCTTTCCCATAATATGTTCTACCTTATTAAGACTCAGTCTTTTTTATCTTTTTGTGCGTGTGCAACAACTTTCACTTTGATAAAGTCCAATATTATTCAACCCTTCCCCTTGAAATACAATTGAGCCGGGATCTGGAAAAACGTCCCTTAAAGCATTTTTAGAAATTGAGTTTCAAAATCAGCCTGTTGTCAAATGCAGTCCAATGTGCACCCATACTGCTCTCTTTAAGTTGCTACAGGTCACAAAGAGGCTATTAGAGAACAACATGGATCCTGATCAGACTGTGCGTATGCACAGGCTGATCTGGATCTATGTTGGGCTCAAAAGCCTTAAAGGACGTTTTTCCAGATCCTGGCTCAATTGTAGACTGCACTGTTTTTGAAAGCTGGTGCAGACAATATGTGACCCATCATGCTAAAAGGGACCTTATCTGATGTGTGAAAAATATCGACCCTAGTCAGTCTGCGCAGTCCGCGCAGCCAGACTAGGGCCGACACTTTTCACTTATTTGTAATTTTCTAAATCCATAATGTTTTCCCTATCTTACTATACGTTCATGTTTTGCACACAGGATCTGGTTGTCCTTAGCCGGGCCTGACCAGTCTGTCAAAATTTTGATTTTTTGAGTTCGGATAAGGTCCCTTTTAGCATGACGGGTCACATATAACAAGTGTTGAAAAAGATGCAATCTGTATACAATATGGCACACAGAGTATTGGGGCAAAAATAGAGAATGCTGATTACCAACATTTACTTATTCTGTTACAGACGTAAAAACCAGGTCTTGTTTGGGACAGAGTTTTAAAACAGCTAGAGCCTTATCATACAGAACATAGATCATTTCTAAAACAAACATCACTTTTAAATACATTTGATGCCATTCTTCCACCATCAAAAAAACATCACTGGCTTAAACCCTTTCCCAAAAAAGACCTGGTTTTTGCATCCCTAGAAGAAATAAAATAGAAATGCATTGATAGAATAGAAGAAATTGCTGATTACAAGCAATTTCTCCTTTTGACCCGAACTCTCTGTGCCATATTGTACACAAATCTTAACATCTTTCTTTTTCGCCTACAGAACTTGTGAAATTGAACCAGCCTATATTTTTCCTTTTGCAAAAGGTTTAACATGAACATCAAAATGTTCCTGTGTTCCCTTTAAACATTCCTAAATGGCATAAATCTAGATTGCTCCAGTTGCAATCTGCTGAAGATTACAAAATGGATGTTTATAAAAACAGAATTTGTGTACAATATAGAAGAAGAATTGAGACAAAGAAAATGCTGGTTATCAGCATTTTCTTCTTTTGCCTCAACCTTTTCCCCAGCTATCGGGAACTTCAAACCCTGGCCTTGTTTGGAAAAGGGTTAACACAAACTGGGCCAGTACAGCTTGGATTTGCAATCCATGGGACATAACACATGCTCAGCACACTTTGTCCTGTAAGTGTCAAATATATCCGAGTCTGGCAAGTGACATCTGCTTTCTCAATCGCACAATCTCGTAAAATACATCTGTGTCTGAAAATATATAACATTAATATATTGAAAATAAGATGTATGTAGTACAAACTGAAATTCAAATTATGTTCTGATACATGTAAAATAAACAGAGAACAAGGATATCCTGAATATACTAGACAGCCCTGGCGGTCTGGATGTGCTCCACAGGTCTAACTGTTTGTCTTGTTGGATGCAATTTCAAAGGTTCAGGCTGCACAAACAAGCAAATGCATTCATGACCAAGCTGAAAATTACAAGCAAGTAAGATCATATTGTCAGTATGATTCTGTGAAAGATCTGTATTGTTTAGTTAATACTAATTTTTGTAAGAGAAAATGAAACAGAAAAATGGAAATTTTGTCAATTTCAAGGGCACATAACTCATGACTTAAAGTTCAGATCAAGCTGAATATTATACCAAGGCAAGATCTTATAGTCACCAACATTCTTTCCTAATTTTGTTTTGTTTGGTCAATATTTGTAGTTGCTAGAGTGAAAATAATGTCAAAATAGAGCCGAAAATGGCAATTTTGTCAATTTCAAGGGCACATAACTCATGATGTAAAATTCAGATCAAGCTGAAAATTACACCCATGCAAGATCCTATAGTCAACATCATTCTGTCAAAGTTTTGTCTTGATTGTTCAATATTTGTAGGGCCGAGCCCGGATAGCTCGGTCGGTTACGTTGGAGTCTGTCAATCCAGGGGTCTCGAGTTCGAACCCCGGCTCGGCCAGTATCCATTCTGACATTTGACAAAAGTCATTTGTATCTCACCAATGGGTGTGAATCATCTATGTGAGAGAGCAGCTGGAGGCTCGGTTTGGATATTGTGGTTGTACTGGTGCGAGAAATACCAGGAACCGACGGTTAGGTGCTCCAGCCACCCCGATATGATCATAGAAGTTGAAAACGGCGTAAAACCCCAATTAAATCAAATCAATATTTGTAGATTAAAAATAAAGTCAAAACCAGCTATTTTTGACATTCAAGGGCAGATAACTCAGGTTATTCTAATTCAATCCAAATTCTTTGAAGGAATCTGAAAGAGGGTCACCCAATGATCATTCCTGTGAAGTTTGATTGAAATCCATCCAGTAGTTTCTGAGAAGAAGATTCTTAAAGAAAAAGTTTACGGACGGATGCACAGACGGACGGACGCACAACAGACACACCGCCATGACAATAGCTCGCTGGCCTGATGGCCAGGAGTTAAAAATGAAATTTTAATTGCAATTTTAAAATTCAAGTCAATCAAAAAAAAATTGATTCTTATTGGTTGAAAAGAACTATTTGATGCAACCATTTCCCCCAAAATTACTATTTCTGTCAGAAAAGTGTTCATTACTTACAATTAGAAATCATGATAAAAATATTCTTAAAAGGTCAAATGCAACACTGGCACTTTTATATATGTGTTCATGAAATTTCTGACACCAGTTTATCAAAGCCACCGGCTGCTGATTCAAGCAAGATGAGTCAATATCTATTTATCTATTTATGCCATAGAATGAAAAAAAGTTCCTTCCTAATGTATTGTTCAGGTTGATGACACATTTCACATACAACCAGTTTGAATTTTTGTTGTATATCTCGAGTTTAAAGCATTCATAACTGTAACTATAACTGTGAAGAAGACTTACCTTGACTTTTGACTAAACCTTGCTGTATATACCTAATATAGGTAAAGAAGTCACATACTGCTGTTATCTACAATAGGGAGAGTACAAATAAATTAACATGAGCCATTAGAGGCAAAGCAGCAATACATTGGCTTAAATATTCATATATACTTTTGTTTTTGTTAAATATTTATACAAAGACTATATATGTAAGTGCCATCTTTTAAACTTTGATTTTCCACACAGGGATCGGTTCAATAGCAATCTTCAAAGGCAAAGTGGAAAACACTTATTATGACCTATATTTGGTAGATTTGTTCATGTAAATTGTCAAATTACAAACATTACATACCCTATTTCTACATATCTTTGATATGGTATGCCATTCCGGATCATCACCCAGTTTGTCAAAAAAAAAATCTATTTGATGTATTTAATAGTGGTGTTGGTGAATGACCTAAACCTCGTAACTCCAGCTTATTCAGGCTGTATTTACAAGATTTTGGTCACACACCAACTTTATGTAATTATTTTGACTGCCATTCTTGGTATACAAAACAAAAGTTACATACCCTATTTCTACATATCTGCGATATAGTATGCCATTCCGGATCATCACCCAGTTTGACTTTATAATTACAAATCTTGTGTACATTGGATAAAGTACATAATCTGCAATGAAGAATGTAGCATAATCATAAAGCTATAAATAAGTGAGAAAAAATTGTCTCGGCAGGTAAAAATGTGTCAGCACATTTTCATCAGATCATTATTGTGTTATTGTTAACCTCTGTTATATACGGTACATCTTGATCTAATAAGTACTATTCTATGTTTGGCAACATGGAAGATACCAGTAAGCCTTGCAGGTTACAATAATTAGTTCTCCTTTGAGGCTTTCTGTTTTTGTTCTAAAAAATATCAAAACTGAAAGTCTCTTATACATGATACAATTTTTTTTGTTTTTCCAAAATATATCTAAACTGAAAGTCTCTTATTCATAATACAATTGAGCCAGGATCTGGAAAAGGGTCCCTTAAGGCTTTTGAGCCCAACATGAATCCAGATCAGCCTGTGCATATGCACAGTCTGATCAGGACCCATGTTGTTCTCTAATAGCTTCTTCCTAACACCAAGAAACTATAAGATAGCAGCATGGATCCTGATCAGACTGCATTTAGACACATGCTGGTCTTGAAACATGAATGTCTCAAATGCTATAAGGGACATTTTTCCAAATCCAGGCTCAATTTCATTTCAGTCTTACTGCTTCTATGGAAAGTTGGAAAGTCAAGAAAAGTAAGAACACTCAGAATCTCTGAGTTGCATATGCTAAGATCCAAGGGAGGAAATTCATAACCTCTAAATTATTTGGTCATTGAGTTACATCCCTTGTCCAAGTGAAAATGTGCTAACACAAATGATGCTTATTCAGTACTGAAAATGTTATTTTTAACTTGGAACAATATCATCTTTAGAATGTTCAATGTTCAATGTTATCTATTCTGGGTTAAAGTATATATAGCTAGAGATGCTTTGCCAGATCATTTATCATGAGCTTTATCATTCATTTCATTTTTTCAAAAAGATTAAGGGTCTCAAAGCAAACATGACCTCTTACCTAGGGAGTATATTATCTCCTGGAATCGGTTCTATGGCTAGAGTATTATTTTCTACACAGGTGAGTACAGTCTCTGCTAACTGTAATATATCATAACACAAGCTTAACTCTTTCGCTGCCAATGTTGGCAAAAAGTGACACATAGGAAGACCGCCAACGTCGTCGGTTGGTGACTTTCAAACAATAGCTAAATGAGGTCATTCAAGGTCAAGGTCATCTGATCAAACTGCTTGATAAAGAGTATGCTATTAGGCAAAACAATTCATGTGCAATGATTCCTGAAAGTTCCAGCATAATATTATCAAACAACAATTTTTTACTATTCTATAAACTGATAAGCCCCCTTATATAGTTTCAAAAATTTAGCACAGGAAATAGGACAATTCCAGGAAATTTGGCAGCGAAAGAAATAACAAGTGTATGCACAAATCATAAATAATTGCAGGATTAAAAACTAACTTTCCGAATTAAGGAGTCTGGCGGTCTCACATCTTGAGAAGCAAAAAAGCCAATTTGGGAATTAAGGAGTATAAATGACAAGAGCTGTCTGCAGACTGCAAAGTGCGACTATCAAGTGCTGGATAGTGAAAAAAGTCTGAAAGGGTTAATATTCCACTGAATTAATTGTTGAAGTAAGGAATTTTTGTCCAGAGAGTGATACTATGGTCACAGAAGCATGTGCAAAGTTTCAAAGCAATAGCATAAGTAGCTTTTAAGTCACAACATTCTAACTTTCTGCAAATTGGAAAAAGGATTAAAATATGACATTAAGATGCTTACCTTTGTATTAGCAAAGTTTAGACAAGTACATATATCTTCTGCTGCTATTCTGGCTATAAATGGACTGTCCCTGGATAAGTCTGGATTCTGTCTCCAACTACGGAATTCTTCAAAACATACAGGGTCAATCTGCAGAATAATTACATTATGATTAACCCTTTCCCAAACAAGACCTGGTTTTGACGTCCCTAGAAGAAAAGTCTTGGGGAAAACATTGAGACAAAAGAAGAAATTGCTGATTATCAGCAATTTCTCCTTTTGTCTCAATATTTTTTGTGCCAAATTTTCCACAAATCCTATCTTTAATAACATTCATGTTGTCATTTGTGGCAGTTTTTGAAGTGGATCACCCTAAAATTTTGTCGTTTGGGAAAGGGTTAATCCATTACCAGAAGACAAAATTTGAACTCCTCAGATTTCAAAGATGTTGCCGACGACAATTTCAAATAAATGAATTTTAAAGTCTTATCTGGTAATATTGTAGGAAATGCTCGTCATAAGCAATTCCTTCTTTTTCCACAATGTATCTGAAAACAATTGTTTTAAAAGGTGTAAAAAAGAATCAATGTGTGAGAATGGGTTAACACTCTGATGGTAAACACTAATGTCTTATCAATTATTTTGAAGCAAATTCAGACAAATTTATTTATTGCCTGCACCTATTCTTGGTAATAGAAAGATTGAATCTAATTATCAATTATTTCTTCTTTTGTCTCAATATTTTGCAATGCAATTTCTACAAGGGATGACAAAACCATGTCTTGTTTAGGAAAATTAAAGTTAAAGGTAAAGTTTTGGTTTAAAGTTTGTTTTTTAACAAACTGAAGTGTATTCAACCGACTTTACACTTTAACCCTTTCCCAAACAAGACCTGTTTTGACGTCCCTAATAGAAAAGGTTTTGGAAAACATTGAGGCAAACTAAAAAAATGCTGATAATCAGCATTTTCTCCTTTTGCCTCAATATTTTCTGTGCTATATTGTACATCAATCATATTGTTATTAATGTCTATTTTGTCGTCTGCAGCAGCTTTCAAATTGGACTATCCTCAAATTTTGTTGTTTGGGAAAGGGTTAACCATGATCACCAACTTTCAAGTCAGCTGTCAACAGTGGTCACCTTCTGCAGCCACAGCACTTGGACTTTCAACTCTCCTCTGTACCCATTTAAACACCTTGGTCAAAAGGAGCAACATAGGGTAATGTTCTTTTAAAAATTCCCATGGCACGGGCAGGATTTCAACCCAAGACCATTTGGTCCCAAAGCCTGCACCCTACTACTAAACCACAGCGCCCTGAAAGGGTTTATAACTAAATAACCTACCTCCTTACATCTGTCAGTGATTGCCTGGTGTTCTGCTTCTGCTTGATTTCTGTCTTCTTGAGTAAACTGATGATGACTTGTGGATCTGTAAATAAATGGTATTGAAATGATTACAGTAATCACAAAACATGTACCTGTAAGATTCTTAACCATTCCCCAAACAGTATCCGGTTTTAACATGCCTTGTGAGACAGATTTTGGAAAACAAGGAAGGAATAGAAGTGAATGCCAATTACTTACATATTTTCTCTTTCTATATTTCAAAGGTATACTCTGTAAATATTGACCTGAACTTGTTGAATATGCAATTAGTAATTGTAATGTGAAATAATCAGTCTAAAACATATGTTCACTCGAGAAGCATATGCAGAATACAAACTCATAATGCCCATGGAAACTATCAACTCTGCTCGACAGTGAGGATTGCTGGCGAGTGGTGATTATTCCGTGTCATAATTACTCATTGCATATTCATTGGGTTCAGGTCAATATTTACAGACTATATCAAATAAAAATTTTCATTTTCTATTGATATATACTTGTGTTTTGTCAGTAGCAACAACCTATAATTTGGACATGTCTTGGCATTCCAATTATCTTTGTATGATATAATAAGATTTATATGAATACACTTCTCACTTCAACCTTTTCTACACTACTGAAGAGAACTTTTTTTAATTTACTTGCTTAAAATTTGGTTAAGTCCCAATTACCTCATTTACTGATGTTCAATTTACGGTAACTAAATATTTACACCACTGAGACTTTATCATAATCTGCCATACCTTCGATGTGTTTTCCAGAATGGTTTTGAGTTTTTCTCCTTTTTCTTCTCCTTTTCTTTAGCCTCCCCATTAGCTATCTGTGGATGTAGATGCTTGTTGGGTGAACTAGGAGTGGATGTGAGGACTAACTGCTTTAGTGCTACAACTTCTGCCTTCAATACCTCAATCTGTAAACATGGGGCAATTATATTTGAAGTTATTCTTGTCTATGGAATTAAAATCATTACATGTGAATTTATTCTTTTCTTTTGAATTAAAATCAATCTTATCTGCAATAATTGAATGGGGTTTAATGTCTTTTTCAACTGCCATGGTCATATCATAGCGGTGGAGCACATTATCATGAATTCCTGATGTTTCGCTTACCAGTACGACCAGAACATCCTTACTGAGCCTCCAGCTGCTTACCAATATAGGTTACCAATTATCAAATCATGTGTGGAAGACAATTGTCTATAATTAATGATAATGCCATGACCCAGGATCACGCCCAAGACTTCATGAGTGAGTGTCCAATGCACTACCAACTGCACTATGGTTGTGGCCCAATCATTTATGGAATCAAGTAATTGTTCAAAATCCAATGTAGAATAAACAATAGAAAATTGCTGAGAAAAAGTCTATTTTATACATGATAAAAACCTTACCAGAGTGACAGCTTACCAACTAATCACAAATCGGAACAAAGTTGTATTACAGAGAAAGTCACTGAATAAATCTCCATACTTACGGAACTCAGATGGAAAATGTAGATGTATCAGAAGACTTACTTGATTATTTGCGTCTTCTAAACACTTTTCTGAATGCATTCTTTTGACATTTGCATCCTGCACCATTTTATTGGCTTCCTGGAATTATTAATCAATTTTCATGATTAACCCATCATCAGATGGCAAATTTTTACACTTGCCCAATTTGAAAGCTAATGAAGACGACAAAAAGGTAACAAAAGGGTAAAATTTGTGAATAATATGACACAGAAAACATTGAGGCAAAAGAATGAAATCATCAAATGCTGCTTCTCAGCATTTTCTTCTTTTGACTCAATGTTTTTCCAAGCCATTTCTATCAAGGACATCAAAACCAGGTATTGTTTGGGAAATGGTTCAATTTGAGACATCAAAAACAAAAGTTATGTCAAAGATAATATCTATTAACCCTTTCCTTTCACAAAACGGCAAAATTTAATTTTTGAACTGTTGCGTATAACAAATATGATTTTGGTAAATTTGTGTACAATACAATACATTTCCTGGTTCTAAAGCCAATGTCAGTTGTGGAGAAAGTTGAACATGATATAACAAACATTTCTGTTTTGTAATGGAAAACTGTCAAATGCAGAAAGTATGGATTTATTCTAGGAAAATTAACTTATCATAAAACTCTAACATTAGGTCAAAATATAATTATCCTTTCATTGGTTAAGGTTTATTGGTGTTTCACCCAGCTTTCAACTGCTATGGACATATTGCGGCGGCTGGAACACCTAACCATGGATTCCTGTTGTTTCTCATACCAGTGCTACCACAACACCCTAACCCAGCCTCAAGCTGCCCACCCACATAGTATCCTTTCATGGGGCAGAGATACAGATATTTAAAACACTTTCCAAAACAAAAATTGTAAGGACAGTTTTAAATTTGAAGGATGCTGCTTAAAACAAGATGAATATGCACAAAGATATGGTTTGTAAATATTGGGGCATTTTTTTTTTACTCAACGTTGAAAAGCAGGGTCCATAATTTATCAAAGTAATATAAGACATACTTTTGTCCCACAAATGCCCTTTGACATGATTTTGACATCCAAAGAGAAAATGCCCATGAAAAAATGGAGGCAAAAGAAGAAAATGCTGATCAACATTTTCTCCTTTTGTCCAAATATTGTCTTAGCTATATTGTACACAAATCCTTTCATTATAAACAACCAGTTTGTCTCCTGAAGAAGCTTATAAACTGGACCAGTCCTAAAATTTTGTTTGGGAAAAGTTAATGTAGGTTACAAACATTATTTCAAACTCACCTCAAACAAACTGGCAGTGAGATCTTCCAATTCTTCACTGATCTGATCACAAATCTTAAGTAATTTCCTTATTGGGGACATCAAAACTCGGTCTTGTATGAGACAGGATAAAAACAATATATCAAACAAACCTCAAACAGACTGGCTGTAAGCTCTTCCAATTCTTCACCGATCTGATCACGAACCTTGAGTAATTTGGCACATTCTTCATCCTTCAACTTCAACTCCTAAAATGTAAAATAATACATAATACATGTAGTGTAAAATGGACATGCTGATCTTGATCTATGCTGACAAAGATCAGTGCAATAAGGCACTATGATTTTATACACCAGCAAATTAAATGAAAACATTTAACCTATTACCACACAATGGCTCTTTTGACAAGCAATTTCTTCATTTCCCACAATATTTTCTACCAAAAATGATCAATCTTTTTTTAAAATTTCATTCACTTGAAATTGTCGTCTGCATCATCTTTGAATTTGGAGTAGTCTAAAATTTTGTCGTTTGGTAATGGCTTAATTGCCATTTCACATTTCACAAGATACCTAAATAATTTCATTGACAATTTCATCCATTAGAAAAACTCAACAAATTACACAAAGATATTGATGACAATCACAAGACAACCATTTTGTAAATTTGCAAAAACTCTCTATACTTATGTTTATGTATCAACATTAAACATTTCACAAGGCCAGTGATTGAACAATGTAATCAAATGTTTGAAATGTGTATTTCATACCATAGACAGCTTTGAAGGCTTTGAAAGAAAAGGAGAAAATGCTGGTAATCTTTTCTCTCACATCAATACTATGGCTTGTATGTGAAAGGGTTAACCCTTCCCATACTGTTAAATGTCATATTCCAGTTGTGTACAAAGCTTTGGCAGGCAGTATAAACTAAGATAAGCCTGCACAGACACACAGTCTGATCTTAGCCTACACCATTTATCAAGTACATGTAGATCTTAGCCTTTCTCCTTATTCATTGTGGCAAAAACTTGAGATTACCACCATATTGAAATGGCCCTTAAATAGGCACTTTGTTTGAGACAAAACTAAAAGTCAGCAGGACAAGGATTAATACAAAGTACCGAAAACTACCTCAATTATTTCATCCATAATTTCATCCATTAGAAAAATCGAACAAATTTCACAAACAAAGAAAATTGATGACAATCACAAGATAGCCAGACAATCACAAAACTATTTTGTCAATGCAAAAACTCCCCTCACTAACCCTTTCCCAAACAAGACCTATTTTTGACATCCCTAATAGACTAGGTTTGGAAAAATATTGAGGCAAAGAAGAAAATGCTGATGATCAGCATTTTCTCCTTTTTGTCTCAATATTTTCTGTGCTATTGTGTAAACAGATTCTATTATTTTCAACATTCATTTTGTCGTCAGTAGAAACTTGGAATTTTGACCACCGTAAAATTTCGTTGTTTAGGAAAGGGCTTACGCCTATGTATCTCCATAAAACATCTCAAGTGCCCAGTGGCAATACTGTCGACACTTACATAAAATACACTAAAGTACACAAAACTTCACCCAACAATGCAAATACTTTGATAACAGGTGATGCTGATTCAAATCTTGTCCCATGCAATACCTGTTTTCATGTCCAGAAATTCTTTTAACTCTTTCCCAAACAAGACCTAGTTTTGACGTCCCTTAGAGACAATGCTTTGAAAAACATTGAGACAAAAGAAGAAAATGCTGATTATCAGCATTTTCTCCTTTTGCCTCAATGTTTTTATGCTATATCATTCACAACTTTTACCTTTAGCCAGCTTCATTTTGTCTTCTGCAGCAGCTTTCAAATTGGACCATCCTAAGATGCCCCCCCCCCCAATAATTAAGAAGGGGGGGCAGCATATCCTTTGGCCCCCCCAATAATTCACCCACGAAAAAATTAGTTTCCTTCAAGAAAGGTCCAGGTATAAAACGCTGCCCCACAGACCCCCCTAGCAACGATACGCTCGGTCAGGTTCCATTTGCCCCCAAAATATTATGACCCTACGCCTATGTTCTAGCTAAGCTGCTTAAGGCCTGGTCACATAATCGATTCCATGTTTACATCACAGCCAGAGCATGTCTAAAGATAGTCAATTTTACAGCAAAATTTTGGATGCAATATGGGTGTGATGTGAACGTGAAATTGTATGTGACCATGCCTTTATAAGAAGAAGAAGACTTCTGGAAATAAATAAGTGTTGTAGCATTTCCACTAATTCAATCATTTATGAACAGGATGTATGCAAAAGAGAGAAGTAGAGTTTTTTCCCTGTCTTAATTAAGTACCACTTTGTACCATGCCAATAAGCAATACACTTGTTTGACTTTGACCTGACATTCTAATCTTGATACCACATTAACCACAACAATTTTTACTTCACACATCAGTCTAACGACAAAACTGCCACACAAACTTTTATTATCGGCATAACACATGCCCAAAAGGCAAAACTTCAGACCTTTCCAAAGTTCATTTTCAAACTGTAGGCACTTGACAACATTAAGGGAAGAAAATTTCATTACCACAGTTAAAGGACATGGAAATTGTGTGTGCCGCTGAATGATGCAACAGCTCATACATACACACGCATTAAAAGTAAATTTCAGATAAGCCCATATAAATTGTAGGAAAATCCTTCTGACTTAATGTCTACATATGAGCTGACAGACAGAGGGACAGACAACCATGGCATTTCCAGTATATCCACTCATGGCTTTTTGTCGAAGGTATAATATATCCCAAACAACAAAATTTGAGGGTTGTCCAATTTGGAATCTGTTACAAATGACAAAATGCGTGTTAATGAAGGAAAGGCTTATGTACAATATAGTACAGAAAATATTGAGGCAAAGGGAGAAAATGCTGTTTATCAGCATTTTCTTCTTTTGCCTCAAAGTTTTCCCAAGCCTTTTCTATTAGGGACATCAAAACCAGGCCTTGTTTGGGAGGTATAATAAATGTCATTTTGGCATGAATGAACACTTACAGACTGATCAATGTCAAGTTCCTGTTGAAGACGGTTATTCGTATATTCTTTAACTTCTGCTATATTCTGGCTCCTACACTGAGGATCCTCATTCGGCAATTATTTCAGAACCAATGATCTTCTTTAAGCTGATCTCTAAACATATCTGATTTCCCAGGCAGCATAGACAAAGATCAGTCTGCACCAAAGTGCAGTCTGATCTTAGTCTATACTCCCTGCTTATCTAATCTTTTTCAAAAGCGTATTTCCGAAAAGATTTATTACATCTAAATAAGTGTGCAACTTACAGAACTGCAAGGATTATTACTTACCGACTGAGCTATGTCAAGTTCCTGTTGAAGTCTGTTGTATGTATATTCTTTAGCTTCCGCCATAGTCTGGCTCCTACGTCGAGGATCCTCATTCGGCAATACTTCGGAGAATGCATGCCGCAGGTGGTTCCTCTTTGTGTCCCGACGTCGTACCGGCAAGTCTACTTCACCATCACTGCAATACAGGAAGAAAGGATGTGATATTGATTAACCCATTCCTAAACAACAAAATTTAAGAATGGTCCAAATTGAAAGATGTTGCGGACCACAATTTTAAGTGAAAGAAATTTTACATTTTTAGGTCTATATGGACAGAAAACATAGTGGGAAACTAAGTAATTGCTTGTCACAAGCAATTACTTCATTTCCCACAATTATTTTCTAAAGCCTTATTATTTTTTATCTAACAATTCTTAGAAAATTGCAGAGATTGGTGAACCAAATTATGCATTCCTAGCCTTTTTCAATTTTCACACTAGTGGAACAGATTCACCAAGCAAGGTCGTCAATTGCTTAAACACTTGTATTTAGTTCACAGATATTAATGTAGGACAACCTTATTTTCATCAGCTGAGTCCGTTATTTGAGCGTCTTAACCCTTTCCCAAACGACAAAATTTTAGCATGATCCAATTTGAAAGCTGCTGAAGACAACAAAAATGATGACAACAAAGACATTGTTTGTGTAAAATATGACACAGAAAATATTGAGACAAAAGGAGAAACTGCTGGTTATCAGCAGTTTCTTCTTTTGTTTCGATGTTTTCCCAAGCCTGTTCTATCAGGGACGTCAAAACCAGGTCTTGTTTGGGAAAGGGTTAAGAAAACACTGCCTAAGAGGGGTCATTACATATGCAGATGTCCCAGGTTAATTTCGGAATACTATGGGAGAATATTGTCACAATTAAATAGCAGGAACATGGTTAGGAATTTTATTATCTACTTGGGAACATCTTAGGGACATTTCCTATTTTGTCATTCAAAAACAACAAGGATCCAGATCATCATCATCATCAGTATTTTGTTCATCATGCAGGTGTAGGGACTGTTCCATTGTCAGCGGGATCCCGTCCAGATGTCTGGCTGGCTGCACGCATAGCAGATTTAACTTCTGTTCTCCATTTCTTCCTGTTGCTGGTTTCAGAAACTTACATGTTCCATTCCCTGGCATAAAATTTTAAAGCTTCAAGCTGAGTGTCTTGAGAAAACACTGCCAAAGAGGGGTCATTACATATAACTGTGCATATGCACAGTCTGATCAGGATCCATGTTGCACTCTACAAGCTTCTTCATAGCCTGTTGCAACTGTAAGATAGCAGGCATGAACTCTGATTCCACTTAAACTTGGTTGTCTCAAATGCTATTAGCATACTTTTTCCGGATCTTAACTGATTTGTATTTGGTTACATCTAAAACTTCAAGCTTCTTTTTCTGATTAATTATCTCCAACCATGCATGTTTACACAATTTCAATCCTTCTCTACTTCCTATTAATCAAATAGATCTCAGCCTTTTAGCATACATGGTTGAATGTACATTTTAATTGCCTGACATATAAAATGATGTATGCTGATCATTATCATACATCATTGTTGAAACAACAACAATGTAATCCATTATATCTTAAGTTTATACATTAATAAAACTTTTTCCTGATAAAATGATATTCAACAAAGCTTGAAAATATCATTTTTACCCCATCTGAAAGAATGCCAGAGGCCAATTTCATCAAAGCAATTTGGACATATTTTGTCCTACCAATGTACATATTGAGGACAAGAAACACTCTTCAACAAACTCTCGAAAACCTAGGATATATATTGTATTTAACATTTTCTGCAGGACAACAATACTTATGTTGTATGGATGAGACATTTCCAATGAGTACCCACAACATAATATGGTTTGATTGACAATAAATCATGATTGTATTTTAACAAGAGTGCCATGGTCACAATATACGCCGCCACTTATAAAACTTGAGACAAAAAAATGACATTGACAAGGATTTATAAATATTCACTGAAAAACCTGTAAAAAATTGTGTTCACAAAAAGGTTTTTATAAATATCCAGTGAAAACCCTGGAAGGAATTGCGTTCACGAGGCTGAAATATCATTAAGCCCCAGAAGCCCCAGAGACTAAGATTGAAGGGGGCATAATTCAGGCAAAAATCGATGAACCATAAAATCCTTACTTCATGCACATCTACCAATTAAATTTAAGGTAATAACATCCACCAAGTTTCATTAGGATCCAGTCAGAATCTTAGGAGGAGTTGCGTTGACAAGGCTGCAATTTCAATCAGCCCCAGAGACTAAGTTTTAAGGGGGCATAACTCTGGAAAAAATCAAAGAACCATAAAATCCTTCCTACATGCACACAGAGCTCCAGATAATTTTTCGGGGCAAGGGGTATTTACCCCTCAGAATATTTTCCAATGCGTATTTCCAGATAATTTTTTGAGGTAGGGCGTATTTACCTTCTTGATCGGGAAAGGACTAAAATAAACAGGAACACCCGACCGGAACAACCCACTTTCGTTTTCGGGTTCGAGGCCATCTAACCGCGGTATGTTTCCGACCATCGAGGTTTTTTTCTGAACAAGATTACTTTCGTGTGCCTGTAGGGCCACTTTAGAAAGAATATCGGCATATATCGCCTAAAGTTACGATCTGCTCAGCATTGGATTTATTCGTTTGCCGGTTTGAAAAGAAAACAAACACCTTCGAGTTGTCATTTCCGATTTACGGATTGATGCAATGGTCTGTTAAATCGGCATTCGAATATTCTCGGATCTTATCGTTACTCAAGATCCCCTCGAACGGATTACAGTTGCCGCCATGAGCCGATCCTGCCCATATCTCTCCGCAAGCATAACAACGGTAGTCAGGTCAATAACAATGGAAGCAGACCAAACAACCATTTAAATCTACGCCAGAAAAATATTTAAAACAAACAGCGTTCTAAAGTTGACTGTATCCTCATAAATGTGACAAAATTTTACCAGATAAAATAATTGATGTGATTTACCGATTATTGACAGTATATTTCACTTGAATTATAACGTTAGCTAAAGGATTGATTTGTTTTGATGACGTCATTTATGCGCGTCTACTTTCACGTTCAATATGGCGGTCACTGTATTACGCTCGAGATCATGTTGCAACCACGTTCCAACGCGGCAAAAGGTTGCAAACAGTCTCGAGGGTCGCGATTGTTAAATCGGGTAACGATTTGCTTTCATGGAGATAACCGATTGATTGAAATTCAAACAAAATGCAACACTCGGCATCATTCGGTAGATCTACGGAATAGCCGATTGTCGCTCGGCTGGTCACAGTGGTGACGTATTTGGTATTTCCCAATTATTCAAGGCTGTGATTGGCTGATTAAAGTCGTAATAGATATCGGATAGCTGACTGCCGTAACCTGATTTTTTACAGACAAAAAGTTTGTGTTAATTGTTGGAATTTCCTAGTGTATGTTTTTTCTCGACATTTTCCGATCTTGATACGCTAACTGGCAATTATCAAATGCGTTTTCATTATTTTGAATGCGTATTTGTACGCATTTTTATAAATGTTAATGCGTATTCAGACCAAATCAATGCGTATTTTACGCAAATACGCATCCTATCTGGAGCTCTGTGCACATCTACTAATTGAGGTGATAAGATTGACCAAGTGACATTAAGATCCAGCCAGAAACTTAGGAGGAGTTGCCTTGACAAGGCTGCAATTTCAATAAGCCCCAGAGACTAAGATTGAAGGAGCATAACTCTGGCAAAAATCAATGAACCATAAAATCCTTCCTTCATGCACATCTACCAATTGAGGTGATAACATTTACCAAGTTTCATTAAGATCCAGCCAGAAACTTAGGAGGAGTTGCGTTGACAAGGCTGCAATTTCAATAAGCCCCAGAGACTAAGTTTTTAAGGGGCATAACTCAGGCAAAAATCGACGAACCATAAAATCCTTCCTTCATGCACATCTACCAATTGAGGTGATAACATTGACCAAGTTTCATTAAGATCCAGCCAGAAACTTAGGAGGAGTTGTGTTGACAAGGCTGCAATTTCAATAAGCCCCAGAGACTAAGTTTTTAAGGGGCATAACTCAGGCAAAAATCGACGAACCATAAAATCATTCCTTCATGCACATCTACCAATTGAGGTGATAACATTGACCAAGTTTCATTAAGATCCAGCCAGAAACTTAGGAGGAGTTGCGTTGACAAGGCTGCAATTTCAATAAGCCCCAGAGACTAAGTTTTTAAGGGGCATAACTCAGGCAAAAATCGACAAACCATAAAATCCTTCCTTCATGCACATCTACCAATTGAGGTGATAACATTGACCAAGTTTCATTAAGATCCAGCCAGAAACTTAGGAGGAGTTGTGTTGACAAGGCTGCAATTTCAATAAGCCCCAGAGACTAAGTTTTTAAGGGGCATAACTCAGGCAAAAATCGACGAACCATAAAATCATTCCTTCATGCACATCTACCAATTGAGGTGATAACATTGACCAAGTTTCAAGAAGATCCAGCCAGAAACTTAGGAGGAGTTGCGTTGACAAGAAAAGTGGATGGACGTACGGACGGATGGACGGACGGATGGACAGATGGACGGACAGACGGAGAAGATGACGCCAATATACGTCCGCCTCCGGCGACGTATAATAAAAAGTATTTACACCCCTAATAGCTGCAGATCTGTATTTTGTATTATCATTTGAAAACAATAAAGGCACAAAAGAAGAAAGCAGATTATCAAGCATCTTATTCTATTGACCCAATTTCACGGGTGGTAAACAGAGAAACTAGCTCCAAAAAGAGGTAGTTGCATAGAGCGAAAATTTGTAGGTCACGAACACATTTTCTAAAATCATTTCTTTTAAAGCGAATTTTTGAGAAATCCGGCGATGCTGTAATATGAAGAAATGGTCGAAGTTTGTTGTGCACGAGAGTATACGGTATTAGTAGCAGGGTTTTAATACAATCATTGAAAAACATTTCAAAATCGAAAGTACAGAAGTTTTTACTTTCGATCTTGAAATGTTTTTCGACGATTGTATTCAAACTCTGCTCACTAACACCGTATATTCTCGTTCACAACAAACTTCGACCATTTCTTCATATTACAGCATCGCCTGATTTTTCAAAAACTCGTTGTAAAAGAAATAATTGTAGAAAAAATGTGTTCGTGACCTACCTTTGTTTACAGATTTTCGCTCTATGCAACTACCTCGGTAGAGACCGGATGTCACGAGGAAACGAAATACCGTTGACTCTTTTTGGAGCTAGTTTCTCTGTTTACCACCCGTGAATTTGTTTAATAAAATCTTCACAGATTATTTAGGAAAGGGTTTTAAAATGCACTATGTCAAAAATTTGCCTAGGGCAATTCTGTTATTATTTAAATTTTAAATCATTAAATCTGAACTTGACATTGAAACGTGACATGTGATATGCACATGTTCAACCTACATAGGGACATGATCAAAAGCTTTTTTTGCCTCTGCAGAAGTAGCTTTTTATAAACTAGATCTAATCCTATGTTTTGACGAGTTTCTCATTTTCTCAATGTTTTCAATGCCATCACTTACAGATTTTTTTTATCCTCATTAGCATGTTTTCTGCCGAATTTTTCAATTTTAATCAATCTAACGTTGGAGAGGGCTAAGGCTAAATGTTTCACTGTTCGATCTTGAAAGCTATAGTTGCAGGCGACAAAATTAATAGATGTTGTATAAGATGATTTGTGTACACTATGGCATACAAAACATAAGAGGCAAAAGAAGAAAAAGGATATTCATATCTTTTGAACCAATGTTTTCTCATGTAGTTTCTAATAGGGACCTCAAAACCTGCAGTCTTGTTTGGGAAAGAGGTTACCCCTTTCCCAAACAAGACCTTGTTTTGACGTTCCTAAGCAAATAGACATGGGGAAACATTGAGGCAAAAGAAGAAAATGCTGATGATCAGCATTTTCTCCTTTTGACTCAATATTTTCTGTGCTATATTGTACACAAATCCTTTCCTTTTAATCATCAATTTAATTGTTGACAGCTGCAGTGCAATTGGATCACACCGAAATTTTGTTGTTTTGAGAAAGAGATTAAATAGATCAAAGGTAATTACCTGTCAGAATTGTTGTCATCTTCAGATGATGAAGAAAATCCATAATTCTCAAAATTCTCCTCCAAAATTACACACAAAGTCCCCAACATGTTTATTGTTTAACAACACAAATCAACTCCTTATTATAGAAAATTGTTTAACAAAGTCATTCACTTTTTCTTAAAATCACTCGGTCATCAACCTTTGATATCAAAATACAAAATTATTAATTTTACAACTATATTAATAAAGTCATCAACCCCTTGTAATGCTTGCTCTGACGTCACTTGCAAATGATATTAAACACAGAATTATTCTAACACATTTTACACAACTTTTCTCTTTTTCTAAAGCACTTGGTCTTCAGACTAGCACTTGGTCTTCAGACTGACTTAACCCTTTCCCAAACAAGACCTGGTTTTGACGTCCTTGATAGAAAAGGCTTGGGAAAAAATTGAAACAAAAGAAGAAACTGCTGATAACCAGCAGTTTCTCCTTTTGTCTCTATATTTTCTGTGCCATATTTTACACAAATCCTATATTTAATAAGATCCATTTTGTCATTTGTGGCAGTTTTTGAAGTGGATAACCCTAAAATGTTGTCGTTCGGAAAAGGGTTAAATATGCCAATGGCATTTTATTATTACATACAAAATTATTGTAGCAATTAATTTTATCAGATAATTCATTTTTCCCCACAACACTTAATTTAATATCTGAAAACTTTATCATTTCATGATTTGCCTGGGTAATCAATGGTGCGCTCCAGCTATTAAACATCAATCTACAATTTGGCTGTTTTTTGCCATTTTACAATTATATATACCGGTAAACTGTTTGTCACATGCAGAGTGAATGCGTGACCTAGAAGATAATCGTTTTCCCTAAATCAAGTGGTTGTTACCAGAGTCCAGATGGCAAACTTTTAGACAGATCCAAATATTGAAAGATGTTCTTTCTGGGATGAAAACATTGAGGAAAATGAAGAAATTTCTTGTCTCAAGAAATTTCTTCATTTTCCACAATGTTTTGCAAAGCCTTTAGCTTGTAGGGTATCAAAGAAGTGACATTATAATGTGAGCATGGTTTAGAATGCAAGACTTTAGAAAAAGCACAGATCATGTATTTGAATTTAGAATAATCTTGTACATTGTTTCTGTGACATCACTGTTAACTTTTTTCATACAACAAAAATTTTAGTAGGATGTGGGACAGAAGAAAACGGCATCAAATATGTTTTCACTTTTAATAGATATAATACGTTCAAAGTTAAACGAGAATAGTTTACGGTTGTTTTGGTTTATTTTTAGGTAGAACTACTACCTTTACCTACGTAAAATTAAAGCAAGACAACCGTATCAATTCTCGTTTAATTGTGAATCTATAATAATTGCCATTTTTTCAAACAACGTTTATTCAATTGTCAACAAATGATATATCAACATCGAAGTCAAAGGTTTGGGCTTATTTTTTTTATTCCATTGAAACAATTGAATGGAAAGCAGGAAAATTTTAATATACAAGGAATATTAATCTTTGACTAGGAGGTCGAAAGTTGACAATGATAACTTCTTATACTTTGTCCTCAACAATAAGGAAAGAATACGATTCAGACTCTCTAAGTGCTTTTTTAACCCATTACTGCACAATGACGCCTTTTGACTCCTTGTCAAGAAATGGCCTTGGGAAAACATTGTGGAAAATGAAGAAATTGCTTGTGACAAGCAATTTCTTCATTTTTCACAATGTTTTCTATCCCAAAATGGAAATATTTTCAAAATTTTCATCAACTTAAAATTGTCATCTGCAACACTTTTCAAATTGGAACAGTTCAAGTTTTGCTGTCTGGTAATGGTTTAACTCTTATCATGGTGAAATATAACAAGCAAGCAGTGTAGACCAAGATCGGACAGCACATAAGTAACACACAAGTAACAAAGTAACTATAATATCAAATACCTGAACTGATGTACATTTTCAGAATGTTTGGAAACTTAGGGGAAAATATGTTATCATACGTAAGAATAACAACCCAATGATTTAAAAGGTTTAAAAATTATATTTCTTCCTGATATTTGATTGACCAAAAAATCCCCAAAATAATGACATCAGAATAAATTTGATATAAAAATTCTTCCTCTTTCATTCTTTCCCAATCAATATATCACTGTAATACTGCCAAAACCTTGTAATTATGATATACAACTGTTTGTAGTTTTAAAAAAAGCATTTTGAAGAAATGCAATGATCGATGTGTACTCAGCAATCATACTTAATCTTCTTCTTTCCTAAGTACAAACTATGTCATTAAGGTAGTCCATCCCTAATGAGATTAATGTGGCGTCAGACTACTTCGTGAGGCATCGTTTTAACATTGGCTACCTATCCGAATCTATTCTTGCCACATGGTGAACATTCGGCGGTGGAAAGTACCACTGCCAAATGCTTTCTACTTTGCCCGAATAATTCTGACGATGCGTGAATCTCATTAGGGGTGGACTACCTTAACACTAGAAATCTCATTCAAATTGGCTTATTAAGAGAAAAATCTCATGGCAAAATGTATTTTCTAAATGGATTTGATAAAATTTCTTCCTAAAAACTCAATATTTCTCACAAGTTTTGGATGAATTAAACATTTACTCTTACGAAAGTCTGAGCAAGAATTACACCTGCAAGGGCAACTTAGTTCTTTTTTATCGTAATGCAATACATATGTGACCAAATCCTACCATGTAATTTTTGTATAACATTATATTCTGTTTTTATTCGGGAGATAGGGCGGAGCTTAGTAAACGGTTCATTCCATTTATGCTTGGGGAGAAACAACCTTCTGGATTAGCGGTAATTCGTCGGTATTGTTGCAAAACATTATAACTACAGCGTGAATCAATCTGTAGCTACGAGGTTTTATGACAACACATTTTACAATAGCGCATTGCTTCAATTTGAAATATGTTCATGCTCGTGCCGCACATTTTTCTCTTCTATCAACCAAGGTATCGAGAAGTAAACTCGTCGAATAACCTCTTTGCTTAGCCACACCCTGTCAGGTGAATAAAAACGGAATATACCCACTATTACTGAAAAAATACTATAATAATAGGTATCAAACCTTTTCTAAATGTTTTAATTTGAAATTCTCGCATCTTTTAGCCATTACATTTTTACAATCAAGCATAAATAACTTCAACGGGTAGGAAAAGATGTTCTTCATGAAATTATATTTTCTAATTCTAAGTAAATTTTAATGAAAGATTAGGAATAAAAAGTTTGATTTCTCTCAATCTTTCGCCCAAAAAGTGTTTCTCCTATTAGAAATTCACAGCATAGGATGATATAATAAAAACTCCAATGTTTTATTGCTTATACCGAAGAGCAAACACATGAAAGACACTACTAACATACAACAGCTCTAAAGTCCAAATTCTCCAGTCCAAATTCTCCAAAAGCAAAACAAACTTATATAATGGTGGATACCAGCGAAGTCAAGACCCGCATATTTATATAATTACCATCCATTACAACGCAACCTTCTCACACTGAATGTATTGTATAAATACATTTTCACGCTACATGAACTTCATATTTCTTGCCCTAAATTGAAGGAGTTTTTAATCACGTTTTAGAAATAAACGTTTTAAATATTGTATTGCATTCACGCTCTTACTGACGAAGAGAAATTTGTGCATCTTCTTCACAATGTCACAAATGACAAAATCCCCTGCGGAATAAAGTTCAAGAACGCATTTCTAGTTCTAGAACTGTTATAGAGGGTTAAATGGCACTTCAAGAACTGTTCTAGAACAGTTGTAAAAGTGCTATTTAACGTTCTAAAATGTTGTAGAACAGTTCTTGAACTTCAATGAACTTTTCGCAGGGGATTATTGTTTAACGAGTCTGATTTGGAAAGTGTTGCAGCAGACAGAAATGAAGACCAACTTGAATGAAATTGCTTTTAAAACATTCAGGGAAAAGGAGAACATACAAATAATTAGCATTTCTTTCTTTTTTCCTCAAAGTTTTCAGGATGTTTCCAATTTTCAAGGAGGGCCATGGCCATAGTGCAGTTGGTAACCCATCTGTCTCTCCTCTCACTTGAGAGAACCAGGGTAAGATACCCGGCCACGAGCAGCTGGAGGCTCGGTTAGGGTGTTGAGGTAGTACTGGTATGAGTAACAACAGGAATCCATGGTTAGGTGCTCCAGCCAGTGCAATAAGACCTTAGCAGTTGAAAACAGCATAACCCATTACCAGATGGTAAAATTTTGGACTGCTCCAATTTGAAAGGTGTTGCAGACAACAATTTCAGGTTGATGAAATTTTAAAAATCTTTCCATTTTGGGTTAGAAAACATTGTGGGGCAATTTCTTCATTTTCCACGATGTTTACAAAAGTCAATTTCATGCGAGTCAAAAAGAGTCACTGTGTGGTAATGGGATAAAACCCCAATAAACTAAACTATCTTCTCAGGGATATAAAAAAAGAGATTTCTATAAAGAGACAATGTTAAAACTAAATCAAAGTTATATAAGAGAGCATGGATACCAGTGAAGTCAAGACCCGCATATTTGTATAATTACCATCCATTACAAAGCAACCTTCTCACACAAAATGTATTGTATTTACACTTTCACGCACCACAAATTTTATATTTTTGCCCTAATTTGAGGTTTTATCACGTTTTTGAAATAAACGTTTTTAATGCTTACCGGTAATATTGTATTACAACCGCATCTTGCTAAAAGGAGCTGCCAGTGATTCAAACTTATGCATCATTTCAAATATTCAATAACAACACTAAAATATCATAGAAAATGTTTTAAAACTGATTCATTAATAAATTTTAGGGTTTTTCATTTCCCCATAGCTATGAAAACAAAACATGCCTTTAACACTTTCGCTGTCAATGTCACCGATAAGCGACCCCAAGGAAGACTGCCAATGTCGCCAATCGGCGACTTTCAAGTACAATAAGTGGAATCCGCTTAATTGCAATGTCCATTTGTCAGGGGAAATATTGCAATTAACCGAAATTTCGATTAACCGGCATTTCTATTTTTAGCCTGGAAGTATGTTACATTCGATGATGTAGAAGCCAAAACCATTCATGAAGACGCTGGAATGTCTCGATTGCTATATTCATTGATTTAAAAACATTTTGTAAATAAAGACTGTTTTAAACTTTAGACTTTGAAATTGTTATTTTATTAAATTACCCCGTCATCGGTATCCAGAAAGCTGTACATAGCGGCATAAGTAAGTCGGTCTGATTTCGCCTTTGTTTACATATTCATAACTACATGCGGCATATGCATGTACACATTATGTATTTGGTTTATTGTGCGGCGGACTTTGCTTCAGCAAACTCGACCAGTTGAATAATCTAACCCAAGTTATATGGTTTCAAACGAACTGCGCGTTCGTAATTTTCAACACACTGAGTTTACACGCGTGAAATCCAATAAATGACGTCATTTGACTTTCCCAACAGTTCTCGGCTATTTCCGTTCTCCGAAGATCGGCCGAGAGATGGTCGTTAAAAATCGGAACTTCTCTCGGTTAACCTACTATTAGATTACACGTTACGGAAATAGCCGAGTGTCATAACACGAATATCGTAACTACTGCTTAAAAAAGTTGTAGTTACGATATTTTCAACCGTAAGTGTCTATTCATTATCGCATAGGTGTTGATATGGCTTCGCGAGGACTTGACACTTCTTTGTTTATCTGTAAGAGGATTAAATGCGCGGGTTTACCTACAAAAGAAAGCTAAGTAGGATAAAATTGTTACAAGTTTAGTCGATTCTTCCCCCAAAATGATGGAAAATATTTTTAATAACAGGAGGCAAATGCCGATTGTGCATTATTTTCATTGCAAATAAGCGGGATTTTCTATTAAACGAGACCCTATTATCCGATAAAATTTACCTTGTTTACATAGGAAATGGTTTTGTGCAGGACAAATAATTGCTAATAAACGGAAATCCCTAATAACCGTCTTGCGATTAAGTGGATTCCATTGTAATAGCTTAACGAGGTCATTCAAGGTCAAGGTCATCTAATCAAACTGCCTGATAAAAAGTATCCTATTATGCGAATCGGTTTATGTGCAATGATTCCTGAAAGTTTCTTAATATTATCAAACAATGATTTTTCACTATTCTATAAACTGATAAGCCCTATTATAAAGTTTCCATAATTTGGCACTGACAATAGCATAATTCCAAGAAATTTGGCAGTGAAAGAATTAAAAACACTGAATGAAATGAGGGAAACATGTTTTTTTTTTTTGCGACAATATCCATTCTTAAATTTACAAGCATAACCAAGACTCCAATCCATTGTTGGGAAAGGGTCAATGAGTGAAATGGCAAAAATGTTTATGACTTTGGTATGAAAAGTTACCAGTCTCCGTTCAGACCACAATAACAATGTCTATCTACGTCACCAGCCGTGCAGTACTCGGGATAAAAAGTATTTGCCACAATGTAACTTTGTTATTTCACATCCAAATCCTATGTCGTGGGTACCCATTTGAATCGTCTCTTTGAGACAATTCAAATGAGTACCAACATCATAGGATTTTAGTATTTATTAAAGAAGTATTTTTCATTTAAAGATGATATTTCTCATTATTGCCAGGTGTTCTAATGTAACGGTACATACCATTGTATGCGTGGATTGTTGTATATTGTTGCTTTTCAACAAAAAACTCATAACTGCAGCTTAAAACAAGCTGCAGTTACAAGGTTTTTGGTGAAAGGCAGCAATATTTTGATTGCTCAGACAGGTTTACAGGCAAAAAATAAATTAACAAGTGACAATGATACTCTGACTTAAACAGAGAATAAATGTCACTGACCACCCCAGCCCTGCCCTCTGTTACCTTTGTAGTGTTTGTTTTTGTTCATTGATTTGTTTGTATTAGGCTTAAGTCACATAAGTCACTTTTTCTCATTTTTTCTGTCACATCACATTGCTCAATTAAACCATTAACAAATGGTAAAATTTTAGACTAAATTCAAAGGTGTTGCAGACAAAATTATTAAGCTCATGAAATTGTAAAATTTTTTGTTATATTTATTTAGTAGAAAATAGTATTGAAAATAAAGACATTGCATGCCACAAGCAATTTCTTCATTTCTTCATTTTCAACAAAGTTATCCACAGCATCTTTTTTGTCGGGTGCAAAAAGCATCACATTTGGGAATGGGTTAAAGTGATTATACTGTCACCCATACAAAGTCTTAAACATTTGTATTTATATCCATGCCATTGTTTCTATGGGGCAGTAGAATGTAATTGGCTGATTGATTTTTTTTATTTTTTTTACAAAATTGATAAAAAAAATCATGTGTATCTTTTTAAAGATAGCATACAGTGCTGGTCAGAATCACAGGGAATTTTAGCAATTTTTATGTAGACTCTTTCTATTAAAGACAAGGGGACCAAGTTTTCATGTATAGAAAATAGTACCCATTCTCGCAAAACACCTGTTACAACGCCAATTTTGAAGATAATAACACGAGATCTTCACTAATGAACTCCTTATATATTTATTTAGCGAAAAATCCGGTGGTCTGTACGCGTAACGGTCAGTTTTTCGTGACAGAGGCCGGTTTCTCGACGAAAGGTTCAAAAGTGCCTACTACGTGTCCGCGTTACCCCCGCTTGTAGGACTAAATCTGCTAGTTTGTACATGATTGTGGCCAAAACATGCATTAAAACGATAAAATAAATTAAAATCTTTCACCAACCTACCTTGTTGAATAATATCACAAAGAATTCAACTTTAATTTGTTGAATGTTTTGCCGACTCAACGAATTTTAGATTTCGGCAATTTTAGGCGCGTTCGCTTGGGATACTCTGGTGAGTGTTTTTATCACAAATTCACAAAGTTCCCTTTGACTTTCGAATGAAACAGAACGGTTCAGTTTCAAATTTCAACAAAATTGTCCAAAGCAATGCTTTAATTCGTATCTTTTTACGCTTATTGAACACAAATTTTATATTTTAACAAGAAAAAGAATTACTTGAGTAATAATGAACGTGTGACTGATGGAGGGCGAGTTCATCTCGCTGTTGAGCACACTCACTCAAGTAATTCTTTTTATTGTGAAAACTAATCAAATCATCGACAGTTATGCTAAATCAAGCTTGAAACAAGGTGTCAAATTGTCACAAGATACGCCCGTAACACTGCTTTATGTCAACAGGGGGAGCGGGTTGGTAAAAGTTTCATGGTCCTAGCTATTAAACTTTTCGAGATATGCCCTGGACGATTCAAGTATGAAAACAACAAAGGGCAATAACTCAAAATATAGGCTAGGTAGAGTTAAAATTCTTGTGCACTGCACTCCTCCTTAGTGAGATCTATACACCCATGAAGTTTCATGATCCTAGCTATAATACTTTTAGAGATATACTCCGGACAAGATTCAAGTATGAAAAACAACAAAGGGCAATAACTAAAAAAATAAGCCAGGTAGAGTTATGAATCTTGTGCACTGCACTCCCCCTTGGTGAGATCTATACACCCAAGAAGTTTCATGATCCTAGCTATTATACTTTTAGAGATATACTCTGGACAAGATTCAAGTATGAAAAACAACAAAGGGCAATAACTCAAAAATATGATCAGCAGAGTTACAGTTCTTGTGCACTGCACTCCCCCTTGGTGAGATCTATACACCCATGAAGTTTCATGATCCTAGCTATTATACTTTTAGAGATATACTCCGATCAAGATTCAAGTATGAAAAACAACAAAGGGCAATAACTCAAAAAATAAGTCAGGTAGAGTTATGGTTCTTGTGCACTGCACTCCCCCTTGGTAAGATCTATACACCCATGAAGTTTCATGATCCTAGCTATTATACTTTTAGAGATATACTCCGGACAAGATTCAAGTATGAAAAACAACAAAGGGCAATAACTCAAAAAATAAGTTAGGTAGAGTTATGGTTCTTGTGCACTGCACTCCCCCTTGGTGAGATCTATACACCCATGAAGTTTCATGATCCTGGCTATTATACTTTTAGAGATATACTCCGGACAAGATTCAAGTATGAAAAACAACAAAGGGCAATAACTCAAAAAATAAGCCAGGTAGAGTTATGGTTCTTGTACACTGCACTCCCCCTTGGTGAGATCTATACACCCATGAAGTTTCATGATCCTAGCTATTATACTTTTAGAGATATACTCCGGACAAGATTCAAGTATGAAAAACAACAAAGGGCAATAACTCAAAAAATAAGCCAGGTAGAGTTATGGTTCTTGTGCACTGCACTCCGTAATGATGAGAAGAATATAACTGCCAAGTTTAAAGTCAATCGGACTTAAGGTGACAGAGTTATGCTCCGGACAAAGAAGTGGACGCCGCCGGACGCCCGGACGCCGGACGCCGGACATCACGGGTGATCCCATAATACGTCCCGTCTTCGACGTTCGTATAAAAATGAGAATTAAAGCATTGCTTTGGACAATTATGGTGAAATTGAATAATGAACCGTTCTGTTTCGTTCGAAAGTCAAATGGAACATTATGACATAAACACTCACCAGAGTTACAACCGAACGCGCTGACATCACACTTGTGTCGTACATGGCAATTTCGAACCTTTTGTCGAGAAACGGCCTCTGTCACGAAAAACTCTGATCGTTACCTGTACAGACCACCGGATTTTTCGCTAAATAAATATGTAAGGAGCTTATTAAAGAAGATCCCGTGTAATTATCTTCAAAATTGGCGTTGTAACAGGTGTTTTGCGAGAATGGGTACTATTTTCTATACATGAAAACTTGGTCCCCTTGTCTTTAATAAAAGAGTCTACATAAAAATTGCTAAAATTCCCTGTGGTCAGAATGACCTTTACACAATACAAAAAACTGATTTCTGTGAGATTCTGTTATATAGATGATAAACAAACAATACTCATGATTTACATTATGTATGTATTGTTCAATATACTAATGCATACACAACAAGATGTGTTTGTGAAACACCAATGCCCCCGAAATGGCCATTTTTCTAAAACGTTAAGTTTTCGTAGAGTAAAGGGTTGATTAGGGGTTAACAGATGAAGGTCAAACTGCATGGGACAGATAGATATTGAAAGGAAGTTGCATATCAAATTTGTGCTTTGTATGTCAAATACTTTTGGAGAAAAGGCCAATGTTAAGTTTTCGGACAGACGGACAGACGGACACACAGACAGACACGAGTAAAATAATATGCACCCGGTCTCTCGATAAGGGGGCATAACAAAAGCAAAACAAAACTAACAAAAAATCTAACAAGAATCACTCAGAATTATCTTAGTAAAACTAAAATACATGGGGTGTAAAGGTCATTTTGACCGGCTGTATAATAACATTCATATAATTTTCTTACTAACCCTGCAGATAATTACCTTTCAACAAAGCATTAGGGGCATCGGAATACTAGGTAAGAATGCTTTAGTAACAGAAGAATGGGATCAGAAACAAGTCCTATATTTTTAGTTTAAGGCCCGGTCACACCGACCGAGCGGTGCTATAGCGTTCCTGGAGCGGTAAAGAAAATTCGAAACCGCTCGTCACCGCTCACACACTGAGGAAAAAGATCAAAGAAGACTTGCGTTGCTCTAGCAGTGCCCAACGGAAGACAGCGTTGCTAGAGCGGTTCTAGAGCGGTAGGTAACGGTTGATAGCGTTGAAGTGAGCGTTGGTATAGCGGTGCTTTGCGCATGCGGACTTTCTCTTGGTATCATTAAAAAGAGAACTGAAACAGCATCTGAAGAAAATCTTCAATGATTCTCTTAACCCAATCTCAAACAAGACCTAGTTTTGACATCCCTGCTAGTAAAATAATTTGAAAACATTGAGGTTAAAGAAGAAAATGCTGATTATCATCATTTTCTACTTTTTCCTCAACATCTTCTATGATAGATTTTACAAAACCCTTTCTTTATCAGCATCCTTTTTGTCGTCTCCAACAACTTTCAAATATTTAGTCCATATTATGGCCATTTGATTTAAAAATGATTTGAATCAAAGAAGATTTAAATGCGCCAAGGACTTGTTTGGTATGATAGAATTAAGAATAAATAATTCTGAATAAAAAGTTATTGATGACCGAGTAAAATCTTACTTGGTTTTCAATACATTTTAATCAGCTGATTTCTAAAAGATAACCATATCCAGCAATTGTCTGGTCTTGTTCCATCTTCTCTGCTTGTTTCGAACCGGATTCAAATTGGTCACGTATTAAGGTAGTTGGCAGTTGCACCAATGCTTTATAAGATTCTGCTGTTTCTTTCCATCACGCGAGGCTGTGTTCGGTCCTTACACAACGACGGTGTCTTCCAGATTACGCCCTTCCCCCCCATGTCCCAGGCTGAACGTTCCAATCAGATTGTACACGTTCCACAAGTCTATTTTGGAGCACTGGGTAGCGGGTGCGCACCAGGTTGTGTAAAATGCAGTGAACATCAACGATGGGTCTGACTGTTTTGTGGTGATGCTACATGATGATTAGCAGGATCTGAGATCTGTTGACAAGAATGCTAAAGGTGTTCTGGACAACCCGCCTTGCCCTAGAGAGCCGTTAGTTAAAGATTCGCTCATCACGTGAGAGGTTTTTGGTACTGTATGATTTCATGAGGTATGTCCACGGTGAGAAGGCGTCGTCTCCTATTATAAAGAAAGGCACATCTTGAGAGTCATTAGGTAGTGGGTCAGGTTGAGGAAAGGCGTAGATCCTGTTTTGATCGAGTCCATGATGAAGATCACTTTCATTGTAGATCTGGGCATCTGAAGATGAACCATTGCCTGACGCGTCAACATACATGTATCTAAACTTGTAATCTGCATCTACCATGGCAAACAGGATCATACTGTAAAAACCCTTGTAATTACATGTATAGAACTCTAACCCAGAGTTACGAGGTGCTTCACAAGCCACATGTTTGCCATCAATGGCACCTACTGTTTGTGGAAAGTTTAATCTCTTGTACCACTGGTCTGCCAACTCTCGCCATCCTTGCTCTGTTGTAGGACAAACCAAGAGTTCATCCGCATATTTTAGATGATTACCTCTACCACGTCTCTATCAAAAGGATAGTGGTTCAGAAAGTCTCCCGCCTCTCGTTGTGCAGAAATGTCTTTAAACCATATCACATAATCCTTTACAAAACAAGACTTGGTTTTGAAATCCCTTATAGAAATAGCTTAGAAAACATTGAGACAAAAGGAAAACAAGAGGACCCTGAGGGCCCTAAATCGCTCACCTGAGTAATGTTTTAATAATGCCAAATAACTTTGGATATGTTACGCATTGTTGTCCCAGAGAAGAATTTGGCCATGTAGTTTAGGAGGACATGTTGCTTACAGAAATTGATCAGCTTTTATGACATTTTCCATTTTCTGATGCCACAGCAATCAGAGTTTTGCATGGATTTCAATTCTTTTAGCAATTTTTATAAGGGACCACCCAATGAACATTACTGCCAAGTTTGGTTGATTTTGACCAAGAAGTTAAGGAGGAGATGTCGTTTAAAGAAATTGTTGAGCTTTTGTGAAATTTCCCATTTTCCGATGCAACGGCAACCAAAGTTTTTCATGGATTTCAATTCCTTTAGCAATTTTTATAAGGGACTACCCAAGGAACATTTCTGCCAGGTTTGGTTGATTTTGACCCAGAAGTTGAGGAGATGTCGTTTAAAGAAATGGTTGAGCTTTTGTGAAATTTCCCATTTTCTGTTGCCGCAGCAACCAAAGTTTTTTCATGGATTTCAATTCTTTAAATTTTCATAAGGAACCACCCAAGGAACATTTCTGCCAAGTTTGGTTGATTTTGACCCAGAAGTTTAGGGGGAAATGTCATTTAAAGAAATTGTTGAGCTTTTGTGAAATTTCCCATTTTCCGATGCAACGGCAACCAAAGTTTTTCATGGATTTCAATTCCTTTAGCAATTTTTATAAGGGACTACCCAAGGAACATTTCTGCCAGGTTTGGTTGATTTTGACCCAGAAGTTGAGGAGATGTCGTTTAAAGAAATGGTTGAGCTTTTGTGAAATTTCCCATTTTCTGTTGCCGCAGCAACCAAAGTTTTTTCATGGATTTCAATTCTTTAAATTTTCATAAGGAACCACCCAAGGAACATTTCTGCCAAGTTTGGTTGATTTTGACCCAGAAGTTTAGGGGGAAATGTCATTTAAAGAAGTTGTTGAGCTTTTGTGAAAATTCCCATTTTCTGATGCCACGGCAACCATAGTTTTTCATGGATTTCAATTCTTTTAGCAATTTATATATAGGACCACCCAAGGAACATCTCTGCCATGTTTGGTTGATTTTAACGCAGAAGTTAACCCTATTCCGGACTTTTGGGGTCCATTGGACCCCAAGGGGTATTTTGGTTATATCTACGGTGTCATTTAAAAAGCTACAGCATTTATATTTTAGGTAATCTATACCAGTCCATCGATGGTTCTTGGCACAAAATATTTTCCATGTACACTGAAGAGTTTTAATACTATAGCCAAAAAGAAGCTTGGGGTCCACTGGACCCCATATAGAATTATATAGGCAATATTGAAGAAATGACGATATTTTTCCATTTTAACTGAACTAGGAATGTACTCTGTTGTACACATTATTAAAATAAGTTGTGTTTGAACTGGTGTTTTACTTACCTACATGGTGTAGAGATAGTTGCGTAAAGTTAGTACATCAAAAATAAGCAAAATCTGAGATTGACAGAAGAACGAATACAGAAAATCAACAAACTGATATATATGAATAATGATTCTTAAAATTGATTATCCTCGGTCCATTAAATGAACATGCAGAATTTCATCTTGATCTGATCTATACAGAAACAGTTATTCAACTTCAAAGTAAAAATTTGCTTCTCGTGTCAATTTACCCCACCCACTTTGTTAGCCATTATCTCCAAAAATAAGCCCTCTTCAGAATTTTTACACATACAAATTAATGATATGATGTAACCCTGTCAATGCACAGAATTTAAAGAAATCAATTTTTAAGCCCTTGTTGCAACCCATCCTTTCAAGACTATAGGCATTGTGGTTTGGGAGAAAATGACTTTTTTTGTAATTTTGAACAGACGGGTAGGTGAACAGATGGACAGATAGACAGACGAATGACAGTGTATGATCACAGTACATTATCCTCGGCACTTTGTACTAAGGTAATCTAATAAATCAACGTAATTTAACAATTCACATTGACACATTACATTTGCATTTTGCATGCATTTTTGTAATGGGGTCCAGTGGACCCCAATTGACCTTTAACGTAAGTTTAAGTCACTGACCGGAATAGGGTTAAGGAGGAGATGTTGTTTAAAGAAGTTGTTGAATTTTTGTGAAATTTCCAATTTTCTGATGCCACGGCAACCAGAGTTTTTCACGGATTTCAATTATTTTAGCAATTTTTATAAGGGACTACCCAAGGAACATTTCTGCCAAGTTTGGTTGATTTTGACCCAGAAGTTAAGGAGGAGATGTCGTTTAAAGAAATTGTTTAGCTTTTGTGAAATTTCCCATTTTCTGATGCCACGGCAACCAGAGTTTTTCATGGATCAATTCTTTTAGCAATTTTATAAGGGACTACCCAAGGAACATTTCTGCCAAGTTTGGTTGATTTTGACCCAGAAGTTAAGGAGGAGATGTTGTTTAAAGAAATGGTTGAGCTTTTGTGAAATTTCCCATTTTCTGATGCCACGGCAACCAGAGTTTTTCACGGATTTCAAATATTTTAGCAATTTCTATAAGGGACCACCTAAGGAACATTTCTGCCAAGTTTGGTTGATTTTGACCCAGTAGTTTAGGAGGAGATGTCGTTTAAAGAAATTGTTGAGCGTTTGTGAAATTTCCCATTTTCCGATGCCACGGCAACCAGAGTTTTTCATGGATTTCAATTCTTTTAGCAATTTTCATAAGGGACTACCCAAGGAACATTTCTGCCAAGTTTGGTTGATTTTGACCCAGAAGTTAAGGAGATGTTGTTTAAAGAAATGGTTGAGCTTTTGTGAAATTTCCCATTTTCTGATGCCACGGCAACCAGAGTTTTTCACGGATTTCAATTATTTTAGCAATTTTTATAAGGGACCACCCAAGGAACATTTCTGCCAAGTTTGGTTGATTTTGACCCAGAAGTTAAGGAGGAGATGTCGTTTAAAGAAATTGTTTAGCTTTTGTGAAATTTCCCATTTTCTGATGACACGGCAACCTGAGTTTTTCATGGATTTCAATTATTTTAGCAATTTTTATAAGGGACTGCCCAAGGAACATTTCTGCCAAGTTTGGTTGATTTTGACCCAGAAGTTAAGGAGGAGATGTTGTTTAAAGAAATGGTTGAGCTTTTGTGAAATTTCCCATTTTCTGATGCCACGGCAACCAGAGTTTTTCACGGATTTCAATTATTTTAGCAATTTTTATAAGGGACCACCCAAGGAACATTTCTGCCAAGTTTGGTTGATTTTGACCCAGTAGTTTAGGAGGAGATGTTGTTTAAAGAAATTGTTGAGCTTTTGTGAAATTTCCCATTTTCCGATGCCACGGCAACCAGAGTTTTTCATGGATTTCAATTATTTTAGCAATTTTTATAAGGGACCACCCAAGGAACATTTCTGCCAAGTTTGGTTGATTTTGACCCAGTAGTTTAGGAGGAGATGTCATTTAAAGAAATTGTTGAGCTATTGTGAAATTTCACATTTTCCGATGCCACGGCAACCAGAGTTTTTCATGGATTTCAATTATTTTAGCAATTTTTATAAGGGACCACCCAAGGAACATTTCTGCCAAGTTTGGTTGAATTTGACCCAGTAGTTTAGGAGGAGATGTCGTTTAAAGAAATTGTTGACGCCGTGACGGACAGACGGACAGACGGACAGACGGACGGACGGACAGACGGACGCCGGACATTGATAGATCACAATACCTCACCTTGAGCACTTCGTGCTCAGGTGAGCTAAAAATGTTGGTAACCAACATTTTCTCATTTTATTTCAATATTTTCAGATGTTAATTGTAAATTAATTCTATTTTTACTGAAGTCTGTTTTATCATCTTCGACCGCTTTCAATCTGGAATGGACTATGGAATTATAACAATAATAATGATGATGATGATGATGATGATGATGATGATGATGATGATGATGATGATGATGATGATGATGATGATGATAATACCTTTCCCTTTACATTATGAGTTTGCTTTTCTGTTTTTAACGACAGCTTGATTCCAAATAAGCTAGTTGTCAGCTTCTCTGCATGTCGTTATCTTCCTTTTCCGATAGGTGGCATTTTTTCACAGACTGCCAGAGATTATTACGTGCGCAGGCAATGTTTTGTGTGTGTTGCAGACAAATTTTGTGGTGGCATATCCGACGACTATCAGAGCGTTCCTAAAGCGGACCAAAGCGTTGACGAACTTTCGTATAGCGGTGCCCAACTTTAACATAGCGGTGGTTTAGCGGTAGTAAACGGTGCCAGAGCGGAAAATTGCCCCGTTCTCACCGCTCGCGATATTTTGGGCAGTCCAAAACTTTCAGAGCGGTCGTGGAGCGATAAAGAAGCTTCAGCGGTAGTTGAGCGTTTCACAGCGGTGTTATAGCGGAGCTCAACTTTTCTCAAACGGTCGTGAGCGTTGCCGAGCGGTTTGGTATTTTCTTCACCGCTCTAGGACCGCTGTAGCACCGCTCGGCCGGTGTGACCGGGCCTTTACATCCAGAGTTACAGAGGTATGAAGAGGTACAGACATGACAAGTCCTGAAAATTTTGTTACCCCAATACCACACAGTGAGGCTTTTTGATGCCCCACAAGATAAAGGTTTTGGAAAACATCATGGAAATGTTTTCTACTAAGAAATACCAAAACTTCTAAAATTTCAGTCACTAGAAATAATCGTCTGCAACACCTTTGAATTTAGACCTTTCTAAAATTTTGTCATCTGGTAATGGGTTACCAATGATCTCAATTTGTTTAACATCATGATCCGCAACAAAATATTTATCTCTAAATCATAACCATCTGATTTTCCCTTAAACAAGAGGCCCATGATGGCCCTAGATCGCTCACCTGAAATTTTTTGCCTTGTTGAAATAAACATTTTGACCTGTATAGCAGCAAATTAAGAATTTTGCAATAAAGCCCCTTTTCCTTAGTTTTTCAAAAGAATGAAACAAAATTCAGCCTTTTCAAAAGTGTTTGCTCTTTTGCCCTTTTTCTGATGCCCCTGCACTAAGAGCTTTGATATTAATCAAATTCTTATAACAACTTTGAAAGCCTTTCACCCAAAGATCATTCATGTGAAGTTTTAAGAATATTGGCCAACTACATGTAGTAAGCCAGAAGATTTTTAAAAGATTTGGCTATTTTCCCTTTTCTCATGCCGCAGCAGTCAAAGGCTTTGATGGAATCAAAGTCTCTCAAAAACTTTGAAAGCCCTTCACCCAAGGATCATTCATGGGAAGTTTCAAGAATATTGGCCAACTAGTTGAAGGCAGAAGATTTTAACAAGATTTGGCTATTTGCCCCTTTCTCATGCCACGGCAGCCAAAGCCTTTGATGGAATCAAATTCTTTTAACAACTTTGAAATCCCTTCAGCCAAGGATCATTCATCTTAAGTTACAAGAATATTGGCCTACTAGTTGGGCAGAAGAAGATTTTTTAAAAGATTTGGCTATTTTCCCCTTTTCTTATGCCGCGGCAGCCCAAATCTTTAATGGAATCAAAATCTTTTAACAACTTTGCAAGCCCTTCACTCAAGTATCATTCCTGTGAAGTTTCAAGAATATTGGCCAACTGGTTAGGCAGAAGAAGATTTTTAAAAGATTTGGCTATTTTCTGCTTTTCTCATGCCGCGGCAGCCAAAGTCTTTGATGGAATTTAATTCTTTTAACAACTTTGAAAGCCCTTCACTCAAAGATCATTCATGTGAAGTTTCAAGAAAATTGGCCAACTGGTTAGGCAGAAGAAGATTTTTAAAAGAGTTGGCTATTTTCCCCTTTTCTCATGCCGCGGCAGCCAGAGTCTTTGATGGAATCAAATTCTTTTAACAACTTTGAAAGCCCTTCACCCAAGGATCATTCCTGCCAAATTTCAAGAAGATTGGTCCACTGGTTTGGGAGGAGAAGATCTTTAAAGAAATTGTGGACGGACGGCCGGACGGACGGACGGACGGACGGACGACGGACAACGACCGATCACAATACCTCACCTTGAGCACTTTGTGCTCAGGTGAGCTAAAAAAAAACACTGACTGAAAGTGCTTGAAATAAATTGCAAAGCACAATCGCAAAATATACCAATTTCTGACAAGCACCACAAAATACAACAATTTCTAGCTTCCAACACAACAAACACTAATTGCTAACTTGCACAATAACAAAATTATAACTAGTACATGCTACTATCAAAGATCAATACCACAAAATGATATGCAGCGAGGCCAATATGATATGATGACATAAATTATATCATTAGACCTTGATATATACCTCATAAATATCACTTTATTTCTCGTCTTATATGATAATCACACTTGCCAAAATGTCATTTCCTTGAAGGGTTTACATATCGATGCTTTTCAACGAAAACCTCGTAACTGCAGCTTGTTTTAAGCTGCAGTTACTAGGTTTTCGTTGAAAAACGACAAAATGTTGACATTCCTCTACCAACATCTTCACTTTGCCCATTTCTAAATGACAAACTTTTGGAATTTTCCATATGAAAGCAGCTACAGATGAAAGATGGACTTAATTAATACATGTATATGTAATAGAATTTGTGTTCTAACACAGAAAATATTGAGACAAAAGGAATTCAGACAGATAAATACTTAAATGCATGCAGAAAGTACACCATCTATCAGAAGATACCAAAGATATTTCTCCCCGCAATTTCGCCATTATTTGTGGCTAAGACATTGATGATAATACTAAAATTTTAAAAACTTCATAAGAATCTGGATTAACTGGACAATGGTGCAACCCAAAGCGGCAAAGATGGTGGAATATCTTTAACCCTTTCCCAAACGACAAAATTTTGGACTAAATTCAAAGAAGCTGCAGATGACAATATGAGTTGAATGAAATTTTGCATTCTTTGATCTTTCTGGGTAGAAAAAATTGTGGGAAATGAAGAAGTTGCTTGTCATTTTCCACAATGTTTTTGTCAAAGCAATTATCTTGTAGGGAGTAAAAAAAGAGTCATTGTGTGGTAATGTGTTAAAGGAAGTCTAAAATATCACAATGTATTGAATGTAGGCAAAAATCGTTGCCATGAAACCAACAAATAGTTTTTTCCAAGAATTCTACAAACTAAAGAGATAGCATCATTCATTAACAAAGCTTATTCTTTATTCTATTGGTGAAAATGCCCAAGGTTATTTGTATCATGTAATTTAACCCTTTTCCAATCAATGGCGCCTTCTGATGTACATAAGTGTAAGTTTTCTATTTTTTTCAAGGGGGAAAATACTGCTAAGCAGTATCTTTTCTTATTTCCTCAATATTACAACCTTGTCAAAGAAACATTTCTTTCTGAGAGTCAGATCAGCTTTCTTGTCTTCAAACACATTTCAATTTGGACCAGCCTCATAGATATTTGATTGTCAAAACTCAAAAGAGTAAGCCGTTCTCAGCATTTTTATCAATAATATCATAGCTGAGACCATGAAATATCAAATTATCATATACTATTTTACTTCATACAATCTAGACTCCATCATAGTATACAGTAATAAACAACTTTAAGGTAGCGCATAGGGGTGAAACAATACGGCAAAAACCGTATTGCAATATATTGCAATACAGCTGACCCGTATTGCAATACGTATTGCAATACGCTATATTACTGACATTTACCATATTATTTGACTACTTGTAATCCCTCTTAGGGTACACATGTTCAATGTGGGATAAACAACACTAGTACATTGTTGGGAACTCTTTCTTTCTTTCAATTTAATGAAAATTAAAATCAAATCAATTGCATGCACAGATACTACAAACAATCAAAAAATGACTAAAGGCCAGCAAAATCATATTTTGCAGTAATGTTTTCCCACATTGTTCCTATAAGGGATGTCATAACCAGATTTTGCTTTGTGAATACTTTCCATGCTAGCAGAAAAGATCTACAATGTTTGTTTTTCTCTGACAATACTTTTAAATTAAACCAGTCCAAATATTAGTTGTTTCTGGAAAAAATTACAATTAGAAATTTCTGTGCAGATCGCAGACATGGATCCACTTTTAAATCAAACCAGTCTAAATTTTATTTGTCTTGGCAATTGATGAAATAATTGCATTGATATGATAATTCAGGGTTTTCATTTAGAGCCGGCAGCCGGCCGAAATGACCACCTCAAATCAATTTTCGGCCGGCTAGAATCGTTTGAGTTTCGAAAAATGAAAGCAAATAAAACTGGTGATTTACATAAAATTAAATCTTATAACGAAATATTTCGTTCATGAGTGAAATATCTGAGCTGTAGTTCATATATTCGGGTGGTTTACACATCAAAAGGTTAAACTACATATCCAAAAGTTCTCAATTTAGCGTGCAGCGGCTGCAAAATGAAAGTAGAAATTGTAAAATCTCGACAAACACGAGAGATCACGATAGGCGGTGCGATTGATTGTACTCTCCTGCCAAATTAAATCGAACATATTGAAACACTGATTTTTAGAATGAAATATGTTCCAAAATTTACGATCCTAAATATTGTTTAGTAATGAGTATTATTTAATCGGTTGCAACTTATTATGCAAGTTTTAAAAGTATAAATAATCGAATTGTTTTAATCGCGTAATAACAAAGAACATTATTCTGGTCGTACTCGCCTGGCGTACGTAAATAAAGATAAGTAATCAGTTTTCGCGGATTTCAACCTGCGCAGATGATGTCGCTCTTTTGTCTTCTTCTCCAGACGAACTACAGCTTATGCTAGATGAGGCCACTAGATTCTCAAACCAAAACAGATATAAGATCCACCCTACAAAAACAAAACTTGTCAACCTAACCCAGAAAAAGTGTACTGTGTCTAAGGGCATTAAACTTGATGAAACTCAACTACAAATGTCAGAGAGTGCAGAACATCTTGGGCTTTCAAGAACTGGGAATAAAGAATCAACGGTCAATGTGAATGACTGCATCTCTAGAGCCAGACGGACTACCTACTCTCTCATGAATACTGGTCTACATGGATCGAATGGCCTAAACCCAATGACATCATATGTAATATACAGAACTTATGTCATCCCACGCTTACTGTATGGACTGGAGGTTCTTATACTAAATAAGACACAAATGGAACAGTTATCTAGATTTCATCTACAAACGCTGAAAAACATACAATCTCTCCCACAAAGAACAGCAAGCGCAGCAGTACTTCTACTTCTCGGTGCTCTTCCAATTGAGGCTGAACTTCATAAACGGAGACTGAGCCTTGCCTACACTTTGCTCACCAGCAAGAATCATACTATACGCAGTACTGTACTACGACAATTAGCTTGTGCCTACGACAATAATAGCAGCTTCTACAATGAACTTAACATTACCCTGGAGAAATATAATCTCCCAACAACATCACAAATTCTATGTAACCCTCCCTCGAAAGAACAGTGGAAGAAGACCTACAACAAAGCTATCAACACATACTGGAACAGGGTCCTAATACATGAAGTTAGACAAAAATCAACTCTACAGCTAATCCCAACAGAATTTCTATCCATTGGCAAAACCCACCTAGTCTGGAGGACTGTTGACAACTCATACACAGGCGTACGCAAAGCAATCGTCAAGGCCAGAATACTTACTGGTACTTATACACTACAAGCCAGTCGATGCAAATTCTCCAATGGTAACACAGAAGCAACCTGTCAACACTGTCGTCTAGAGGATGAGGACTTACTTCATTTCACTACTAGATGTCCTGCATTCCACTCAATAAGAACCAAGTTTGTACATCTGCTGAAATCCCTCATTGTCGATCTACTTGGGAGGGATGCCTGGGAGAAGTATCTGACCAATTGGAAGACGTTACTGAAACTGCTGGTCTGTCCTGAGTCAATTCTAAATATCCTGCCGGAGCTCATAAATCACACCTCAAAGTTAGAGACATTATCAAAAGACTTTTTCTATGAACTGCATAAGTACAAAATAGAGCTGGTGAACCTGAACTGTAATGGCAGCCGCGATAAAACCGTGCGAGTACAGTCTTAGAACGTAAATATATGAACTGTTAAGTGTGATACTGGCGTACATATTACTCATTGCTGAACATTATCGGTGTATATATCGCTACTTGTGGACGTTCTTGGAACGGTGCTCCTAGGAGAGGAGGAAAATACTATCAACAACAACAACAACGATCTTCGTAAAAATCAAACCACACAACAGAAAAGATGTGAAACAAGTTATAAAGTTGTGAAAATGCTCAATAGATATCCGATAGATATTACGAAAAAAACGGGACTTTCTGATAAAACAAAGAGTAGTTAATAAATAGCAGAAAAACCGGTACGGTAGAATCCGAACCGGTTACCGGTTTTTCATTTGAGCAGACCGCGGTTTATCGGTATACCGGTAAACCGTTTCACCCCTAGACTAGCGCACACTTTATGAGATTGATGGGATGTCCTAATTTTTCATGCGAAAGCGATAACATTCACTACATATCCTAACCTATTCAGGCAACATTGTAAACATTTGGCTGTGGGATGTTCCACCTCCGCATGTTTACAACGCCTTAAGAATAATTCTGACCTCACCTGAATCTCAATAGGGGTGGACTTAACCCTTTCCCAAACAAGACCTGGTTTTGATGTCCTCAAGTGAATAGGCTTGGGAAAACATTGAGACAAAAGAAGAAACTGCTGATAACCAGCAGTTTCTCCTTTCGTCTCAATATTTTCCATGCTATATTGTACACAAATTCCATCTTAAACAAGGTCCATTTGTTGTCTCCAGTAGCTTTTGAAATGAAACTTTTGAAATTTTGCCGTTTGGAAAAGGGTTAACATTATAACTTGGTGTATAAAAGGTTAGACTCCATGACAGTCATAATACATATAAGTTGAAGATAAAAAAGATCATGAACATGTCTCTCACAACAACTACTTTGTGTATGAAGCCATATACTCACAAACTTTTGAAGTCTTTAAAATGATGTTAACCCATTACCAAACGACAAATTTTTAGACTGATCCAAATTCAAAGATCAAGCAGACGACAATTTCAAGTGGATGATATTGTACATTTTTTTGTCTTTAAGGGTAGAAAACATTGTGGGAAATGAAGAAATTGCTTGTCACAAGCAATTTCTTCATTTTCCATAATGTTTTCCAAAGCCATTATCTAGTGGGGAGTCAAAAGGAGTTTCTGTGTGGTAATGGGTTAAGCAGACAATGAAGACTAAGATCACACAGCTGACTGTGCAGTCTCATCTTTGTCTGCTCTCTCTGCAAAATATGTTACAATGTAGACAAACCAAGCAAATATTATATGTAGCCTTGATTATCTGAAACAAATCTTGTTGCTTTTCCACAAAATACTTGTATCTTCAGCTTGTTTTTGTTGAACAGCAGCAATTTGATACACTTGATCAATATATAGGCTACCTGTGAAATTGACATTTGATGGACAGGTAATAAACTAATAATGCAATATGTCAATACATACAATATACCTGACAATATACCTGGCAAGTTAATTACATCATCAACTAATCAGGTCAATAATATAGTGCCTCACATGTCCATGTGTGAATTAAAAACAACATTGTTGGGATATAAAGTCTGTATTTTTCTCTTCTTTCCTCAACATTTAGTATTGTTTAACCTAGACATGTAACAATGCACTGTGACAATGCCTACAATATACCTGGCAAGACAATCACATCATCAACTAATCAGGTTAACCCATTAACAAACAACAAAATTTTAGGGCAGTCCAAATTGAAAGATCCTGCAGAAAACAATTTCAAGTGAATGGAATTTTTAATTTTTAGGACTCTGGATGGAAAACATTGTGGGAAATGAAGAAATTGCTTGTCACAAGCAATTTCTTCATTTTCCACAATGTTTTCCAAAGCCATAATCTTGTGAGGAGTCAAAAGGAGTCACTGTGTGGTAATGGGTTAATAATATGGTGCCTCACATGTTTAACAACAAACACAATAGAGTGTGACATTCTTTTTGTCACTTGCAGCTCCTTTAACCATTTCCAACATGATAGATTTATATACTGCTCCAATAAGTTCAATTCAAAAGCTGCTGTAGACATCAAATTTGGTATTGATGAAGATAGGATTTGTGCAAAAATATAGCACAGAAAATATTGATGCAAAAGGAGAAAGTAATGAATTCCAACGTTTTCTTCTTTTGCAGTAGTGTTTTCAAAAGCCTTTTCTATCTAGTGTGTCAAAACACATCATGATTTGGGAAATCGGTTAATAGAACCAATACCTTCTAATAAACAGATAAAAAAACAACAATGTCAGAATATTTAGAGTGTGACTATCATATCAAATTAATCAGGAAAATTACATCAACATTATTAAAATCAGCTCAATGAAAAAGCTACAGATGAGATGTAGTAATGGCTTTTTAAAATGCAAAATATCATTCAGTGTTCATCAAACCCTATATTGTAGGTACTGTTTAGAATTGTCTCCGCGAGACAATTCATATGTGTACCCACAACATAGAGCTTGAATTTGAAATAACAAAGTTAGAATGTCTTTACCCCCTCATAGCTGTTGCCCTGTCAATGCATTTTAACCCTTTCCCAAACAAGACCTGGTTTTGATGTCCCCATTAGAAAATGCTTGGGAAAACATTGAGCCAAAGATAATCAGCATGTTCTCCTTTTGCCTCAATATTTTCTGTGCTATGTTTTCAACAAATTTCATCGTGTTCAACATCCATTTTGTAATCTAAAACAGCTTATTACTTGAATCACCCTAAATTTTTGTAATTTTGGAAAGGGTTAATATGCTCATCACATGTCTAGATATAGATCAGAAAGTCTGACATGTGAGAATACAAAGCGTGACTTGTTCTTTCAATTCTCACGTGTTGAATGTTAAACCAATACCAGGCCAAAGACTTAGACTGGTTCAAATTCAAAAATGGTAGTGACAACAAATGCAAATGAATAAAATTTTACATTTTTCAAGGTAGAAAACATTGTGGGAAATGAAGAAATTGCTTGTCATGTTTTACAAAGCCTTTATCTTGTGAGGCATAAAAAAAATCCTTGTTTGGTAATGGTTTAACCGTTTCACTGCCAAATATTGACCTTTGAAGGGGTCTCTCACTGCCAAATTAATTCGAAGAAATTTCCAAGAATCGATACCCTGTACACAAAATCATGCATAACTTTTTACTCATTTGATGGATTCCTTTCAAATTTTCAGGACATACAGACAAATTAAGCACCTATATGTGACCAAAATTTAAAGGTTATTTATGAAATGACAATATTTTTTTCTTTTTTATGTTGTGGGTACTCATATATTTCGCTCCAATAAATTTGTCGACTGAAGTCGCCTATGGCAGGGAAAGGTAAAGCGACAAAAGTCGCCTATGGCAGTGAAAGAGTTAACGATCTGGAACCATAATGGATTTCCGTTATTATCGCCGATGATCGGGTATTTACGGCACTCGGTTATTTCCGTGAAACGCACTTCGGAAAGATTCGATTTTGTTCTCACCCTCGGTTTACTTTCTGGTAAATATTAATATATATCGGCCGTGCAAGCTATTTAAAGTGTATTTTTCTGCATAGATAGAGATAATTCTCGTATTTCTTGTTGTTAGTAGCACGAAAAATGCTTAAATATTATCGTTCTGAACACTCTGGCGATTAAACGTATATTGAACGTACATTCATTCCATTAGAATACGAAATACATGAAAATACTTTTTAATGTTGTATTCTATAAATAGCATCAAAAAAGAAAGTGAAAGTAAAGCAAAATAGGGAACGGTTTTATCCAGTTAATCGTGACGTTATTTCGGACATACAATAGTAATTCGTTGGAGCTGTTATGAAATCTCGTAGCTACGGTTTAAATCAGGCCGTAGTTACGATATTTTATGACAACACTGACGGTTTATCAAAACATAACTTTAAACCCAGTCTATTGTTAGCACAAAATCCATTGCTACTCATATGAATTTTCCGTGGTTTGTTCAATTTCAACATTTCCTTTCATAGATATTTTGATATTTTCAGTAATTTTGGGGTTATCAAGGCTTTAAACGGTAAATTTAGGCATCAACAGTGGTGACGAACAGATTTACGTCAAATATTTTTAATCGTAAAGTTACGGAAAAAAGCTTAGGAAATTCTAATCTTAGCTGCGAACATGTTTTATAAAACGCACTTACGCAAAAAATTTGAACTTCCATTCAAATCTAACGAAAATAATGTGCGTATTTTCGTTGATAAAACGGGACCCAGATCACTGGTAGAAATAACAGAAAAACACTAAGAGAAATGAAGAAATAAGTGTTTCAATAGGCCTACAATTGACCAAACGCCGACTCCCAGTCTAAAAAATCGATTAGCCAATGAAAGACCAGGAAATAGGTCACGACCGGGTCACGACCTCGGCGTAAAATAAACAAACCACGCTTCTAGGACAGCGAAAGTTTTTTGACCGATACAAATATTATGCATTTATAAAGCAAAGAAAGTAATACACTGTTATTCGTGTTGACATATTGTTTATTATGTTGTAAATTCGACGAGGGAAAATTGTGAAGCGATTCCGATGGTGCATTTGTAACCAGACTGTCGTTAAACGGATCGTACTCAAGGTGTTTCGTTCCGAGATTTCGGGGAAAATTTCGAAAAATGCATCAGAATCGGATGGATTAAAACAAACGGAGGCCCTCATGACATGCTAAATGTGAAAACTGTACAGGGGAATCAGATTGCTGTTTGTTTTCACGAAGGTGAGCAGAATTATCGTCGACTAATTTACCCCCCCCCCCCCCCCCCCCCCCCCCCCCGTGTCGGTTCAAGTTCGGCTCCCGTCAGTCCCCTCAAGTAGATTTGTCTAGAATTGTGTGAAAACTACTAATTTATATCTAAACATGTTGTTGTGAAACTAGAAATGGTATCCATTTCCCAAAATGGGCAGTTTTGGACTGATCAATACAATGGGCTAAAATCAAACTGCTTATTTTACCTATGTTGATTGATGAATCATTGATGATATGCAACATCCCGTAACTATAGCCTCGATCAAGATGTAGTTTCGAAGTTTTAGAATTACACGGATGAAATAGCAAAATGAAAATGTTGTCACGATTAACTGATTCCTATTTGAAACCAGTTCTGGACAACAAATATTTATTGTCAAAAGTATTAAATCTACATGTCATGCATGATAATATTAAGGAAATGAGAGAAATTGCTGTTAGTCAGCAAATTCTTTTTTCTTTATGTTTTCAGAAGTTGCATGACAATTCGTCAAATAACAAAATGCCGAAAAGTGTTGAATTTCGTTTAGTATAGCAAATTTTCGAAATATTGTTTGAAAAGGAAATTTATCGTAAAATTCAATTCATCAGAAAAACAGGACACCCATTCTCAGCCAAATATTCTTCACCGGAGTTAAACCTTTCCCAAACAAGATTAAATTTTGATGTCCATAATAGAAAAAGCAGGGGAAAACATTGTGACAAGACAAGAAATCCTTATTATAACTAGTGTTTTATCATTTTTCATTACTATCTGTGCTCTGCCACACCTTAATTTCGTCTTCGATCATCAACATCATCTTTTTGTTTTCCGACTTAAGCTTTAGCTTTCAAGTCAGAACCATCTAAAACGTTGCTGTTTGGGAAAGCGTTACAAGGAGTTTTCACAACAGGTTTTCTTTCTTTCTACCTTCAGCATTTCCCAGAGGGCAGTCCAATAGACAATTATTACCCTGTTCCAGATCCAATTCCAGCAGATTTGACAAGAGAATTTTGCTAAAAGGCCTCCTGCGAAGAAACCAGCCCTATCAGAACCAACAAAATAAAAGATGCTTTGGCTTGAAGAAATTGCAAGGTACATACTAGGACAAAATCCAGTCACATGTGTACACACAAATTTTTATCATTTGTTCACATGTTTTCAAGGAGAAAAAAAACCCAACAAAATATGAAGCTACATGTATACACTTTTTATTCTGTTGTTCAGACACTACAGACAGCTATGTTGTGTCTTAGCAATGGACTACTTTTTGGTTAATATGTAAGTAAGTAACAAATTTCAAAGAAGCCATGTACTAAGGTAGTCAATCCCAATGAGATTTTAGCGCCATCAAATTATTCGGACTGTGTCATAAACATTCGGCGGTGGAACAATATACACAGCCGGATCTTTACGGCACCCAAATAGATTGGAATACATAAAAAAATTTAACGATGCTATGAAAAATTATGACCTTGCATGAATCTCATTTGGGATGGACTGCCTTAACATAACTAAAACATTATAGGGATGTAAAGATTTTGGACTGTTCAGATTTAAAAGCTGATGCAGAGAACAAAATGCATTAAGGAAGTCCACCCATAATTTGATTCGCGCAACGTCTGAATTATTCGGGCCCGCTCGAAAGCATTCGGCAGTTGAAACTTTCCACCACCCAATGTTTAAGATATTGCCCGAATAGGTTCGGACACGAAAAGACAACACTCGAAAAAAGCTGATGTTTTATGAATCTCAAAATGGCCGCATTACGTATATTCTACCTTAATACACAGGCAATGTCCAGGCAAAAGTAGAAAATGTGCATTATAAACTTATAAGCAATTTTTTCTTTTCTCTCAATGTTTCCCGAAAACGATTTTTATAAGGGATCTCAAAACCATGTCTTGTTTCAGAAAGGCTAACTTAAAAAAATAAGTAAACAATATCATGGTTTCCCAACATTTAAATGCTAATTATGAGTATCAGCATAATTTTCTTTTGCCCCAATGTTTTATGAATTAGCCTTCTAAAAATGGAATGCCTACAAGAATGAATGACATCAAGAATTTGTATAAAATAATTTGTGTACTTTCAGGTGTATCACTACAAGAATTTCTGGTCCTGATGTCTAAAACAGCATATGAAAGGAGAAATTGGCTCAACAAAAATTGGGATAATAAGGATGCCAGGAGTACAGATAAAGAACAGTCTGAACAGAATGGCAGCAACAGAAGAAAATCCCCATAGTGTCTATGTTGTCTGTTTGTTACTGTCAAAACCTACATGTATTAAAAATGCAAAAAAAATATTGCTTGTTTTGTATATTGAATTAGTTGCAACAGTATTGAATAAAAAGTTTCATTTCCAACAAAACCTCTTCCTGTTCAGGCCTCAGGGTACCAGGTTTTGCAATTACCATTGTTAAAACAGGTTCTGGTTTGATCCTTGACCCCTTTGGTTTATCTCACTGTTGTGTAGGACTTTGTGCATGAGTTGTTTTCTGTGATAGGACTTTGTGGGTCAAGTGAATTAAACCTTTCTCAAAAATTAAAATTTCAGACTGGTTTAATTTGAAAATTTTTGCATATGACAATATATTTATAATCAATAAAAGTAAAATGCATTAAGACAGATGGAGAAATTGCTGGTTACCAAAATTTTCTTTTGCCTCATTGTTTTCCTAGATATTTTCTATTTGGACAATAAAAACATTTGTACCAGTTACCCTACCCCTTCACCCCCAACCCGGCCAAAAGATAGTTCTGGAAATTGCTGTGAAGATGAATGGGGCTGTACTTTTTAATCATTTCCCAAACATGACCAACAATACAACTGGATTGGGAAAAATATGCTGATGAAGAAACTGTTGATAATGAGCAACTTATCATACTGGCACATCCAAAAGTTTTGCTTTTGAGGAAAGGGTTTTCTTCTTTTGTCTGAATGTTTTCACAAATCTTGTTAAGAGTGTCAAAAGGCGTCATTGTTTGGGGAAGAATTAAATGACATGCTTAGTTAAGTTAAGTTAGTTTATAAAATGATAGGACGTTTACGCTTCACTGATTCCTTACACAAATACGTGTAGAGTCTACATAATGGAGGAAGAAGATATTGATGTCCGAATTTCTTTACTGCCGAACAAAGGTACACTTGCAAAACAAATTATGCGTGCTAAACGTCCGTTGGGACGAAGCTCAGGGAAAATTTTCATTTATTTGAAATGAAAAATAACAACCCTTGCAGCCAAAGAAAGCTTCTGCAACAGCTTTCTTTTGTGTGTCAACCAACTTTGTGTTGATCTGCATTCCGTATCTTGCTTCGACAAACACTCGCCTTTATAGCGATGTTGTTGTTATTTTTTCTTCGAAATTTAATCCCATCAACGTAGCTTTCTTTAGCAAACTTTCTGCCCTATCGGCGTTGTTTAAGCGTCGTCGATATTAGCACAAATAGCTGACATGTACCGATACCTCCTGGTAAATCCTTCAGTTTGTTTACATCCGCCATGTGTAGTTTTGTACTAGATTCCGAGTCGATACGTCACGTGATATTGGGGGCGGAGCGATCTATCGATTGGCGTTTGGTCAATTGTTATGAATTTACTGATTTGGTTATAAAGAGCAAAGCACTGATATATCCTTCTCTTAACAAGTCTAGTTCTGACGTTCATTGTAGAAATAATTTGAGAAAACATTGAGAGAAAAGAAGAGGTTGTTGATTATCATCAATGTGTTATCATCAATGTGTCCCTTTTCCTCAGTGTTTTCTGTTCTTTTGGACTGGTACAGTTTGTTTTTTTTGGGGGGGGGATGGGTTATGTATGCACCAATACACTTGATTGATTCAAGATCTATACGAATAAATGCTTATGACCAGGATTTGATATAGTATCAATATTGCGTCTTCTGCCTTGATTGTTTTTTTTTTTTATCATAGTCCAGTCACAATATAATGACACATGTTTACAAATTTTACAGTAATAAACAAAAGGTAATCCTTGTTAATTTTCAATTCAACGTTGCATGTCTTGGTTCAAATCTTGAAGGTGTAAGGGACCTGCAAGATTCGAACCATCACATGCAAATTTACAGTAGTTATGACTTTGCTATTGCGTTTTTTGCAAGGGTAAATTTTGTAAACATGTGCCATAATATCGTTAAAGGACTATAGGTATGTAAAGACCCGGTAATCAAAGATACATGTTCGTGTAAGATTAGCTTAATTTGGTTAAAAAAGGCGTTCTTATGCAGTAGTACATGAGACCAATGTCAACCCTCTTCCACCCCACGAATCTTATATCACGGCGGGGAATCACCTGACATAATAATTTCGATATTTTCCAACAATTCTGTCAAAAGATGACCGATTTGAAAAGAAGAATTTAAGCAGAGACAGTGGGAACACTCCATGACTTTGCTGAATGCCAAGGATAATCTTTGAAAAATCAGCTGATATGAAAGTTATTGACGACCAACCAAAACTTAAGGTAAGTTTGGACTCGGGGGGTACTTTTTAACCGCCCAATGAATTTCTTTTATTTTCACATATGTTGTGAAATAACATTTCTTGAACAAAATATCAAAAAATCAGGGTAGGTTTCTTCGTTCGTTTTCGTGTCAGAGTTATCTGCCCTTGACTAGTAATGGTCAATTTTCGCAAAATTACCTGTATGATTAAAAAGTCATGTAGCAAGTTATTCTGAATGGATATTTTCAAATGTTATATCAATTTAGAGACATAACATATTCACAAAAGCGATGATATGATTGAAAGATTTTTTTTCAAATCCTTTCCTAGAAAAAATAATGGAAAAAGTTGAAAAATCGTAGTTTTTGCATTCATTTCTGGCAAAATTTTGCAACTTTTTTTCGATTTTAAAAAAAATTCCCCAATGAATTTGTTTTGCTTTTGGATATGTTAGAGGTGATACAAAGAGGGTTTTTTGCTGGAAAATTCAACATACATTTCCACGTGAATAAGAGAGCTAATTAATGCCAAATTTTGGGCCAAAATTACCAAAAACACTGTTTTGCTACATATGCTGTATTTTTAATGTAATTAAAAAAATCCTTAAGATGCTGGTATGATCGATAAAAATTAGTCAAATTTGTTAAAATGGCAGGCTTAGGTTTTCGCATTGTTGTTAAACAGCAACAGGATTTAAGTTCAATGTTACCCCACCCACCCACTGCCACTGTGTATTAGATTTCCCTGTAAACACAAAATTATATACTGAAATACTTTTAGAAACTTAGTTTGGTATACAAAAAATACCATTCTCCAAAGAATCGGACACTTTCATTGTATTAATTTCATTTTGTTTCGTTTTTCTAACTATTTTGGAAATTTTTAAATAAAAAACTTTGTTGTTTTTTGTAAATGCCTTTATTTTGATCACTCTATCATTATATTATGGTGAAAACGATTTATTTATCAATTTTCAAAGCGAAATGAAACTTGTATAGTATACTCTAGCGTTTTCATGAACAAAGGCAATTTTCGGTATTTCAGACTGTAACAGTCGAACATTTGGCATAAGACTCCGCAAAATAAACATTCATAATTAGACTTCCGGTTTCAAATTCGTCCAAATTTTTCGCAACTTTTCTCGACCCATAACATTGATCGCGACTAGTCTTGCTTCAGCCTACAAATACAACAGATGTTTGCCGCCGACAGACAATTCAACAGTTTCACCATAGAAAAGACTAAACAGACGTGAAATTGGGGGAAAGTAGACTAGAAATGATCAAATGAGATTGAAAATCGACGAGCACACTTTGGTTTTGGACCAAATCCAACACACGAGAATGAAGAAAACATGAAAAATCTTGAACTGCGTTGTCCTCTATGAGCTCCGGATGGTCTTCAAATTGTTGTTATTTCGAGAAATTGGTGAATTTTGGGATGAGACTTTTGTCAGAACCCACTATCAAAGCTATGTCCAGATTCATAGGAAGGCCTCATTGGGAATGGCTCTGTGTTTTTATCCATAGAAGATCAAATGCACATTTTCGTCCAACAGAAAGAAACTAAACCTGGCATCTAACGGTCCCGTGGTGAACAGTGTTGTTTGTGTAAAATTGAGTGCTGACAACAACTTTCATTCTTAGACAGCTAATCAATAGACAGGATTGAGGAAGACATCAATGATATTTGAGGCTACATGTTTTATACATAGGCACTTGGGTTCAGGAATTTTAACAACTTACAAGAAATATAGTCCTATATATAGATATTTTATATATAGGACTAGATCTATATTTCTTGTAAGTTGTTAAAATTCCTGAACCCAAGTGCCTATGGTTTTATAGTGTGACCTAGCTGGGATATCGTAGCTACAATCTTGATTATGGGTATAATTGTTGGTGAAACCGAGATCAAACTTCAAAAATGTTGCGGTTACATTATTGCAACTAAGTGTGACCCTGTGTGAATAAAAAAATGATATCTGCAAATGCATAGATCTATAGAAAGGAACGTGAATATGGTTCACAATATACGAGGGTTGTTCGGAAAGTTCGTAGAATTTTTTCATATGATAAGTTTTAATCGCAATTTAATCAAATAAAATATACGTGCACAAATTTCAACTTTTGTTCTATCAATCCCCTGTGTATTTTACCCGAATCTTACAAATCAAAATTTTACTAACAGAAATAAAACAGTATGTAAGTCATACCCGGAGCACGCCGACGTCATAAGTAACGTCAAACGTCATTTAAAATCGACGAACATCACTCTTTTCCAACGAAGTCACCAGCAAGGTCGACGCATTATCGATGTCTGTTTATCCACTTAGTGAACGTTTCTGTATACGATTCTCCCGAAAATGACGACAATACTGCTTGGGTTTTTTAGTGAGGTCCTCAGCCGAATATTAAACCGTATTCCCCCATATTCCCGTAACTAAGCCTTGACCTGTTTACGTGCACTTTTGTTTGGACCCGAGCATTTCGGCGATGGGGTACGCTGGGTTTCCACACCGATGACATGCGCTTAGATTCCGCGTCAAAGTGATGCACCCAGGTCTTATCCGTGGTGATAATACTGAAAACACGTCTTCCTTTGTTTCATATCGGGTAAGAAATACCTGTGACCATCGCAGCCGGGATTCTTTTTCACTTTTCTTTAGCAATCGTGGCTCCCAACGTGCACTAACTTTAAACATGCCCAGTTAATATGTTAATGTCCCATGTACCTTGGATACCGCATTATCGAGTATATCTACAATCGTCCTGACAGTAATTCTCCTATCACAATTTACAGTGTCTTTTACCCGATCCCTAACTAAACACACTACGACGACCGGCCCACCAAATCTAGGATCGTCATCAATATAATCACATCAGCTTCTTCAACGCTCGTGCCACTTATACACAGTATCTCTGCCGATTTTTTTATTCTTTTCTAAAGAATTGATCATGTTCAGCGTTTCTGTTGGTGATTTTTGCTGCGCGACACAAAAATTCACAACACTTGTCAATTTGACGTCGCCTCTTCCGGCCAGCAACTTTTTGATATCTCCTCTAAAGCCGTGTAACTACTTTGAAAGAACCGATAACGTTATGAAATTTACAGGAAACGACCCCCTGACGTTGTGTAAACGATCAACCTTTTCATGCAATTTTGATGCCAACCAAAAGTACAAAAGAGACAATGTAAAATCTGTTATACTATGTTTTACATTGTCAAGAAATGGACTGCTCCGGTATCCCGATATTGTGTTGCTACGGTTACCGATATTTTCGGTTATAATCAATATTTTCGAATAATCTTTTGGAAATAAACTCAAGGTATGTTAAAGTATTTGTACCTTGATATTTACCTATAAATAACAAATAACAGGAATTTTAGAGCATAATTCTACGAACTTCCCGAACAACCCTCGTATTTTCGAAACTTGATTTTTGGCTTTGTCCTTTCCAAGATGACGAAATTTCATGTAATTTATCAGACTCTTTAATCTGTTTGCATTTTTGACTAATTGGCTCTGGTCCGTTTAACCCTTTCTCAAACAAGACCTGGTTTTGACGTCCCTATCAAAAAGGGTTTGGGAAAATATTGAGACAAAAGAAGAAAATGCTGATTATCTACTTTTGTCTCAATATTTTAGAGCTATATGTTACACAAAACTTATCTTTATCAACATATGTTTTGTTTTCTGCAGATTTCAATTTGGACCGCCCTAAATTTTTGTTGTTTGGGAAAGGGTTAACCCTGCATTACCACACAGTGACTCTTTTTGACTCCCCACAAGAAACTTGCTTTGGAAAACATAGTGGAAAATGAAGAAATTGCTTTTGACAAGGAATTTCTTCATTTCCCACAATATTTTCCATACAAAATGATTGAAATACATATTTTTTCATTCATTTTTAGTTGTCGTCTGCAACATCTTTGAATTTGGACAAGTCAAAATTTTGTCGTTCGGTAATGGGTTAAGACATGTGACCTGTCACGCTAAAAGGGACCTTTTGATATGTCCCTTACCTAAAACAAAATTTCTAGTAATTTAAAGTGACATTTCAGAATTTTTTGTCATAAATTTTACTTTTATTTTTATCTGAAAGAACATATTTCCTTATGAAAATTCTGAAAATTTCAAGCCAAAATATTGCGCCGTTTACGAGAAATTTGTATTTTTGTGTTAAAATTGAACAAATTGTTGTGGACAACAGTTCGGATTTATATGCAATTTATCGATTATGTCTCAACTTTAAATGCGTGTTTCTAGCTTATTGGTAACAACTTAAAAAAACTAATAGTATTTATACTCATTAGAATAACCAATCTTCGCATCAAGACACACTTTAAAAAATTGAAATTGGAATGAAATGTCCCTTTAAAAGACTCAGCAGAGGTCATTCAACCAGATGCTGTCTTTTGAAAATTGGGTTTGTATTGTAAGATAGGATTTAAAGTGCCACCAATATCGATTTTCACCAATTTTCTGGTGATTCTCCTTAAAAATAACTTCATAAAATCAAACTATGGCATTTCATTTGTATATGTGCCAAATTTTGGCTTTGTCGGTCGCATGATTGCTTAGATTACGGTGGATAAAAATCATCATTTGCTCGATTCGGTAAACATTCTCTTACTGATACCGGAAGTTGGAATTTGCTGTCAAAATCCGGCAAAATTTCCGATGAGCACCGAATATATTACCGGCGTTTTCCGTATGAATTACGTCATTGACCACGTGATTTCTTTTTACCTTCACCGATAAAATTGACGAATCGGAAACATGCATGTCGTCACGTGATATCTTTATTTAGATAACGACCTTTACCTTATTTCTAAAACAAAACTGTGTCAAGAAACTGATTAAAAGACGGAGGCATAGATCTAGTTGTGTGAACAAAGCACCATGAAAATAATAGATTCATTTCTATGTATGAATGAGTTGAAGACATGGATTACGGTATATTGCGAAGAAGACTTAGTCTAGAAAGTCGACTAGGAAGGCGATGAATTTTGGTAAGGCCACCATTTGTAGGAACAAATGACCCCTTTTCCATTTGCATTTGCAGACAAGAGCTTCGCAGAGCGGCGCATATACGCCCGAGAGGGGCTTGTCAGTAAAATTGGTAATTTTTTTCAATTCAAGGGCAGATAATTCAAACATGAAAAGTTATCAAAATATTGTTTGCAGAGACCAAAGAGATTCATTGTGGCTAGTTTTTTGATTAAATTCTGGTTGAAACTGTAGAAGTAGCACACAGGAGAAAATGGGAATTTTGGAAAAAAAAATGGGCATTTTTCCTTAAATTCAAGGGCAGATAATTCAAGAACGAAAACAGTTATCTAAATTCCGTAAGCAATGTGCACAACTAGACACCATGGCGATTCATTGTGGCAAGTTTGATCAAATTTTGATCAAAACTGTAGGAGGAGTTGCGCACACAAGAAAATGGGCATTTTTTTTAATTCAAGGGCAGATAATTCAAGAACGAAAAGAGTTATCTGAATTCCGTAAGCGAGGTGCACAACTAGACACCATGGAGATTCATTGTGGCAAGTTTGATCAAATTCCGATCAAAACTGTAGGAGGAGTTGCGCACACAAGAAATTGCTAACGGACGGACAGACAGACGGACGGACGGACGGACGGACAGACGGACGAGCGGGGCCATAACATAATACGACCCTTCGGGCGTATAAAAATGTTCTTGATATTGTAGAAATCTATTTAAAATGAAGAAAACAAACGATTTAGAATTCATTAGTAGATCTAATCCGAACTGTTCCGACGTTTGTTTTCTTCGGCCCGAATATTTCTCGTCCTTTCTTCGTCCCGAATATTTCTCGTCCAAAATAAATTGGGAATAAATCCTTGCAAGCTGGCTTGTTTACATGCATTATTACTGGTGTTCAACTAGAAATAATACAACATATGAACATTCCAAGCAACATAACTCCACAACCGAGATCATTTGCTCTAAAAGGGCCTTGTGGAACATGGATCTAGATCAGGCCTGTTCATACACAATATGATCAGGAGCCATTCTGATTCAGGGCCTGTTGTGGCTACCCCCATGCTATTCTCTGTGTGTTCCCATTGATGACATGAAGTTACAAGGGCATCATAGATCTTTTATTAGTCCCCTAGTCTACCGACTTAAGGTTTGCACTCTGTCCATATACTTCAAGGATGGATCTAGAGGGGGGTCAGAGGGGTCTGGACACCCCTGGCATTGGCCGAAAAAATAAATTTTGACCATATAACTTAGGTATAATGTTAAATATCGCTGCTTTTCAAGGAAAACTTTGTAACTGCAGCTTAAAACAAGCTGTAGTTTCAAGGTTTTCATTGAAAAGCAACTACAGTCGATACTCGTTATGTCGACATCGGATAAGTCGAATTTCCGCTTAAGTCGAAGTGAAAGTCTGGTCCCGTCCTCATCGATAGATGTAAAAAATCTGACGAAACAATTTCTCGATAAGTATAGCCATTGAAATATAGTAGGAAAAGGATAGAAATTGCTGGGAAGGAGCAATTTCTTTCCTTTCCCTACTTTATTTCAATTATGAACCCAATTTAATGAGTAGCAAAAGTAACCAAATATCATTTTGATTAAAACCCTTGAAAAACGGATAAGTCGAACGTCGGATATGTCGAGGTATTTTGACGGCCAGTCTGACTTCGATACCATCCTGGTTGAGCATGCATTTATGAACTGAATACAAAGCAAGTTGGAGTTTCATTCAGGTCCGTTGATTTTTGAGGAAGATAGTATGGATGCTTGACTGATAAAAATACTTGGAAATTTCAGTTTTCCTGTCTGAGCTGATTTTTTGTTATAGTTTATGAGTGTGCATTTATTAGTTACAGAGCAAGTATGAGTTTAGATCTGATCCATTGATTATTGAGGACGATACAGATGCTGGGAGTAGAAAATTATTGGGAAATGAAAGTTTTCATGATTTTTTACTCAATTATGAAGTATGAAAATCAAAAGATTTAATATCTCTAAGGATATACACATGAAAAGTTGGTAGGGAACATGGTATTGCAATGCAATACTTCAGAATGTTTGATGCGTTGTGTAAGTATAGTAAATAAAGGGTGATCTGGATCCATTATATGTTTTTGGTCATTCTTGCCCAAATAGCATGTTGTAATTTGAAAGCTGCTAGAAAGAAAACCAAAAATACTATTGTGGAAAAAGAAAAAAGTGTTAGTTAGCAGCACTTTTTCCTTTTGACTCAATGTTGACTTGTCCCATGTCTTTCTATTATGGATATCAAAAATAGGTCTTGTTTTGGAAAGGGTTGGGTTGCTGTTTTACAACAACAAATACATATTGTTTCAATATTTTGTAGACCAAAGAAAGGAAGTGGAACCTCATTGACTCGTGTGATAACTGAGGACAGTAATTTTGGTGTTACAGTAACAGTGTCCAAGACCAAACACTGCTGACAGACAATGTACATGTACCAGTAAGTCACCCATATATATCTCTCTTCAATGTGAAATTCAGAGCTCTAGTTAGGATGAAGTGGTGACAAATTAATCTGATATTCTATTGTCTCTTTTTAAGTGTTCTTTCCCCCCCCCCCCCCCCCCCAAGTCCCTTTTTCTTATATTGATAATTCAATGTGTGTAAATAAAAGAGGTTAAACAAAGTTAAAATCTGCAGTATTTGAGATTCAATGGCATTATGCCCAACAATTCAGTATAGCTTTCTGGTCAAATAAGACCCATAATTGAATTTGATAAAAAAAATATGGTCATTCATGTATACATAAATAAGGTAGGACAGAAAGTGACCACAATAGCTCAGTGATTTTTCATGTTCATTTGAGATGAAAACATCAGAAATATTATTCTAAAACATTAAGTATTTTTCTCCTTCCCCACCCATTGACTCTGTTTGTTGTTCCTTATTATAGGAAAGACTTGGGGATACATTGTACACTAAGGCAATAGAAGAAAATGCTGATCATCAGTTTTTTTCCATTGTTTTGTATTTTCAGTGCTATATTGTACACTAAAATCATAGTTTTAGCTACATTCAATTTGTCATCTACAGAAGATTCCAAATTGATTGGGACCATGTGCATACCAACATTTTGTTGTTTTGGAAAGGGTATATGTACAGAAGAAGATATGAAAAGGAGTAAAGATGAATGAATACTTTCAATTTCAGGTCTTACAGCAACAAACTGAACAATATAAAGATGAGAAGTTTGCCATACAGAAAGAAGATAGAACATATAACATCTGACTCTATTTATGATGCTAAGAAACATGCAAATTGTCATGTCAATAAGCATGTTGATGTTTCAGGCCTTCAGCCGGGCGAATGTACATTTATTGTGAAATTGGATCATACAGTACCTTGTCACAAGAATGTGATTTGAACAGAGAAAAAATGTCAGTGACTTTTTTATGACAGTCATACAACGGTGCATAACCCTGCCAGTGCAATGATTGAAATAAACATAAGCTCAATGACTTGCAGACGAAAGCAAATGAGAGGGTTTGAAAACATTTTAATTTTTATTAATTCAAACACTATCTTGTGGGTACCCATTGGAATCTTCTGGACAAGACAATTCAATTGAGTACCCACAGCATAGAGTTTAACCAACAGTTAATCTTAATTATGCTTAAAGAAGCCTTTACTCCATCATAATACCGTTTACCAACAGTTTGTTCTTTTGTCTGAATATTTTCCAAAGCTTTCTGTATTAGGGAGGTAATTTCAAGTTCCTATCTACATGTAGGAAGGGCATGTTTTACTGGACCCTTTCAACAAAACAACATAATTTTCATGTATTCCAATAGAATGTGTGTACATTATAGCCCAGAAAAGGAGAAAAATAAGAAAATTAAGGTTATCAGCAGCAATTCTTTCATTCAATAATTCCAATCTGAGGCTGCTAGCTTGGATAGTTCAGGTGATTACATCGGAGTCTATCAAGCCAGGGATTGTGGGTTCCAACAACTCCGTCTTGGCCAATATCTTTTCTGACATATGACAAAAGTAATTTGTCTCTCACCAGTATATGTTAACCCTTTCCCAAACAAGACCTCAGTCCTGGCTTTGACGTCCCTGATAAAAAGACTTGGGAAAACATTGAAACAAAAGAAGAAACTGCTGATAACCAGCAGTTTCTCCTTTTCTCTCAATATTTTCTTTGCCATATTTTACACAAATTTTATCTTAAATAACTTATATTTTGTCATTTGTGGCAGTTTTTGAAGTGGATCACCCTAAAATTTTGCAGTTTGGGAAAGGGTTAATTACCTAAATGTAGTCAGCTAGAAGCTCAAATTGGATACTGTGATAGTTCTGAAGAAAGACGATCCAGAATTGATAGATTGGGTTTAACTCCTATTTCAACTGCTTTGGTCATCTTGTGGCAGCTGGAGCACCTAACCATGGATTCTTGCAAATTTTCATACCAGTTCTACCACAACATCCTAACCTAGCCTTCATCTGCTCGTCCACATTGGTTAACTATTATCAAACAATATTGTCCGACAGGATGTCTGCCTCTGCCAGGGATCAAGCCTTGGAACCAATTTTCTCTTCTTTAATCTGGATGTTTGACAATGCTTTCTAATTTAATTAACTCATTCCCAGTTGACAAAATATTAGAGTGGTCCAATTTGAAATCTGCTGTGAATCACAAAATGCATGATGATGATGAAAGAATTTGTGTATAAAACAGCACAGAAAATATTGAAACAAAGAAGAAATGCTGATTATCAGCATTTTCTTATCTTACATCAATGTTTTCACTAGTCTATTTTCTTAGGGATTTCAAAACCAGGCCTTGTTCTGGAAAGGGTAAAGGACATATGAATAAGAACTTGTAAAATATTGATGATGTGTATGAAATAATTTATTTTATTGATGACTGCTAAATTTCAACAGATAGAAAATATATTGGTAACCATAACATGACCATGAGAAAATTTTTCAGCAAGCACAGAAGAATGAAATTCTTATAATTGAGTAATTTAATCATCAGGCCCCGGTTTCTCGAAAAAACTTAAGTACATTCTCATGAGAACATGCTCAATTTCAAAGGAATACTCTCCAACGTTGAAGGGTATTCGATTGAAGTTCACGTGGATTTCGTGCAATTTGAGCACGGTGCTCAGATTTGAGCATGAGAGCGTACTTTAAGTTTTTTCGAGAAACTGGGGCCAGATCTACAATACATAATGCTCATGGTAAAATTGTTTAAAACTTTTGCAGACAAAGTGGGTCTTCGCTGTTTAACTAAATGATTATTATAGACAAAGTAATAGTTAAGAATACATCACTAGAAAAGAATTAAATGTTGATGAACCCATTACCACACAGTGACTCTTTTTGACTCCTCACATGAAATTGACTTAGGAGAACATCATGGAAAATGAAGAAATTGCTTGTGACAAGCAATTTCTTCATTTACCACAATGTTTTCTACATAAAAAGACCAAAAAATTCAAAATTTCATTCACTTGAAAAAGTTGTCTGCATCATCTTTGAATTTGGACTCGTCTTAAAATGTGTCGTTTGGTAACAGGTTAATAACTAGTATTTAGTTCAATCAATATTGCAGGAAAAGTCTTAAGAAAAATATGCACTTGTGGTAACAATGCTTACCCTTTTCCAATTTTGCAAACAAGCTTTGATGTACCTAATAATAAAGCCTGGAAAGAGCTAGGAAGAAAGAAGATAATTGAGAACTTTCTCCTTTTATCTCAATTCTCATCTGCTATATTGTTCACAAATTCTTCCAGCAAAATCCAGATTTGAGTCTTAAACTTATTTTGGAAAGGATAAATCCTGTCACATAGGGTTGTGCCTTTAATCTTTCCAGAACAATGACGCTTTTTGATGAAGCGAATGGATCAAAAGGCTTATGAAAACATTGAAGCAAAGGAAGGAAATACTGATAACCAGCATTTTCTCCTTTTGCTACAAAGCTTTTTGTGTTATATTTTAACAAATTCTATCGTCCTCAACATCCATTCCATTGTATTCTAGCAGCAGCTTTCAAATTGAATCTGACTAAAATTGTGTAACTTGGAAAAAAAGTTAATGATAATTATGCCAATAAATATAACAGTTCTGATTACATGATTGTATTTTCTCTACATCACTTTTTAAATAAAACATGTTCCCAAAATCCTTTGGTGATCCCACTTGATATTGGCTTAGGAATTCAAATTATTTACCAATCTTAAATATGCATAGAAACTGATCTTCTAAATAAACAACTAGAAAGAATGTTCTCTTTTCTTTTGGTCTTGACCCATGCCCTGATTGCTCAGTCAGCTCTTTTCCAAGCAATTTACTGAAAAGCCTTTGAAAAAACACTGACAGAAAAGTATAAAATGCTGAGAATAAGCATTTTCTTCTTTTCTCTATTTGCTTTCCTTGCTATAATGAACAAATTCCATAGATCTACATGCCGGTAGGGCTTATTTTGTTGTCTGTAACTTAAGACTTGTCTACAATAATTGTCATTTGTCAAATGATTTGGAAATGGGTCAACCAAAACAGTGGTTCTGACAATCCAATTTAAAATGCCTTCTAGAACGCTTTGAGAGAAAAAAGAAAATGCAGAATATCAGAACTAAGATCTTCTAACTAAATGTGTTGATCCATACATTCACCATTCCCCAAACAGCAAAAGTTTGGACTGGTCCAAATTCAAACCTGATAGACTTTGATAAAGAAAGGATTCATGTACAAAAATATTGAAGCAAAAGGAGTAAAGCTGATTGACAGCATTTTCATCTTTTGTTGCAATGTTTTCAATACCATGTACTTAAAAACATTATTATTGAATGATGTTGCTATCCTTAAAATAAAGTTATCATCAATAGACATAATCACGGCTGGGAATCACACATCACAACAACTGGAGAAAATCTTTCACCCATTACCAAACCACAAAATTTTGGACTGTTCCAATTTGAAAGATTATGCAGACGACAATTTCATGTAAATGAAATTTCTATTTCATTGGTCTTTCATGGTAGAAAACATTGTGGGAAATGAAGAAATTGCTTGTCTCAAGCAATTTCTTCATTTTCCACAATGTTTACCCAAGCCATTTGCTTTAGAGGAATCAAAAAGAGTCACTGTGTGGTAATGGGTTAATACAGTCGACACTCGTTATGTCGGCATCGGACAAGTCGAATTTTCGCTTAAGTCGAAGTTCAAATCTGGTCCCGTCCTCATCAATGGCCATAACTTTTTTTCAAACAAAATAATTTCGAACTGAATATAGCCATTGAAATATATTAGGAAAATGGTAGAAATTGCTCGAAACGAGCAATTTCTTTCCTTTTCCTACTATATTTCAATAATAATCTTAAATGATTAGTTTCACAAATGGTCAAATATCAACTTTATCGAACCCAAACAAAATCGTATGAGTCGAATTCTGGATATGTCGAGGTATTTTGACGGCCCCTCGGACTTCGACACAACAAGTGTCGACTGTAATTCTATTAACCCATCTAGCTTGTACGAACAGGGGGGCTAGGGGGGACTAAGCCCCCCATTGTTGGCCAAAAATGCCCTCCCCTCCCCCCCCCCATATGAAATTGCCTCCTACAGGCCTGCCCATTATTACCACTCAATCATTTTTTTTACTCCCTACATGAAAATAGCTTTGTGACAAGTAATTTCTTCATTTTTCGCATTGTTTTACTACTAAAAAAAGACAAAAATGTAAAAATTCCTATCATTTGAAATTGTCATTTGTAAATGAGTTTGGACAAACCCAAATTTTGTCATTTGGTAATGGGTTAACTTAACCATTTCCCAAACTGCAACATTTTTAGGGTGTTCCTCTTCAAAAACTGTCAAGAGTGACAAAATATAAGTTATTAAAGTTAGAATTTTTGTAAAATATGGCATAAAAATATTGAGACAAAAGGAGAAACTGCTGGTTTTTTATCAGCAGTTTCTTCTTTTGTCTCAATGTTTTCCCAAACCTTTTCTATTTGGAACTTCAAAACAAGGTCTTGTTTGGGGAGGGATTAAGACTGATTTAAGACCAATTTGAAGCAGAAATATGATGGGTATTAGCTGGACGCGATAGGTCTTTTGAAAATCAATTGTTAAAAAGTTATTGACCACCAGCTTCAGTTTTACTTGTTCACCAATAACTTTTTATCACTTTATTTTTTAAATAATGATTGCTCACATTGATCAAGTTTGTGGCAATTTTCTATCTTCTCTGCTTCAAACCGATTAAAAATTGCTCCTTTATCGAAAGAATCATTTACAGCAGTTTGCTTAAATGATTATGTCACATGATTCCACACAAAGATTGTTGATTTGATTGGTATGTCCAGAAATACATGTAAACAATCATCATTTATTGTTATAGGTTTTAATCCTTTTCCAAACAAGACTGCCTTTTGACATTTACAAAAAGCATTTGAAAACCATGAGGCAAAAGAAGAAATTGCTTGCTGATAGATTTTGCCCAACAAAGGATTTATTTTGGAAACCAAATTAGTTTCCATATACATTTGTTACTACACTTATAATACATTGAACAATAAATTTGTATTCAAAACCAGTTGTTTGTAATGCAAATCTGCTATCAATTGAGTTGGAATAGTTTTGCTTTAGAAATTTCCTTGAATATTGAGTATCATTTCTTGGTGAATTCTTTTTTGTTCATTAAATGGAGGTTCATGTTACACACAAAAGTGTCACAAGGAGATGGGGTCTCTGTATTTGTATGCTCTACGCTGCACAGCCTTTTGGTATAATTGCAGCACGGGAGACCGGAGTTATCAGTCCAGACATGGGATGGAATTTCTGAAGCCATCGATTGTCTTTGCACTTCAAGTCACAGTACTCTGTCCTGGACCCTTCTCTTTAATTAAAAAACAAAAGTTTTGTACTGTGTGATTTTAAATTGATGGGTTTTTACAATAGTCATGTCATAATATATCAATAGGACTATTATCATTTTGTTTCACAGTGAATTTCTTTGGGCTAATTAGACTCTTTCCACTCATTGGTTACATCAAACAGGCATTTGCTGGCATAACTGGTATCAGTCCATGTGAAATTTTGTAGAAGAAGCTTAGTCGGGCATTATTTCTCTTGTCCTCATTTGGATGTGGTTCTAGCTAAATGTTTGGATGATGAATGATCCTTTGTCCATGTTTCTGTAGTCTCCCGAGATAAATTGTTTTGTTGCACAAATTCATTTCCTGGGTGATGATCAACAGCTGAATAGTATCACAGTATCAAGTGGTTCTCAATGGGCAGATCTGTGTGTCTGAGGGATAATCGCAGGCAAGCATGTCTAAACTTAGTACTGTAGGGATGATCTTTTGGGCCTGGTTGATATCATAAAGTCCTTTTGGGAAGCTTATATTCAATATCTCCATTCTTTCATGTCTGCAATGCAAAAAATATTACAACATTATTAAGCCAGTCCAACTTGTTTCGTTTAACCCATTACCAGACTACAAAATTTCGGACTGTTCCAATTTGAAAGGTGTTGCGGACAATAATTTCAAGTTGATGAAATTTCAAAAATCTTTACATTTTGGGTAAGAAAACGTAGTGAAAAATGAAGAAACTGCTTATCACAAGCAATTTCTTTGTTTTCCACAATGTTTTGTCAAGCCTTTTCTTGTGACGGAGTCAAAAGGTGTCACTGTCCAGTAATGGGTTAACCATTTCCCATACAAAACCTTGTTTTGACGTCCATAATGCAAAAGACTAGAAAAATACATTTAGACAAAGAAGAAAATGCTGATAACCAACATCTTTTTATTTTGCCTCAATGTTTTTTACACTATATTGCACTCAGGGTCAGTTGAATTTCCCAACCCCCAATGGACCAGCCACTGGAATCTTGTGTGTGTGTGTTTGTACATGCAAGAACTAGACCAGGATCACATGGTCGGGTCACCAGATTCTGCAACATCAGGAGCAGATCCACTTTTTTCATGGGGAGTTGACAATGTAAACAAAAAAACATATCCCTGATAACTAAATAATGTATAATAATGAATAAATCTGAGCGCTTCATTTTCATTAATATTTTCAGTTCTATATTGTAGGCCTCTACAAGTTTTCCTTTATCATCAAATTTGACAATATGCCACTATGCCTCACATTTCCAATTGGACTTTGCTTTTTCCTTGAAATGTTTGCCGTTTGGAAAATGATTTTCCCTCAATTCATTCAGTCAGCATTATAGCTGCGGTAACCACTAACGGCTCTTTAGGCCTAATCGGTTTTGGTTTGTGAAAAAACAAATCGACTGCTGAACGCAATACTGGTCTAAGTCACTTTTTGGCCAAAATGAGTTTTTGACATTCATGTTTGTGTTTATCATAGGCGCATATACTGACAAAATTTTAGAGTTGAAATCAAAAAGGTTTTTGAGATATTCAATAATTCCATAAAAGTCTATCTCAATTGTTAACATTTATTCCCTGCAATACTAGTTCAAGTTGACTTGGACTAGTATTGCAGTGAAAAAATCTATGAAACTGTACCAAAGTTTGAATGCAATACTAATCTATGTATCTTATTTTGTACATTTTATTGATTTGTTAGAGCTAAATCTAGTTTATTTACTTATTGACTTTGATATAGAAGATAGTATCATCATCATCGTCATCATGTTTTTCATAGATCTAAGTTCTATGAAGAAATACACCAGGCTAGGAAAGTGGTCACAATATTAAACAAAGCATTTTTGTTATGAAATAGAATGCATAAAACTATATTGGATTTATCAAATATATGACCCACTTGAAAATCTTACTAAATTACAATTTTAACTAGAATCATCCTTGTTCACATAATATTATAAGCATATTCAAGTGCAAATTATTTAGAAATATACCTGAAATAGTGTAACAATATTATACATAATAATTACTTTTTTTAAGTCATACATGACATTTTCCTAGTAAACCACAAAATTTTAAGTGACCGACAAGGAATACAAAATGCTAAGTAAGCTTCCATATTTTAGCTAATAACAGAGATGAGAGTGAATTAGTCCAAGTACTATTACTCTGGTATGTATCTAAGCAGAATAATTCCCCTTGTTGACTTGCAATTTTGAATAACCGAAATTGTTATTTTGACAAAACTAAAAGACTAAATTCATCTCATATATACATAATTCTATGTTATCCCTTGCAGTTTAACAATATATCGTCGTTGTAAATGCAAAACCTTGTATCTCGTTTTCAGCTCCACTGGCCGAAGGCCAGCGAGCTATTGTCATGGCGTTGTGTCCGTCGTGCATGCGTGTGTGCGTCCGTAAACTTTTCTTTAAAAATCTTCTCCTCTCAAACCAGTAGGCCAATTTTGATAAAACTTGGCAGAAATGTTCCTTGGGTGGTGCTTTACTTAAATTGCGAAAAGAACTTTGATCGGTCCATAAATGTGGGCGTAGCAGGGCGGGGCTTATCAGACTTGAGAAATCACAAAATAATTATTCTTTAAACATCAACCATTCAGCCAATTTTGACTAAACTTGGCAGAAATGTACCTTGGGTGACCCTTTATTTAAATTGTCAATGAAATTTTGATTGGTCCATAAATGTGGGCCTGGCAGGGCGGGGCTTATCAGACGTAGAGAAATCACAAAATAATCCTTTAAAAATCTTCTCCTCTCAAACCAGTGGGCCAATTATAATTAAACTGTACAAGAATGTTCCTTAAATGAACCTCTACTTTAACTGTTCAAAAAATTTTGATTGGTCAATAAATGTGGGCCTGGCAGGGCGGGGCTTATCAGACTTGGTCAATAAATGTGGGCCTGGCAGGGCGGGGCTTAGCCTGGGTTCAGTCGTCAATATACAATTTGGTCAATAAGATAGCGCATAAAAAATCAATACCCGTTAGATATCGCGGCATCCGTTTTTGATCGTGTTGATATTGATGCCTGGGGACAAGCACGGTATTTTCCAATGATAAGCCGATAAACGGATTGATCTATTTTTAGACGTATAACCTATTTAAAGCCTGTCGTTTTAAAACGAGGCTCGATACTATAATGGAATGAATTACGTTTGAAGTATTGAGAGATAATTAAATTTCTGCAAATTCTAGCATTTTCTCATTATTTTCCAAGAATGTTTCCAATGTGCTTCTTTAGTTTTGGTTGTCAAAATCACATATTCATTGTCAGGTAAAATTTGGTTTTGCACGGATGAATAGATTTTTAAGAATGCAATTGGGGGACAATGGTTTTTATGTGAGCCATGGCAAATCCAATGCGGATAGATTAACCATTCCCAAACTGCATACATTTTTTTCTGTAACAATTACAAAAAAAGTTTTTAAGGAACAAGCACGACTTTTGTTTGGTTTATATCGACACAAAATGATTGTTTTAAAGCTCAACAGTGAACTACCCTAAAGCTTGGATGGAAGCCTTGCAAACGATTTTTATTCTGTCTTCTTCTTTTCCTTTTTATTTATTTTCTTTTATTTGAACATAAATTCGTTTAACTATTAAATTCCTTCAAACTTACAACAGTAGGAGAAATTAATGTTGTTTGAAATTCTATTATACATGAAAAACAATGAAAAATGTTATGTTCCATTTCTTACTATTGTCTGATACAAAATGTAAAAAAAATGGTCGAGAGAAAAATGAAAAATTATTATGACGCAATTTGACAAATAGTTAATAAATATTTCGAGAAATGGGTGTTTTTTTTATGTAAAAACTAACTCATCAATGGGCCATTTAAACTATTTAATCATTTCCCGAACATGACCTTTCCAATAGAAAAGGCTGGGAAGATATTTCGATACTAACAGTTTTCTCCTTTTGTTTGAGTATTTTCTTGCATTATTTTAAACAAATCCTACCTTTATCATCACAAATTTTGTCGCCTGCAAGCATCTTCTAAAATGGGAGTCTAAATTGCGGTCGTTTGTTAAGGTGTAAATTGGTGGATAAGATAACAGACTGATAAGAAGAGGTGTTATATGTGTTATTGTCTACTGTAAGTGTGTCACACTAACCCATTCCCACATATTGACGCCTTTGACACCCGACATGATAAAGCTTTTTGAAAACATTGTGGACAATGAAGAAATTGCTTGTGGCACATAACTTCTTAATTTCTCGCAATTTTTTCTCCAAAAAGAAAAAAAAGTTACATGTCATTAAATGATTTACTTGAAAATGTCGTCTGCAACATCTAGAATTTAGACAAGATTGAAACTTTGTTTTCTGGTTATTAGTCAGCCCTTCGACTGCTCCAATTTGAAAACGCTGCAAAACCAGAAACTGTTGTTGATAAAGATGGCATTTGTAAACAGAAAGAAAATATTGAGATGAAAGGAGAAAACTGATGGTAATATTAAGTTTCTGCTTTTTTTCTTCTTTTTTTAGATCACCCGTTTCCATTATGGTCTTTTTCGGGAAAGGGCAAACCCTTTCTCAAACAAGACCTGGTTTCAACGTGTTTAATTGAAAAGGCTTGTGGAAACATTAAAGCGAAAGAAGAAATGTTGATAAACAGCAATTTCCCCTTTTGCCTCAGTTTTTTCTCAGCTTCTTGGTTCACAAATCCTTTTCTGTTCAACATCCCTTTCGGCAGCATTCAAAATAAAGCGGTCAAAATGTTTGCCGTTTTTAAAAGGGTTAAGCGACCGACACCGTAGGATTTATAGCCAACCGTTTAACCCTTAGCAATAACAGTTTACCAAAAAGATATAAAATCCAATAATTGCTGAATTGTGCAATATTTGTTAGCCTAATTAGAATTATCTTGAAAAAGACGGGTACCCGATTTCCATGAAGAAATACGGGTACCAGTCTAGTCCATGGGGATTTCTGTTACTAAATATAGCACTAGATAATTATCTGGACGAGTTACCGTTCGTGAAATTACCCCCAAAAATTGTGAAAAAAGCAGATGGCGCTTTTGCTTGACCCCAGACTGATCTTTGGACCGGAGAAAGTAAAGGAGGGAAAAATGATCAGTCTGGAACCCAGTCTAGGCGGGGCTTATCAGACTTAGAGAAATCATAAATTAATTCTTTAAAAATTAACCATTCAGCCAATTTTGACCAAACTTGGTAGAAATGAACCTTGAGTGACTCTTTACATCATTTTTAGGTGAAATTTTGATTGGTCTATATATGTGGGCGTGGCAGGAGGGGGGCCTCATCAGAATTGGAGAAATCACAAAATAATTCTTTATAAATCAACCAATGGGCCAATGGAGACCAATTTCGGCAGTACTTTGACTTGAGTGACCCTTTAATAACTTTGTTAGTGAAAATTTGGTTGGTCCATTAATGTTGGCATGCCATGAGGGGGCTTATCAGAATGGGTGAAATCACAAAATAATTCTTTAGAAACAACCATTGGGTCAATTTTAGCAAACTTGGCATAAATGTTCCTTGGGTGGTTTACAGTGTTTTGAAACTTTGATTGGTCTATAACTGTGGGTGTGGCAGGGCAGGGCTTATCAGAATTGGACAATCCATGAAATAATTCTTTAGAAATAAACCAATGGGCCAATTCAGATCAAATTTGGCAGAAATATTCCTTGGGTAACACTTATCAAAAATTGGCAGTGCGAGGCTTACAAGAAATCATGAGGTTATTCTTTTACTTTAGCCAGTGGAGCGATACAGGCCCTCTTGGGCCTCTTGTTGGAAAATTTTAAAGGCAAGGGAAAAAAGTATAAAAACTTTTCCCAAACTAAAATGTTTTACTTGAAATTTTGACATATTGTTCAGAAATAATGTGACATTAATACTGATCAGTAAATCAGTAAAAATATTTCAAAACCTGCGAGAATTGTCTAAACTGGGCATACAAGTTTGTACTTTGAAAATCGCAAGAATCAACATACAAGGTTTTGCATTTACACCGACGATACAGAGCAAACTGTTTGAATTTCAGGCTATACAGTTTTCAATCAGTATAAGTATTTTCTTGAAAGTTCTGTATGAATTAAACTGTCCAGTAGGTAGATGACATTGGGTGAAAGAAGGATCTTTCACAAGTTGTATTCATGATCACTTCATATTAACCATTGCCTAGTCTTTGGACTGTTCAAAATTTCACGTTGCTGCAGACAACAAAATGTATAATATAATGTTCTATAAAAATATTTAGTTTATAATCAATTCATTCGAAAAAGAAAAAGTTGTAAATGCAGCAAAATTCTGAGAACAAGAGTGCCAATATGGTCCTGGATCGCTCACCTGAGAGGGCTTATAGCAGTGACTAGGAAAGGCCATGCGCCATATTGACATTGAAATCCCAAATGTCACATTGTTTTAGCCTATAAGTGGGCCCTTGTCACATTTGAATTTTGCTGTAGATGAAAATGGAGCAATTTACCATATGATTAGTGCATCAATGTTCATAATGTCACATTGATTTTCTAAGAGGAAGCAACATTAACCCATTGAAAAAATGTCTTTCGCGATACAGACATGCAAAATACATAATTTCAGAGCTTTAGGGATTCCTAAATGATTGGAGATAAACAACCCAAACAATTTTGGCAATGTTTAAGCCAAATTTTTGACGCCCAGAGCAAACGGAAGGAGTTTGAAAAGAAGGGACTAAAGTTTTGTATGTAATTTGTTTCCAGAATATCAAATTAAACATACGACAATATTACCTTGAATTGTTTCCCAGTCCATATTGCCTGTATTCTAACCAGAATTTTGAATTTAGATTACCTTCAGCATTATTACGACCACCAAGATCATTTGCCATAGTTTCTGGCATCACTTGACCCAATTATTTACATGGCCTAGCTAGCTATCATCGAGATACTTTCTGTGAAAAATTTGATAGTCATAGAGTTGACATTTTGATAAATTTTGGGCAAAAATAATATTTGACATAGTGACCTTGTTTTGGACCTTGCTTGACCAATTTTTTTCAACCTAATTATAGTCAAGATTAATATTTTGAACAATTTTCGCAATGATTGAGATATGGTTTTCGGAGCAAAAAACAAGATTTGACCCATTGACCTTGTTTTTGACCTCACATTACCCACTTTTTGCCTGACACAGATATCATCAAGATACACATTCTGAACAATTTTCACAATGATTGAGTAAAGATTTTGGTTCTTATAACAAAAGGAAATTTGGCCTTGTGCCCTAGTTTTTGACCTTGCATGTCCCACTTCTTAACATAACCTATTTATCATAAAGATAAACAGTCGGGACTATTTTGATTAAATTCTGGCCAAAATTGGCACTTTCGGGGGAAAAAAGAAAGATTTTATGATATTTGACCTAGTGACTTGATTAATGACCTGGCATGACCTATTTTTTGTCATGACCTAGATAGCATCGAGATATTCTGAACAGTTTTCACAATGATAGAGCAAACATTGTTGCCCCTAGAGCAAGTAGAAAATTTGACCCGATGACCTACTTTTTGACCACATTCTGACCCTGATTCAAATTCTTTGAAGCATTATTGAACAAGAGCTGTCCGAAGACAGCGCGCTCGACTTTCTAAGTTGCTTAGTATAAAGGGGGCATAACTCCAAATATACTGGAGCCAGGGTCATGGGCCCTGGTAGTAAGGTAGAGCGTGTGATGGTGAATAAGTATTTCCAAGTTTGGATTGAATCCCTTTGACAGTATGGAAGTTATTGATGTTTGAAAAAACTTTAACCTTTGTTGCAACGCCGACGCCCAGGTGACAGTATAAGCTCTCATTTTCTTTGAAAAGTCAAGCTAAAAAGGATGACCCAAGAACCGTATTTATGAAATTTGGTTGAACTGTTCCGAGTACTTTAAGCCTTTCTTACAACCGGTCACACATGTTCCTGCGCGCAGTCTGCGTCTTAAACTTAGGCATAGTCTTGCGATGCACACACATGCAATGTACGATTTTGGTGGACGCAACCACGACACAGACAGCACGTGGCAAAGGATTGACCGGACAATTCTTTAAGCCTCTCTTACAACCCATCATGCGTCTTTATAAATCGTATTCCCTGAAATTAAATGTCGGAGTGGTGGGTATTTGCCTGGATGATATGGTCACAAAAGCATGTACAAAGTTTCAGAGCAATATCATCAGGCCCGTACCCAGGCATAATCCCATACTCCCCGGGAGTACCTCGAATTTGAAAACTGTTTTTTTTTTCTGTGGCCTAAAAGTGTTAACATGTTGATTTAAAGTCGTTCTTACCGAAGTAACATATACTCCAGTAACCCTATGCTCACATGAATGTTGATAAAACATGGAAAAATGTCAAGTCTTACTTTAAAATGCTCCCTGTGGTCTACGATTCCCTTATATTCCAATTTTCGTAAGGGGCTTTTCCCCCCTTAACCCCCTTGAGGGGTTCTGCCCCTTCACCCCGCTGGGGTCTACACCACAGACCCCCTGGGTTTTTTGTTTAGGGAGTACTTCAATTTTGACCCCAGGTACGCCCCTGATCATGATTAGAAACAGATATGCACTTGCATATAAAACTTAACTTAAGCCAATGCCAACAACTGGTTGACCAGAATAACTCTCCTTTTCTATAAATATTTGCACTAAAATGCTTGGGAAAACTTTCAGGTAAAAGGAGAAAATGCTGATGCCCATCATATTGCCATTTTCTCTTAATATTTTCTATGCTTTAGAGTATTTGAATTCTTACTTCATAAACACCCATTTCGTCATCGGTGGCTGCTTTCAAATTAAACCACCCAACTATTTTGTCGTTCAGGAAAGGGTTAAACTAATCTATGTTATCTACAAACTTTTACAAGAGAAGGAGAAAAAAGATAGAATAGTATTGCATGAAATAATTTTGTTTCACAAATTCAATTTAAACAGGCAATAATATTCTAAGTCAATTTGGACTAGTATTGCATTCAAAATGTGAATTCAAAACTGCTAATATTTCCCCGCAATACTATGCTAAGTCAACAAAGTCATTTTTCTCCTTTATGATTTATTTGTTTGAAATATATAGTATATGTAATTGAATGTAGTCTATTAGATGATATCATATCAGAAATTCAGACCATTTTATTTAGTTTTGACAAAATGGGAATGTTTTTTCCTTCTCCTGAAAAATCATGAAAAATGACTTAGACCAGTATTGCGTTCAGCAGTCGAAATCAGGTTTTGGAAAGGTTTTCGAAACTAGGTTATTCGTGTCGAGCCGACCTAAGCCAAACTTACCAAACACTGGAATATATGTTAGACCAATCCATATTATTAGCTCCCTGCATCTAATGATCTAGAGTAAAACACCCGACTAAGATCATCTTTGGTCACTTATCAATAACTTTAATAATTTCTTTCTAATTAACAGACATGCATATGCGAAGAATGCAAAAATGTGCATGGATTTGGTTGTTATCGAAGTAGGTTAAGACGCCATTTTGTCTGTTGGGTTGGGAATTACCCATTCTATTTATAGACCGATGTCTTGTTCCGATAAATGACGGACTCTGGCGATAATTATTCGGTAATCGTCGTGGTTTGTTGACACTGCAACATTTTCGCAAGGGTATTCTGCGACGCAAAAGGTTGTTTTCCTGTAAGAAGCTTGTTCACTACTATCTGAAGTCTGTTAAGACCCAACTAAATGCGAATAACCATCTTTTTCGGTTTACATGATTTTATAAGGTATTTTCGACCTCTCGATGAACGAGGCACTTTAAATATTCTATGTTCAGAAAAATATATAATACCATGTTGTACACTTCAAAGTTCCAAGGTCCCTTTTAGCGTGACAGGTCACATGTAAGCAGGAAGTTTGTCCATTATGGCTAATAAAAAAACTCAAGAGAAAGCTCTGATTGAAATATACATTTTCTTCTTTTCCTTCAAATTCAATGTTTTGTTTAATCCCCTAAATATAGGGCTGTCAGGGTGTTTTTTTTTTTTTAGAACTAGCTGGATATGTTGTCCCTGAATGTTAATCTTTTTTAGCCCTTTCCCAAACAAGACCTGGTTTTGATGGAAAGAATATTTGAGGAAACTTTGAGAAAAAAGAAGAAAAAGATGATCAACATTTTCTTCTCTTCCCTCAATATTTTCTGGATAATTATGTACTAAAATCCTATGTTACCAGCATTATCACCACGACATCCTCTCTGAGCTACCAGTTGCTCTCCTAAATAGATTACCCAGTCATTGTTGGAAGACAATGTCTGAGACGATATTTGCCGCAACGGGGGATTGAACAAGGGACTTCATGATTGAGAGTCTGAGGCGATACCAAATAAACTTTTTTCAAATGGCAGAATTTTGGACTGTTCCAGTCTTCTAGTCTCAAGATGCTGCACAGGCGACAAAATCTATGATGATTAACCCATTCCCAAACGTCAAAATTTTGGGCTGTTCCAAATTTAATTGACTTTGCAGACGACAAAACCAGACAGGAATTTTCTATAACATTAGTTCTCATAAAAAAAATTTAAGACAATAAGAGAAAATGATGATTATCAGCAATTTCTTCTTTTGTCTCAATATTTTTTCCATAAGGGATGTCAAAAATGTTTTTTGTTTGGGAAAGGGTTGCAAGATTTGTTTCAATATAGCTCAGATGATATGAACCCATTATCAGATGGCAAAATAATAGACTTCCAAATTAAAAGGTGTTGGAGACGACAATTTCAAATACACAGAATTTAACATTTTTTGTTCTTTCATGGTAGAAAACAACTGTGAAAGAATAAATTGCTCGTCACAAGCAATTTCTTCATTTTCCAAAGTGTTTTCCAGAGATTTAATCTTGTTGGGCGTCAAAAGGCGTCACTGTGGTATTGGGTTAAGGCAAAAGGAGAAAATGCTGACTGCACCAATTGAAATGCTCTCCATACAGCTCTTTTTGATCAATTTATAGCGGACAAGAATTGACCTGGCAGAGCATTCCATTCGATTAACATGGGCTGCTCTGCCAGGTCATCTATCGTGAGGTACCCGGTATACCTGTCGTCAGGTCATTGATTTGGTCATTTTAATAACAACATGTTTACCTTATTAACACTTTTCCAAACAGCAAAATTTTAACATACTCAAAATTTAAAGCTTAAGGTATTGCAATGACATGATAAGTGATATCAAAAGTAGAAAATGTGCTTGTTATAGCACAGAAAAGATTAAAGCAAAAGGAGAAAATGCTGCTTATCAGCATTTTGTTCTTTTGTCTCAATCTTTCCCCATGCCTTTTTCTGTAAGGGAAATCAAATCAAGGTCTTTTTTGTGGAAAGAGTTAATAAGTATCATTGTCGTTATTCAGCATCCAGTGGAACTACTTGTACGGTGATCACGCAATTGGTCACACATCAAGTTTTCAATTATCCAATTAACCCCTTACCAAACAACAAAATTTTAAGCTTGTCCAAACTCAATGATATTCTAGACAACAATTTCAAGAAAATTGAATTTCACATGTTTTGGTCTTTTAGGGAGAAAATATTGTGGGAAATGAAGAAATTGCTTGTCACAAACAATTCCATCATTATCCACAATGTTTTCCAAAGTCATTACCTTGTAAGGAGTCAAAAAGAGACATTGTATGTGAATAGGTTAAGGGGGTGAATCCAGATCAATACAGTGCCTCTAGAATGAATGCAGCATAGACAGACCATGCTTTGCTCCAGACAATTTTCCTAGTGGGGGTCATGTTTTCAAGGGGCCCGACTGCATTGGTGCAGGAAAAATTAATTTACTGAAATTCACTTTGATAAGCCTTTTGTTTTACAAGTTTGAGGGGGCAAGGCCCCATCCCAGGGTTCTCCTCTGAATAATTTGAAGCCGTAGTGGCAGATTATAAGTATTGGTAAACCTTGAAAATCATTGTGTTCATGAATAAAAACATAATGGGAAAAGAAGAAATTACTCAATTTGAGCAATTTCTTCTTTTCTCATAATGTTTTTATAAAGAATTATTACATTTTGATTGATTATAATGCATTATTTATAAGTTTTTGACATGAAGTACCTCTTAATGTCTCTATTTGGTGACCATTTGAAGATATTAAGCTGTAGGGGTAATTATGAAGCTGTAGGGGCAATACATTGATTTACATGAAGCTGTAGTGGGGCCAATACAGCTTATTAGGCTGGGGAGAACACTGCATCCAATGATCTGCACATGCAGGTATCAATCAAAATCTTAATCTGACAACTTTGTTTTTCATGCAAACAAACTAGAGGCACTGAATACACTCTTTGAACCAACATCCACAGAGTGTAACAACTAACACAAGTCATAAATCAGTTTAAGAACTTTATTCATCATATCATCATCAGTCAATGCTTACAAATTATACCGGTATAAAACCAATTAAAAATACTGATTATAAAAGTGACAAATGAAAGAGACTATTGTAAACTTTATTTTATATTGGGAAATTGGCCAATCGAATTGCAATGAATAATTGCAAGTTGCTGACTTGCTAGGAAATTCAATGCAAATGAATATCAAGCAGACATATGATTATGCATTATGGATCACAGCTTTAAATGGCAGTCCGGACCCCCATGGCATTGGCCGAAAAAGGCAAAAATTAAATTTTGACTATAAATTTAGTGTAATGTTACTTATTTACTACAATTTAAGCCATAACATGGGCTTGGACCCACCCCCACCCCCCCACCCCTGGAAAAAAATCTTGGGCTTGGACCCCCCCCCCCCCGCAAAAAAATCCTGGATCCGTCCTTGCAAAATATTCAATTTCCATAAAACCCAGTGTTGTAGGTAGATCTAATTGATCTGAATCATCTCTCGGAATTATTTAACCTTTTCCCAAATGGCAAACTTTTAGGGCATCCTAATTTGAAAGCTGATGCAGACGACAAAATGGGTGTTGATAAAGACAGGATCTGTGTGTAATATGGTATAGAAAAGATTGAGGCAAAAGGAAAAATTGCTGATTATCAACAGTTTCTTCCAAAGCTTTTACCATTGGGGACGTCAAAAGGTCTTGTTTGGGAGAGGGTTAAATCAGTACCCACAACATATGGTTTGGGATCGCAATAAATATTTAGAATGCCTTAATCAACTCTTATTTGTAGCTCTTTAACCCTTTCCCGAACAAGACATGGTTTTGACGTCCCTAACTGAATAGGCTTGGGAAACCATTGAGGCAAAAGAAGTAACTAAATGATCACCAGCAGTTTCTCCTTTTGTCTCAGTGTATTCTATGCTATATCATACATAAATTTAATCATAATTAACTTCATTTTGCTGTCTTTTATCAGCTTTTGAATTTGACCACCCTAAAAATTCGTCGTTCTGGAAAGGGTTAGTGTAAAAAAAATTAATAATAGTAAAACAGGTCTTCACTCTTGTTTCACTTTGTGTTTGGTACAGTAGACTTTCTTTTCTAAAAAAAACACACCACAAATTCACTATCGTTTCCTATTGATACGGTCGGCACAATTCTTTCAGCCAATCAAAAACGTCGTCAGCGGACCTGCACTCATTCGGTGGAGGTGAAAGCTTCGGTCTTTTTCGTTGAAGCATAACCAACTTTCAGCATTAATATCTCGACGACTACGCCTGATTATTAAAAATGTGTTGGTAGTTAGAATGTTTAAATCACATTCTTTAAAGAAAGAGTTTTGTTTATGAATTTTAACGAAGGATTTTTGAAATAATCTGCCTCAAAGTTGGTATCCCGTAACGATAAAGACCGAGGTTGTACCCTCGATGAAAAAATGAAAGTGAGGCTATGACGTCATCCCGACTGATTCTATCGAAAAATCCGTAATCAGCTGTATTCTTGGTGATCTATGGTTTACATGTCCATGACTTGTAAGTATTTTCTCGTCTATTAGTCCCGTGGTGACGGTATTTACGTAGTGGAAGCTGGTGGAAGTGGAAGTTGAACTCGAAGACTTCACTGTCACAGCTTTGCTCCGTCGAAACTGTCTCGTTTTAGGCCCGCCTCGTCGTAGTCTGGATATTTGATGACTCGTCAACAACGGCAAGCGATAATGCTCCATTTAATCGAAGATTTAAATGCGTTATGAAGTTCGTATCTTTCAACCGAATACAGAGAATAAAGAACAATCGACTTTCAACAATTTTCAGTCGATAAATTGTCCGCCATTATTTTGTTTTTATTTCCGGTTATTTCCATTGACTGGTATACCTGGCCTAGTTACCAAATCCAGTCTACGTAGCCGTACAATAAACATTTGGTATGGTTCGACAGAAATGTCCGTGGTGTTCCAAATGAAAAGTCACGTGGGCGCTGTCCAAACTTTCCTTAATCTGGTCGTCAATAACGTTTTTATCACTTGATTTGTAAAAGAGTCACCATCCATCTGATATCGGGCGTTTTACACTTTTTTCTGTTTCAAACCGATTTCAAATTGGTCAAGTATTTACAAAATTATTGACGATTTCTTGAAATTTATTGTCACATGATTCCCCACCGATGTATATAATGCCCTTGTTTTGTTAACAATAGTTTATGTAGTAACTACAGGGAAATCTGGCAATGAATATTTGATAAAAATAAGTTCTTTATATAAGTTACTATAAAAATAATGTGTTGTTACATTTGACCTTACAATGAATATTTGATGGAATTGAATGACCTATTTTGGATAATTTTGTCCTTGTTTTATGCGCCCCTACTAAGTTTGAATTCATAAAAAACCAAAATTTAACGGTAACTTTTTCCCATTCTTGTTTTATTTGCACAAATATAAATTAGAGATAATTTTGGTGTAGGTCTCATACCCTGCCAGTCAATATTACAAAAAATACAGATCAAAGAAAAATGTTCATTTTTCTTAAACATGGAAAAAATTCAGTCGCAAAATCATAAACCTTATGTATAATCAAGTGTTTTTTTCTTAATTTTGTTTTTCATAGATTTGTATTTAGCTTATTTATGTTACATACATATCTGTTGTAGCATACAAGCTGAAAAATGTCAGATATTATCATCTTCTGGGAAAAAATATGATATTTACGGAGTTGGTGCTTCCCCTTTTCCCGCCTTTTTTTTGTAAAAGGGGGTCAATAACTAAAAAAATATATAAAATTCCAACATATCGGTAAAAATTGTTTTAAGTTTCATTTTACCTCCGTCATATATCATAGAAATAATATATAACAATACTTTTTGTATTTTCAAAAGTGTCTATTATGGTTCCAGATCGTTAATATACAAATTTAAAACCTTTTCCAAATGTAGAATATCATTTGCTGATGTCTCACTCAACAGCTAAGGTTGTTATAGAGACAGACATTGGTTTAAAATCCCTTCCAAAAGAAAGTGACAGAGGCTTAAATCAGCAACCCCCAGGTAAAAAAGAGCTTCGCAGAGCGGCGCATATACGCCTGAGAGGGGCTTGTCAGTAAAATTGGCCATTTTTTCAATTCAAGGGCAGATAATTCAAGAACGAAAAGAGTAAGCAGTGTGCACAACTAGACACCATGGAGAATCATTGTGGCAAGTTTGATCAAATTCTGATCAAAACTGTAGGAGTTGCGCGCTCAAGATATTGCTAATGGACGGACAGACGGACGTATAGACCGGACGAACGACCAGGGCCATAACATATTAATACGACCCTTCGTGCGTATAAAAAGCATCAGTGAGTTGCCACATAAATCACTTTTCCCTTCAATGTTTTATGCATTAATGATTTTCTGAATCTGTTTCGAATTTGACCATTTGAATTTTGTTACTCAGTAAAATTTTGTCTATTGGTGATAAGCAGAATGGAAACGCAGAAAATAACTTGTTTGAACCAGTAAGATGCCAATACATACAAATAAGTGAGGATTTTAAAAAAAGGGCCCTATTTAGCGCTTGAGATCAACTTTGTATCTAGATCAGCATGCATAAAACTGCAGCCTGGTCACAATCCATATCTTTCTCTAATAACTTCTTTATTAACCCATCACCACACAGCAAAATCTTAAACTTGTTCAAATTCAAAGATGTTGCAGACAGCAATTTCATGTGTATAAACATTATATTTTTTGGTCTTTTTAAGTAGAAACCATTGTGGGAAATGAAGAAATTGCTTGTCACAAGCAATTTCTTCATTTACCACAATGTTTCTCAAAGCCTTTATCTTGAGGGGTGTCTAAAAAGTGTCAATGTTTGGTAATTTGTTAATGATTACCTTTGAGGTGTTGGGATGTTACATGTATTAGTTTGAGTCCTATT